>JARIHO010000039.1:600000-1068276 GCA_029282495.1 Mycena albidolilacea
AGTGCACAAAATGTACATGACTCTTGTGGATCTGCATCTTACACATGGCTGTGAATTTAGCCTAGATGTGAATCTCGACCTTCTCAACCCTTTGGAAGATGTACAGACTAAATTCCTAAGTGTATACTTGGTGTTAACAAGCAATTATTGATTACACCCTTATTCACAGAAACTGGTGATTGATGTACTCAGAACCTATATAAGAAACACATAAATAACCCCACATGACTCATGATCAGCACAGAAACAGTCCAGAGACTGTTCCAACAACCAACAAACAAATCAAACAGCAATATCTGCATGTTTCCAGAGATCCCAATGAGTTACAGCCCCTAGTACAGGGCCTTGTAAAGGTTGTAGGGAGAGGTTTTGTATCTCAAAGAGACAAAGAGCAAACTGCATAGAATGTGTTTCTAGATGCAGTGCAAACATGGTTTCCGAACAAAGTGAATTTATAGCTTCTCAGTGTGTGTGTGTGTGTGTGTGTGTCCAAGCAACAGAGAAACAATTTTAAAGTAGTCCTGTAGACTCAAGTAAGGCCCCTAGTTTATAGGCCAAGAGTGTTCACAGAGCTTTCCCTAAAAGGTACTTTCTGAACAGCGCACAGCAGTCACATTTCCAAAGTTTTCCCTAGACGGTACTGTCTGAAACCCGCTCTGCAAACAACAACAATAATGTTTCTTTCAACAGAGTCCCAGCTCCAACAGATTCACAGAGTTCTTAACAGTTTCCAGGCAGGGCCCAAGTGTATTCCCAGAATAATATATGATTCAGAAACAAATAAGATTTCGACTAATAATGCTACTCTAAGAGAGTGTGTTTGCCAAGGATTCCAGATCAACCCAATGCGCAAGTGTATAGCCTACTAGTTTGGGGGAAGATGCCGTGTCCACTGTAGAACACCTCCAGATACTTATACAACTGCCAAGACACAATTACAAAGCCCAAAACACAATCCCAATGAGTCAAATGTCCGTTTATCTGCCTCCTTAACTGTGTTTCCGTTGGTTGTTCTTCTGAGTGTCGCCTCCCATTGGTTCCCAACTGTGAGCACACCATGTTCCCTTGCCAATTACAAGGCAGGAACCCATCAGCAGCACCCCTGTATTATTCAGAGGGTGTGTTGATCACCGATAGATTGGCACTGCACTTGTTCAACCTGTTTCTGCTTCAACTCAGCTCTCCCCTCTGTTACAAGTGTGGAACTTGATAATACTCCTTTGTAGGTTTTGGTAGATACCTGTTTCTGCAGTGTTTCCCAGAAAGGGTTCTTGAGAAAGAACCTTAGAACACCTTTAGAGTTGTGATCCAGATCCTCAGAATAGCCGACCACCTGTTTCGGTGTATCCACATTCGATGGAAACTGGAAACTCTAGCAACTGAAACACTCGTGACCCAGTGCGTCCCCTTAGCATCTCAACACAACATAATATATTGCCCAACACCCATTCCTTTGACCTGTTTCCGTTGCTTAAGTGGATGTTGGAAACAAGTCAAACGAAGTTCCTTGACTTGTTCATCGGCTGCACGTTCCCTTACGGTTTTCAGGGTGAGACTAGCCAATGGACATTATAATTCCTTAGAAAATCCACCCGTTTCTCTGTGGTTCACCCAACAGCTACCAGGAACCAGTACTGTTGCATAGAAACTACAGTTTCAGCAATGAGCACAATCAGAAACACGCAAAATTACATGTATCTAACTATGGCCCAATTACTGGCTTATCACTGGTCTAGTACCGCAAAAGATTGTGTTGGGTTGAATTCCGTCGCCCACAGATTGACCGCAACTTGAGGGTCTGCAGATTCTGTAAAACTGAGATTGAATTGCCGGAGCACACTTTGTTAGAGTGCACGGCAGGGTTGGAACTCGTTCAGCTCTGCCAGGACTTTCTTGTTTGAATGAGGAATGACTTACCTGGTTTGCGGCCGCTGAACTCGATGCCGACCGTGAGTTTCTTTACTCGCATGATTGCCTGCAGAGAAACTATTTCATTGGTTGCAAAATTCGCATACAAAGTCACTCAATTTTTTGAGGCTAATCCCATTTATGTTCCCCCTCTTCTGGTTGACACTACCACGGCACAACAATTAGAATCTTTTTGCGCCACTTCCACTCTACTTTAGACAGATGTTCGGGTAATGTTCGAATAGCTCGTCGAGTAAGATTGTTGGGGTCCAGGGCGAAGGCACGAAGGGCTCGTGCGTGCCGAGATAACCCTGGGGACACAGTGTTCAGAGACTGGACCATGCTGTGTATAATATATCACTATCACTATCATTATCGGGGTTCTTGCCTGGAGTGGCTGTGCTGCCACACATCAACGTGCCAGATCCAGAGATCTGACACCTCTTGCCTACAGCACTGAACAACCTTATTATGAATGTCTGAGAGGCAGCTCTCTGTCTGGGCTGGCATATGGCCACTGCTACAATCGCCCCGGGATTGGACGTTGTGTGTTTCGGTTGCAAATATACTTGTATTGGCGCAGTTGATCCACGACACAGGCAATTGCTATGCTGCGAAGACCGGGTCCCCCGTCCCCAGGATCCAACCGTACTCTGATTGTGTAACTGCGCTCAATACGGTCGCTCAAATCTGTACCCATGTGCGAGAATGTCTTTCGAAACGATGAGTATTGACACTGATTCCATTCCAGATCAGTGGTTCAGACCAACTCACCAATTCCATTTTCAAGTACACCACCGTGACACCTAGCACTGGTGTTTGTTAAATCGAATAAAGCAAGCAGGACGATATGAACGACCCCCCAAGATGTCTGATTAGTCCGGTACCTATACTGTACTGTTTCCCTCGATGTAACTATATGCTGCCTTGCCTTGGGAACCAACAAAGCAAAGGCGTCCCCAACTCCCGTCCCAGATCCAAGAGCCCATGGGCCCAAGAGCATCGAGGATTACCCGCGCAAATGGACTTCAAATTATTGTTTCCCGTGCTTCGGTTGTACGCCGTCGAAAACGGTGATCTACCGCAACAACTAGAATTCAACCAGAGTTCAACTTGAAGAGCGGCAGGCGCCGAACATCAATGATGCCATCGTCATCAGTTAAGTGCGAAGCTTCCCTATCGACGACTCACAGAACGCGGTGGAACTGAATGAAAGCAAGAGTTGCTTATCATCGCCAGAAGATAAGGACTGCCAGCACAACTAGTGATGACACAGTTCGGTTCACCGAAACTTCCGCTTGCGCCTGAGGTGTGCGCTGCAAGTGCAGAGGTAAGCGAGCAAGAAATGATTAAAGGCAGTGCACTTGCTGGTTCTATGAGCGGCACCTCCAGAGCCTATTATCACAGTGCACAGGTCAGAGCCCGCCGAGGACACTGTATCGGGTTTACGTACTAGGGACGATGGGTAAGTTTTGTCCAAGCCGAAGGGAAATTTCCTGTCGACAGCGAAGGTAGAGGTGGTAGAGGCGTCCATGTGCTTTTTCCGGGGCGAAGAAATGGAAGAGGAGACGACGGTGGCGGCGGCGGAGGAGGAAACGGCGGTGCTGGAGGAGGTGGAAGTTTTGCGACTGGTTGGATGGTATACTTCCCGACGTCGTCTTCGTTTATTATTATCGTCGTAATTTGCCCATGGGTGAAATTATCGAATGCAGTGTCCCGGTTTTTGGGGAAGTGGACCAGCCTGGGGGTCAGTGCAATGAGTTCCAAGGGTCCCGATTGCAAAAAAGGCCGTGCAATTCTTCCGTCGAGCAGAGGAATGAATTTCCAGGACTGAACAAGGCGACGTCCTCACGCTTGCCGTTTATCACGGCGCACGCTGCCCAAAGTGGGCAATCCCTGGCGGTGGCGGCATTCGTATTCCACCGCTGTCTCCTGTCCTGCCAGGACTCATCGTTAGAACCGAACCACATTTTTGACGGACCTATCATGTGCAGATGAAGGGCGAAATCCGGATCAGGCCCCTCGAGCACCCACGAGATGCGTTCAATGTACAGGAAAGAGACGAACAGGGAGTGCGAAGTTCCCTGTGTTGATATCTCAAAGCGCAACACCATTGCTGAGGAGGATGATCTTCATACAGCGCTCATCGAACGCCCGGCACACTGCCGCCAAAAACAAAAGCGTGCCGTCCTCGAGGTGAAGATGATCTCCCAAAGTTCCATGGGCAACGTGCCGCAGAAGATGGCCAAATCCTCGTTCAACAAGCCCGCATCCGCACACATCGCCGAGCACGTAGCCGCGCTAGCATATATCCGACGCCGACCCGTCCAGCCAGCATTCAATTCCACTCAGATGTATCCAACTCATGCACCAATGCATGTATACATGTACGATTCACGATTCTGTATTTTCATCATAAATAACTGAAACATCGACAGCAGGGAACAAGTAATAAGTACCGAGGCTGTGTCCGTAGACGCAGACATAGCTTCTTTTAACACTGCACACATTAAGCCCGCAGCGCACACATCCAGCTTTTCAGAGGGGAATAACACGCTCTTCACACCCCTCCCTCTCCACGCAGGACAACTCAGTATCTCCGATCGTCGTACCCGCCGCCTCCGCCTCCCCGTCCGCCGCGCCCACCCCCGCCCCGCTCCCTATCCCCATAATCCCGTCCACCCCCTCCGCCTCCACGGTCGCGGTCACCGTAGTCCCGCCCTCCGCCTCCTCCACCACGGTAATCGTCCCGCCCCCCTCCGCCGCGATAATCGTCGCGTCCGCCCCCGCCTCCGCGGTACCCATCGCGCCCGCCTCCACCGCCGCGGCGGTCGTCGTCGCGCCCGGAGCCCGAGTAGCGCGAGTCGTAGGGGCGCGGGTCATAGGGACGTTCATCTGGAGAAGATATGAGCATTGCGTTCGGCATCCCGGGTGTGAGGAGAGAAGGAAGAGAAGAGACGAAAAGAACGAAAAATAGAAATTGAAGACGTTGTCCCAAAAAGGAAATCGTAGTACGCTTGCCAAATGCGGCGACAAGTCAAGTCGACACGAATCTCCGCCGGGAGCTCCCTGCATAGTCCTCGGCGACCGCCCTCGCTAGCGAGGACAAGTACACCGCCCACACTCAAGTAGACACTCGCTCCCTCCTCCGCCCAAGCGAAAATCCCAGCGCGTATCAGCCGCCGCGAGAGTCAAGGCCTCTACTTCCATACACAAAGAAAGAACAGAAAGAAAGACAAACGCACCATCTCCCCTCTTCGGCGGCCCATAGTACCTCCCCGGCGTCGGCGTGCGTGCGCGTCCGCGGCGGGCCTGTCAGAAGTGCGTTAGCGTCAGCGCCGTCGAAGCTGCAGTACACGTCGTCGACAGCGCAGCAGGCGCGGGTCGAAGGGCCAGCACGGCGTCAAAAGCAGGCGCGGGCAAAAGCATTCGTGCTCGGGCACATATGTACAAAGCCGCAAGACGCGACGGGGCCCCAAGACGAGACGAAACGCACCTTCTCGACATTGATATTCTTTCCGCCGAGGTCGGTCCCCTGTAGCGCCGCCACCGCCGCGTCCGCCTCTTCGGGGGTTTCCATCTGCGAGCGGGCGTTAGCATTTTGCAGCGAAAAACGAGGACGAGGAGAGAAAACGGAGCGTGCAGCGGTGTAGAGAAGGGCAGAGCGGTGGGAAGTGGCTGCGACGGACAACAGGGTGGGAAGTAGGAAGTAGGAAGGGTGGGGACGGAAAGCGAGAAGAGGAAAGCGAGAACAGCAAAAAGAGACGCACCGTAACGAACCCAAACCCGCGCGACTCGCGGGTATGCGGGTCGTACATCACCGACGCCTTCTTGACGCGCCCGATCTTGGCAAACGCCGCCTCGAGGTCGCGCGTGTCGACCTTGTGCCCCAGGCTCGAGACGTGCAGGTTGTTGCCGGGGTTTTGGCTGTCGCCGTCGTCAGCCTTTGATTGACCTTTACACCTACGACGAGATAGACTCACCCCTTCTCCCCATCCCCCCCACCCCTTCCGGGACTCCGGCTTCGTCCCCTCCCTCCTCCACCTCGTCCGCCTCCACCGCGCCCACCACCGCCATTCTCGCCCCGCCCCCCGTCGCGGTCGCGGTCGTCCCTGTCGTCCCTCCGGTCGCGGTCGTCCCTCTCATCCCGCCTGTCGTCCCGGCGGTCGCGGTCGGCGTCCCCGGTACCCGCGCCACTGCTCCATGCGTCGCCGGGCGCGCCGGGGTCGGTGGGCGTGGGGATGCTGATCCCGCTGGGGGCCATGTCTTGTGATTGCCAGGCTGTGTGGGAGGAAGCGGGTGGTGGTCAGGTCAGGTGCGGGGTGAGGGGAAGGGAAGTGAGTGGTGCGAAGTGCGAAGCGGTGGAGCGAAGTATTGCTACGAGGGCAGGGATAGCGTGAAGGGGCTGCGTCTGCGTCGAGAAGAGGGCCGAGAGCGACATGCGAGGCGAAAGCGCCATTCGGGTTCGTTACAGCAGGTTGGAGATGTGGCTGCGAGGAGGCACACCAAGCAGCGACGTCGACAGCAACAAGCACTGTCTGATATGACCCTCGAATGGTCTCGGAAGATCGATTGGTCATGGGTTATGTCGAGCCGACAAGTACGGTGCTCCACACATCGTCTCGAGCCCGCTCGCCGACGGTCAGACGGTGAAGCCCACGGACGACGAGAGATCGAAAAATCGTGCCGAAAAGACGAGGAAAAGACCCCCGTTCGAGTCGAAACCGAATAATGAGGTCTAAGGGACGGGGAAAGTCCCCGACACCGAAGAGCCGTGGGTAGACGACGAAAAATCGAGCCGGAAAAGGTGGAAAATCCGAAAATCGAGCCGAAAAATCGGGGCGCGGTGCGGTAATTACTGAAAGACTGGAACTGAAGGCGAGGGTGCATGTGCGTAGCGCGTACCGTCTTCCATTGGCCTGTTGCTTGTGCTTGAAGGTGCGGGTGGTGGTGGTCGAGGAAGGAGGTGCTGGCAGTTGATGCCTGGTCACGTTTGTTTCTCGCTCCTAGCACGTGGACCACAGCATTGCGGCAACTGCCGGCGGAACCTGAATTGGAACGCCTGGTTGCAGGCATATATTTCTGCTCAGCGAGAGAAATTGATTCCGAAAATTATAATAAGCAAACAAACAATCCGTCGGGATCGAGTCGCTATACTGAATGTCGACATGTGCCTTGCTCTGCCATGTATTTTCACTTGGTATTTACTGTATTTTCACTTGGTATTTACGCTTCCTGAAGTTCCATGTCCCCCATTTGTCCTGTGGCTCAACGAAGTTTATCCGGTGAGTTACGTTGAGCAGTAGAAGCGATCTATCCAGCCGAATGAGAAAAAGCGGACAAACCGTGTTATGAGCTGGCCTCGAATCGAACGAGGTTACCGTAGGTGTCGGTTGACGTTGGGTAGCAAACGGAACCGACGTACCCAACTGCTACCAGGTCGTGTTGAACTGAGATAAGCCATGAATAAGGTAGCAGTTAATCGAATTATTCGGTGTGGCCGTGTGAAGCCGCGCATGGGGCCGTTAATTCAATGCAATTGCATGTCTTTAAATCTTATGGCGAAAGTCGGACCCGATTTCTTCCCCAAGGCATGAATTACACTACCTATTTTTCCGGGTTGTAAGTCAGAACGGGGGGCAGCAAAAAGGGATGAACAAAACGGTGCCTAGAAGCGCATTTCCGAGATCGCCGATGCAATCACAACCATACTTCTTTCTTCGTACTACCATGCCGCATCTCACTTGCCCTTCCGCCCCTTTTCTCTTTGAGGCCCTCTTTCCAATTCTTGTCACGTACACAACCTCTATTTATCACACAGCCTTTTGCCTCGGACACGGTATCTCTCCTATTTGATTTACTATTTATTCCTTGTTCTACACGATCCGTTACCTCCTCAGATTCATCTCTCGTCGATGCGGCTTCTGACTCTGGCGGCGGTATGCCATGCGTTCAATGAGCGCTGCATGACGATCAACCTCCTCAGAAATGGTGCTACACACTCAGATTCAACACAGTGAATCTCACTGTGCCGATCCATCTCATTCCAGCCTTGCTACGCGCACAGTTCACGGTGCAAATTGAACACATATCATGTGTACTCGAGGAATCCGACCTGGAGTTCCATCTTCATCTCCGCGTGATATTGGCTGTGACAAGAGAGAGTCGGCTAGATGAGATCAAGTCGGCGGGCAGTCTCGGCACAAGGTAGGTTGGTGTTCAAGCAAGTTGCTGGGTGGTCGGACCAGCAGGGTAGGTGGCGTAACAGTAGAATTGACCGAAGATCCATGTATTACATGACATTATATATAGTAAAATATAATAGGAGTCCGTTTGAAACGTGTATAGGTAAAAGAATAAAGTAATGAGTTACGGGTATGATCGTGATGTGCGATGCACGGAGTGAATGATAATAATATAGAAATAAACTGTTACATTGGCCATGGTGGGGCAGACATCGGGTTTGTGGTCCATCAAACTACGGCTGAATTCCCCCAGTTGGATTTTGGAGAATGAGTGGTATACGGGTGCTACAGAGGGGGTAGCCCCTTTGGGCAGCATGCACCACGATCAACGCCATGCCTGGAGATCTCACCTTGCTCGGTCCGGCAAATTCCCTCTGCTCTTCAGCGGAAGGCCTCCACAACTAGCTTATGTCTAAAGCCCGCTTGCTTTCAAACTATTGGCCTCCAAAGTGGTCTATCCCCATGAAAACATCGGGGACACTCCATTCCGTCCTTTTGCACGTGGGCAAATTACACTCCATTGTGACGGTAATCGTAGACGAAGACGACATCCAGGAGCTCGTCACTACACCAGCAGTCTACTACAAAGACATCATGTTTCGGGACCCGGCCGAATTCAGCATTGCCATATCGTGGTACAATCCTGGCCCATGTCCGCCTCTACCTTGGCAGGAGGAGAGCCTGCACCTTCCCGGGGTGTTTCCCAATCTCACCAAAATTGGGCCCGTGAGCATGCATGTGCTATCCTCCCTGTTGGTGGCTATAGCACAGTCCCTGCTTCACACCCTCGACTTTTATCTGGAAGGAAGAGAGGTGAAGAGAGGTTGCAAACTTCAGGGCTCTGCTTCAGCAGTTATCCTATCGCCAAAAGCCAATAGAGCTCGACATGTGGCACTTGGTCGTTGACCCCGTGGAGCTCGTGGAACCAGACTTTGCGCTCGCGCGATCACTGCATTGTGTTGACTCTATCTGTATGTAGTTCCAGAGACTCAGCGACATGACCGCTTTCCTGCATCAGTCTTTTGACAATCTAGTTGTTGTATTGTGCAACACGTGAAAACACCAAAAAACGGCCGAAAACACCCGGTAGGTAGGTAGGTAGGTAGGTAGCATTACACGGCATTTCCAGGGATTATCCCGATGTGTACACGCTATTTACATCATCGCCCCTGGACCTCCTCAAATCCCTCTAGCCGAGCTTACGGTCGCAGTGGATTATCGGGTGCTCCGGACCAACTCGCCGTGGTAGAACTAGCTGAACTTGAAGCAAAGAAACAGGTTAGCACGTCAACCCAAAATTTACCACACTTGAGCAACTCAATGCCCCATGATACCAGCGTAGAGTCCAAGACAGCACACAGAATACAACACAGAACTTCAATGGCTTCCAGGTGTGTCTCCGGAATAAGGGCATTATTGGCCAACAATGTATCCAGATGTTCACAATGTTTGATGGTGCCGCATGCGAGAGAAGCTTGTGTCAAAACTGTGTTTCTGCAAGTTTAAGACAGCTGCCAGGTAGCAAGACACTTCCCAGACGAGGAGAAAGAGAAGAGTGAGGGCTCGCAGAGGTGTGATCTGGGTGTATGTGAACCAAGGCACAATTTGGAATGGCTGGGCAAGCTGATCACGGAAACTGACTTGAACTAGATGAGTGCTTCACATATGCATCTCCCAGCAACTATTCTAGTGCTTGCAAGTTCGTCAAGGTATCAATTGCCAAGGTCAATGTCCAGAATTGTGTGCTGTGCGTGTCTGGGTTGGTGCGGATTTACCAAAAAGATCCAGGGTGAGGACAAGGTCAACAAAAGATGTCCAAGATGAATGGCACATAAATCCAGGGGAGAAGGAAGAACAGGTGCCACCAACATTTAAATGCCGCAACGAGGAGTACATCATAATGATCTCCTTTTGGCAGTCATACAGTTGCACGTGGATATGCTGACTCAGCTTCTCACAAAAAAACGAAGGCGCGACCATATTGGGCTACATCCAGGCAGCAGAGGGTGTGGAGGGAGGAAATACAATGATGGTGTCTCACTATGGCCACAGGGAAAGTTTCGAAGAGGTCGTCAGAGGCTGACACCCAACGGAAAGGGCTGGATGCCTCACACCGGGGGCAAAAGCCGAGGCACCTGGATTCCAGGTGCCTCCGAGGCATGTGGTCCGAAGGCTGCAATGTCGAATACAAAAGGCCTACAAAGGTCCTTAGGTCAACAAAGAATAGACAAAGGAGGGACAAAGGACAGGCAAGATTTGCTCGGTGGTGAAAATCCTGCCTGCCCTTTGTCTCGCCTATGTTGATTCTTTGTCCACCCAAGGACCTTTATCGGTCCTTTTTCCACCAGCTCATAACCTGCAGAGAACATGCCCCGGAGGCACCTGGAATCCAGGTGCCTCGGCTTTTGCCCCCGGTGTCATATGAATTCTGGATGACGTTCCGAGACAATACCAATGCAAAGAAAATACATTTATTGCAGCTACTGTCCAGATGGGAAAGGGCGGGTAGACTGCTGTGAGTGTGCGGGGTTGGGTAGTTAGCCGCACAGGGTGTTCCAAAATCAATAAGAGGGGGGGTGCCAATCAGGTGTCCACAAGTACATGGTGCAGCAATCAATCCCGGAAACGCGACAACACTCTGCCCCAACAACATTTTTACAAATCTTGACAACACCATGACAATGCAGGCCCAAAATCCCCACCCACAGCCCCGACACATCAAAATTTACCAAAGTTGAGATGAAACCACTATCTTACACCAAATACCTGCCCTTTCCATAATTCTTTGACCCCACCAGCAGGCTCCAGTGCCTGCGCAAAAATGATGATTTTTGATCACAACACAGAAACATGAAAAAACACGTGAAACACGACAATCAAAATGTCAATTGGCCAATGTGCCATGGCTGGCTTGTTTCCTGGCTCTCTCTTCTATCGTATTTATTGAGAATCCCCCAACTCGGTCCAACAACTCTGCGCTTCTCAAACGAGCCTCTATTCTAACTCAGTTTAACATAAATATTCGGGTAAAAAGGCGCACCAAGGAAATGCGCCTGGCAGCTGAATTTATTAAAATGAAATCATGCCGGCAGCATAGTCCACAATAGTATCTGCATTGAAGTTTTAGCCCTTTGGACCTATCATTGCCGGTTCTTCACAAATAGAGTTGGTGTTTGATATTCAACCATCACATGATATGTTTGATATGCTAACGGCTCAAGTCTCAAGGGCAGTCACGGAGTCCAAATACTCATTGACGAATGGAAGTCGTTGATTTATGAGCACTAGCCAAGCTCTGCCCCACTCAGCTCTTAAGGAGATGTTCATGCATGTTTTTCTTTCGGCTTTGGTATGGATATATTTTTTGGTCATGCACGAAATTGGTCTGATGATCAGCTTGAAAACTGAGTGGGACGCGATTTGAAAACGGTGCAGCGTTTATTGCATTTCGCAAATTGTCTTTGCAGGCTCAACCACCTCCAGAGTGGTAGCCATCCCTCAGTCTAAACTGATAAATTGTGTTGTGTGTTTATCTAGTATCAAGCCAGCAACACACAAAATAGTTTCCAGATGTCTATTGATGCAAGGAGGACATATGGATGTGCAGATTAATGAAAGGTGATCAATAGTATTGGGAGGAGAAAGGTAGAACTACTGAACGAGCAGAAGTAGGCCGAGGACCTGGTTTGGAACTGAAAATCATTTCAGTTGAGAACTCCAACGGGAGATGCTTGCAAGAATGAATTCGCTAGACAAAAACAATGCGGGCATTTCAAATGCAACCATACATTCAGCAGCCCCTGTCATTGACAACAACCTTAAGAACATATCTGAGCAACAGTGGAATGCATGGCCTGCCACTCCGCAGGGGGGGGTTCCGGCTCACCTGAGAGTGATGTTTATCAACGAACCAAGGGCAGAGGGAAAAGGTGGTGGTGGTGAGGAACAGAGACATGTATTGTTTGTAAAAAAACCATCAGTCACGGGAGAGAGCAGCACTGCCAAATGTCCTCGAATTTGAAAGATGTGGTGGGACTGAAACACGTGTAAGATTTTGGGGGTCAACGAGCAAGGAAAATCCACATACCGAAAATCCCCTCAAATCAATGCGCTGCCCATACTGTCCAAAGAAATTCAAGACTCATAGTGAAGTCAAGCACCATGTCGCGAAGTCTTGACACTGTCACAGAAAATGGGAGGAGAGCCTTGATGCCGAAAGTACCTTCACGGTGGACTTCGACAAAACAGAGGGAGCTGTTGCGCCGCCGGCACCATCCCTGATGCCCTCAGATGAGGAGGAGGATGATCCGATGGGAACTGGGGATGGGGACGACTTCATCTATCCTACTCACAACAAGGGGCTTCACTTTCGCAAAAATCTGCACATACCTTTCATCTGAAGCAGTTTGGCATTCTGAGCATGAATATACCAGCCCCAGGGTGAACAGTTGAGTGGTTGTTGAAGTAGAGACAAAAACATTATTACCGAATTTGGATCAATTACCAAGATTTTCAGTGCGCTGTGGTGATACCTCCCCTCCAAATACAGTAATTTGTCACGTGCAATTGGGGACACCTGGAAGAGAGCCAAAATGAAAATCCCTATTTTCCATCCAAATAAAGTAGAAATATCCAAGAAAGGTCGCTAGGACATACCACAAGGCAAATGCATGTATTTGAGGCCCAGATATCACCGGTTCAATACCGTTTGCATGTCTGAACATCACGTGCAATTACCATACATAGACATATATTCCTACGGGGGTGAACACTGAGCAGGGCAAGTGGGACGGATGGAAGGACTCCAGTAAAAGCATTTGCAGGTGGGCCTGTGTGAGGACCGGAGAGGATGCAGGGAGCAAATTTCAATTTGATCAGTGTTCTTGCTGAGAAAGACTTGAGATTACCTCTGATGCAGTCTATTCCATCGTGGATTTAGTGAAACTGGCTGTTGCACTTTTGTCATTCTTCCCTACTTGTCCAGTATACCCGTCCACATTCTCAGCCTTTCATTTCATCACTACTGGATGGCAGTCCAGGGGTCTGTCGTGGTAAAAAATACCATGATCACTGTGCAAAATCACTGCTCCCCAGTGCCAAGTCACTTCAAACATGTGCTTAGGTTGTATCACCCATGGATCTGAGTAACTGCCATAGCAGTCATGGCAGACAATAGAGAGTTTGCAGTGAGCCACCAAATCAACTGGTGGCTAATTTTTTTCCGCAACTCACCCAGTTCAGCCACTATTTCTAGCTCCTAAGGAGGGGATGAAATAGTGGCCACCACAGCCCCAAAGCTTGTGATATCATTTATACCAGGAGCCACTAGTTACACTGGTCACTCACCGCAAACTCTCTAATAGACAGGTTGCACAAAGCCACAGGGTTTTTCTTCCTTTCTCTCAGTTCTTATCGTGCTGAGTATTAGACAAGTTCTCTGACAGCTATTTAACACACACCTTGTAAAAAATTGTTTTGCCATCTGCCTCCGAATTCCACCTCAGTACACCTTGCACCGTTATTCAATGCGGCGGCTTGACTAACGGCCGTGAGAATATTTCTCCAAATTCTCTCTTTCCCCTTTCTTCTCTTTCCTTTTGGGCGCTTTTTTTCTAATTCTTTTGGGATTCCACAAACACCAGCACCGAGCCTAGGTCATAGTGAGATGAACGATGTGCTGCTCTCACGCCAAGTTAACTTGAAGCCGCCTAGTGATTGGCGCAATCTTCTCACGTTCTTATAGGATGATTTTGACAGGCGACCAACTTGGCGAACAGGGAAAAGAAAAACTAATCCGAATACACGGGAAAAACAGTTGGTTCAAGTTTTTGACGGACAAATGCAGTTCGAGAACTGGATCTTCCCATGAAGCTGGCAAAATACGGACCTCACTACAGCCGGCCGGTGTAGCGCCCTGTGCATTACAAGCCGATAATCCCGACCCGAGATACCCGGCCATACAACTTGTCCATTCCGCGCTGCCGCTCTACCACACGCTACCTACCACCGGCCCATCCTCCGCATTTCTCAACGCCACCTTCCCGCGGTTCCCGATGTGCCCCGCTGCCGCGCGTCCACGATGATCGGCACCACTCAAAATTTTAAACTCCGGGCTCAGCCCTTTGGCGTGTCCCGAATTGTACCAGCCTGCCTACGGCAAAGTGCTCGCCACATATTTTTGCCGTTCGTAGGAAGGCTGGTCACAAGTCTAACCGAATGAGATGTATAGCGAACACAGTGTTACATGTAGAGCGAAAAGTAGACGAGGAAGTGGGCCAGAAAAATATCAAGCCGATGACCGAGTAGTACAATGGTTTTAATACCTGCCCCAAGCGGGAGCAAAAGTAGGTGGGGAGGAGATTAACTAGTTCTCATTGGAGCCAGCTGAATGCAAGAGCTTCAGGGTGAGATGAAAAAAGAGTTCCACGTTCTGTTCAAGGAAGCGTCGTCAAAAGCAGAAGTAAAGGGAATTAAAGGAAAGGGAGCGAGCATACTGGGAAGATGTTTGTTACAACCGAGTCCGGGGCGCTATTCCACTATTGCAGAGGTCATGCTGAAAGCAAGGGATAATGCGCAGTGTAGGCGATCCTGCCTAAATACCTCGAGGAGACCAAGCCAAGTAATTTTTATTATGTCCTGGAATTGAGAACAAAGTATATACACTGGAGCCAGAAAAAATATGCGAACGTCGGGTGGTTATGTTGGAGGTAACGAGTGATGGGCACGCACTGTCCCTGCGCCGCAATTTGTTGTCAGGTTCCACTGTTCATACCGCCCTTCGAATTATTGTTGACAGGCTAAATTTGTACCTTCATTACTGTAGAGTAGTACTTATGTCGCGTAGATAGTGAAGAATTCCCCGCCGCATTTGCAACGGGTTCCCTGCTAATTTGGAGTCTCTGGCCTTGAATTCCAACAGGTCAGCCTTAACCAACAGGAGAAATAAGAGAGTACAGACACTGGAGCCAGGAAAATACGAGGACGTCGGGCGGCCAGCCTTAACCAACAGGAGAAATAACAGAGTACAGGCGCCGGAGCCAGAAAAAATAGGCGCAGCTCAAGCGGCCAGTCTTAACCTACAGGAGAAGTAACCCTGAATTTCTAAAATTACAATTGAAACAGAACAGGGTCGTGCTCGGTGAGCCAATAAGTCCATCGCTCGACATTCATTGAGCACCTCAGGTGAGCATTGTCTAACCAAGGACCTAGGACTCGGCGGGGAAGACGGGAAATTCACACGATTTGGAGTGAACAGAACTCACATACGAGTATCAAGGAACGTCGTGCTGTCAGTGATGAGCGTGGTAAGTAATTTCGGCGTCCTGCAAATTGATTGCCGAATTACCCGTAATTACGCGTAAACCCACGGCTACGGGGTGCCGTATTACGCCCCTGAGGTCGAGCAAAACCTCAGACGCGACGGGGGCGTAACCGTAATTACGGCCCCGTAAACTCGTAAGCTTGGGTTGTACAACTGTCAGGGGCCAAAAGATTCGAAGAACCAGCTACCATGATTTCAGTATCCAGTAAGGCAATTTTTGAGGGGTAAATGTTCTATACTTTCTTAGAAACTGTGTTGATGTTCTCGGCAAATGCCGACCCATCATTGACAGCAGATGCCATTTTGAAGATTCCCACGTCTTTTCCGCATCTCGATTCTCGAAGATCTGAATTGCACCCGGAATTGCACCCAGAACGTCTTGTATGCCATATTCTCGGCGGTAACCCGCCAGACCTCGTCTTCTTCCGCAATGCGGCTCCCGAGTTTCTAAGCGAGAGCTGCCTATTGCTAGCTTCCAACGCATTGCAAACAACAGGTGATTCACGGCGAATCTGAATGTCGTGTGGATGGAATTCACAGACTCGTTCACACGGAATCGGACGGTTGACGTGTGACAGGTCGCCCGAGATCACAGGGCTTGCTCTGAGTCTCTGCAAAGGCTGCATCCCGGCAGTATTCTGGCATCCCCCCGTGGCTCCTTCTTTACTCACCGACGAGGCGGTTATGCCCCCCCCCTCTGTCATTGAGGTATCTCTCATGTATGTATGCGACCCCGTCCTATGCCCATTCTCATTCCGGTCGTTAGCACGTTACTTGTCTCATCTTGGGTGAATGTTGCGCTCTACACCCTAGAACTGGTGCTATGCGGGCTGTATTTTGCGCGGTCATCTCGTCCTTTTGTCCACAAATTTGGAGTGGTGGGACTCGTCTTTGTTGACGGTGTTTGTACACTCAGCATATGTCTTGACGTGGCCCTGGCTGCTCTTTCTCTGCCGCCGACGGGGACGAATTTGCATCTCATCTTCACGCCACTTGCCGCGGAAATCCTCACAACAAACGTGTCAGCCGGGATAGCGCAGCTCTTTCTGTGTAACTTATTATACAACTTGTCAGCCCTTAGGCTCGTAGATTTACTCTCATTGATTGACTTTCTTTCAGAACAGGGAACAAAGCCTTGAGCGGGTCGATGCTGCTTCTCATTTTCGTCCATGTGAGTTTGCTCGTTCTTGAGACGTGGTACTTATCTCGAATGGAATGGGCAGATTGGATTCTCCTGCGCATCCGCCATTGGATCGCTCGCGACTTTATTTTTAAATGGCTTTGTTTTGATAACCACTACGTACGCCGTTGTCCTTTGTGTCATCCGGCAATCTGATCCTCGGCGGTCTCCTAGACTCGGTGCCATCTTCTGCGCCGCCACAGATATCCTGATAGCCATATTGTTAACCTGGAAATATTGGACGATGATGGCGGACACAATCCCTGAACATTCCACCACAAGGTGCCCGTCAAAACACATTTCTCGTATCCCCCCGCCCCCATTGAAATGAAATGAGACAGCCTCTTGCGCCGAGTTCTGATTATGAGTGTGAGCTCCGGGGCGATTTGCGCAAGCAATACGCTCTTGATGATGATCTTGCTGCTGAAGCAAAGTGCAGGTGTGTTACAGATTTGTGCTCTCACACTCTCATTGATTTCTTGGGTGAACAGGATTCTTCTTCTTCTTCAACTGTCAAGGTCGCGTTTACGCGCTCACCATCCTGTGCAACTTCCTATTTGGCATCCCCGCGCGAAACCGAACTGAGACAACACCGACCCGGTTCAGCAACTTTCACTCCCGTGGTCAGATCGACATCCCAGACACAGTCATGACCCGGAATGAAAACTCTCCGCCGGACAGATTGGCATCAAGAATATACCCGTCATACGCTCCTATGGTGCTGACATCCACGGCAAGTCGCCAGGTTCAACGCCACGATTAACTACTCATCTGGAATACAGCGACATACAACCTAACCTTCCTGTGATTCCGGGGGGCGGTAACGAGATTCCTGTTGTGCGCTTTCGAGTTTATAATCTATCCTAATATGTATGTGAATCCTACTTCTACGCTGTGAAGGATGTATACTTCTGGATGATCTTCGTGGGACACAAGGGACTGGCAGCCGCCTCGCGGCCTCCCATCCCCTTTCGTTCAATTTATTCAAGTCTATGGTGCACTTGGTTGAATTGAGCTGAGTTCAATTGTTTTGCACCCCATGCACAGTGCAAAGAATTGTGAACGTGTGCGGGGTGAGAAAGAATTGAAGACTGGAGAGTAAAATAAATTATCAGAAGTTGGCCAAACAACATAGAAGCATCATTAACCTTCCCCTCCGAGTGCCATATTTTTCTGTTTTTTTGGTTCGCCAAATGAGAAATTCCCACCGACACCTCAGTTGTAGTAAGTGAAGTGCTGTCTGAGCTATTTGGAGTCTGTGGACGAAAACATTGCTTGTGGGTTCTGTTCATCGGAAAGATAAAATTTTACAATTAGGTGGTACATCAGAGTTTTGCTGGATTACTCCAGCCCGAATTTATACCACCAACCGCAACTGCACTCAATAAGTTCCTGAGCAGACGGAAATTCTTCATCGCAAAGAGCCAGCTTGAGCATTTCTTTTTCTGTCCCTTTGTGCCCCGCCGCTAGTGCCTGTCAGATAGAGGTTATTGGAATGGTGACAGCAAGCTGCCGTGACCGGGGAAACTTTAACAGTGAGAAAAACGGAGTTTGGCATTTATAGGCGCACACATGCTTAAAGTTGATCATTGGGCCAAAAGCCCCGAGGAAGCGCCGTTTATTGAGCGCTTCCAAAGCCTCGGGCCTGATCTCCTATAAAAGGGAGATTAATCTGGTTCTTTTTCTCAGTTTCGCCCAGGTTATGGGCTTCATTTCTCAGAGTGGGGACGGGCATCACCCGATTGATCCATGGCAGCTTTGTTCGTGTTTGGTTCGCGGAGAGGGTCGGTTCCAACTTTGGCGGGTTTATAACTTTTCTCGCGTCCACTTTCAGCTTTCAGTATGTCATTATATGGTAAATGTTGTTTGAAATCAGGCATTGAATAAAGGTACGTAGCCATATCGGATAAAAACCTTTCATGCACAGAATGGGTATACTGTTTTTGACTGTTTGAGCTACAGCGAGACATCTTAAACGTAATATTGAGGAAGCGGCTACGTAGCCTTATTGTAGGATTGATTCCCTATAACCTTACCCACAAAAGCTAAGCAATCCGCGGCACTGTTTCAACGTTATTTTAAGTCTAAAAGATGTCCTGTATTTGGCTGTGAATCAGCTTTGATCACACTGATCCGAGGCAGAACTTCCAAAGTTGATAGCGTCTCCGCAACAGCTTTGTTTCTCTTGCAGCGAAGGGAAGTTATCCGAAGAATGAAACTGTTTTGTTGGATTTTTGACTTTCAGCACACGTCTTCCAACCCGTACCGATTGATGGGGCCCATTGAGTACACATTAAACATGGTTATGAGAGGTGATTACAACTCCAATGTTTTTTTTTAAGGAATGAAATGCCTTGAAACATTATTTATCCATGCTTCGCTGGGAAAAACATAGTCTCATGCCCTACAGGTCTCAAATGGAGGGAGCGCAACCTCAAATATGACACTGTCACGCTCGTGACTCCTCGATTCAACCCAGTTCAAATGTCGTGCAGACAGCAATCTTCCGCCCAGCATACATCAAACTGTGAGGAGTTCTTTATAACTACTCCTGTAACATACCGAGATGATTGAGGCTACTTCATGTCCTCAAAAATCTTCCATTTCATAGAAAATATTGCTCAATGAGGTGTTTTACAGCACAAATCCATGGGTGGCCGTCTGAATTGGGTGTGTAAATAGATGTTCTAGACCTGGTCACACTCTCAGACTTCTTGTTTCAACTCTTGCCTCCAGGAGGCCTCACAAATGTGGGATTATCTCGGTGTAATTTTTGGACTGCACGGAGGTCAAGATAATTCATGAAAAGTTACTTGGAACCATATACTATGAACACAGAGGAACATTTTTGCTAGCCAAAGTTAGCCGGTAAAATGAGTGAGTAAGCCACAACGCTATGGAACATTGAAATCAGAATTTTACTTGAGAACAAACAAAGACAAATCTTCCATGGATCAATCGGGTGATGCCCGTTCCCATTCAGAGTGTCCTCTCTTGCCGGATCACCGACTGTCAGATTAAATTCAATCCCCTAGCTGAGACGAAATGACCCCGTCTGGAAAAATATAACATCAAAAGTGCGAGTGAAAAGAAAAGGTACCTGCGAGAATCGAACGGGTGATCTCAAAATGCCAATTTGGCAGAGAATCTTATACCATTAGGGCGCCTGAGGGCCCACTAACTTGTTAGGGGGTATACTGTACCATTTCATTCAATTTGTAAATGCGCATGACTTTTGAATTTTCCCACAAATCTCAAAATCCGCTAAAATCGAGAAAAAATTATTGCAGGGGTTTTCAGAAATCAGGTGTGATGCATGACATACGAATTGAATGAAATAGTGCAGTACCTTCATTCAAAGCCCAAATATGCATACCCACTGACTGCCCGTGTGGTCTTAAGGTCATAAATGTAAAGGTGGCCGAGATGCCAGTCTCGGATAATAAATCTTTGAACGAGATGATACACCACCAAAGTGCCGTCACATTATGAGCAGCTGGTGCTGTCACTCCACAGGCACATGCAAAGAAATGTGTCAACAGCTGGTAGCCGCGTGGCCACCAGCTGTCCTGTACAGCTGGTTTCCCAGCTGACCGCCACCTGGCCCACCACCTGTTGGACATGTTTTCACACCAGCTGTCCTCAGCCTCTCAGCAATAATATTATATATGGCTCTAATCAGAATAATCTTCATCCAAATTGATATACCCGTCGTCCAAGTCGTCTGAACAGTTATCCACGGCCTCCTCATCCTCAGGTTGCTCAATCTGCTGCGCCGCCTTCGCCTTTTCGGTGGGAAGGATTGTTCGCCTAGGCCGATTCATGACCATGGATTCTGTGGGTGGGAGAACTACATTTTGTTTTCGATTTTTTGGGGCCTTCCTTATAGCCTTGCACGGCCTTGCATCAACCTCGTTGTCATCCTTGTCATCCTCGGGCCGTTTCTGTGTGGCTGCAGCAGCTTTTCAGATGGCAAATTTCTCGAGAAGCTGCACTGCCAACTCCCATTGTTTTGCTTGCCGGTCGGAGAAAAGGGGGATGGGTGCAACTAGGTCTCACAGGAGAGTTGTGTGCAAAAGGTGAGCATTGTGGAATGAGTGCATGTTGATGAAGAAGCGGTTGAGTGAACCGTAAACAATGTGATTCTTGATCTGGTCGGATTCAACTTGCTCCTGCAGGCGTAAACACTGTCCAGTAGCGCTGCATTCAGCAGAATCGCAGTCATGCTGGACATTAAATTTAAACTTGATGCTTTAACCGCTCTGTCGGTGTTGGATTATCCAGAGTCCGCACCACCTTCGTCACTTCGTCAGTTCGGCTAATTCTGAGAAAGTTCGTCACCCCGTGTAAATTTAGCACATTTGAGGTATTCTTCGTCACCTGAGACTCCAGGCCGTGAATTTTCGTCACTTGAAAGTCCTGGCTCTGAATCTTCGTCAGTTCACTTCCTTGCTGCAAATCTTTGTCAGTTCTCTGAGGTGGCTGAGCTGATATTGGTGTCGGAGACTCAATTACCGCTGAGGGTCTAGCGGCAGTAACAATTTCTGGACTTGTGAGTGGAGAGAAAAACTGGAAAGCAAAATTCATACCTGATGTACCGTCTGCGACACAGGTCACGGTTTTGGATGGATCGGTGGGCTCTGCGGAACAATATTTTGTGATAGGTGAGCAGATAATTTTGGGAACCGACCTTCAGGTTATGGAAGACTTCTTGCACTTCCGAGGCCGCGAAACACGCACACACCCGGAAGAGTTTGCCTGGATTCTCAACCCAGATATTGTTTACCAGCATCAGTGTTGCGGACGCGGTCTAGCGGTTTGTTGAAGGGATGTGGTGGTTAGTCGAGGGAATGGGGTGGTTCATCGAGGGAACATGGTGGTCGGGGAACAAAACAGGTGGGTGACGGCGGCGTGTGCTTCGTATGTTGAACTGACGAACTTTCACAGCGGGGAATTTGAACTGACGCATATTCACAACCGGGAGTCCCAAGTGACGAGCAATCCCAGATCTCCTAAATTTATAAGAGGTGACGAACTTGCTCAAATTTAGCCGAACTGACGAAGTGACGAAGGTGGTATAGACTCGATTATCCAAGACTACCAGACACTACCTTGGCTGGGACGATTGAATAAGTCACTTCAGAATCTCGGCGAGTGAGAACAGGCATCCCTAATGTCTTGTCGCAGGCAGAAAGCACCTGGAACCGTTCCAAAACAGCCAGTACCAGACTGGCAGAGTCGACAAGGATGTCTGATATTCGGCCGGCAGTTGTAGACGAGTCCTAGAGACTTCTCAGCAGATGAATTGAATCAATTAGATGGATGACTTACCGCAGCGGTCGGCGATGTTGCAAACACCCAGGAGCCGACCAGACACTCATCCAGCGACTCACTGATCACATAAGAACACTTGTTCCACATGGACTCTGGAGTGTACATTCCGTAATTCACAGCTTTGGCAGCGCTCATCGATTCAAGTGGATAGCTCTTCCTTGCTCCTTCAGCCCGCTTCAAGGGGACAAGTTTAAAATCTCCTGTGAAACTTGATTCAGCGGTAAACATCTTCAGATTGATGAGACGGTACCATGCTTCATTGAACTCGGTTCGGTCCATCCAAGTAATTTTCGAAGAATGGGATGTTCCGCCATAAAGTGTCGGACACCATTGCCCACGCATTCGCATTTTCCGTCTTCCCCATGGCCACCATCCACCGGCTAGACGGTGCTTTAAACCTTCCTGATCAGCCAATCGTCGAGCAATGTCTCGGCTTGGCGCAAGATGATTGGACAGAATCAAGCAGTATCGGAAAACACCGTTAAAGGACTCAAAAATCTCCGTGGGAAGCCCAATGAGAGGGCCAAACTCAACAACATCATCGTCAGTATGCACCAACAGATGATACTTTATCTTCGTGATTATCTTTGACGGGTCGATGGTAGCGAAAATGTCGAGAACATTAGCGACGGCAACCTGCAGATCCCGCTACACATTCAAGTTAGCTCATCGCGGTCATGGTCCTGGGAAAAACAGATACCCGATATTCTGCAAGATTTCGTATCTCAGGAACCCACAAGAGCGCTGCAAGCTCACCAGCCGCTTTCCAGGTCGTGAATTGATCATCTGTAACCAGCCCTCGGACGTGAAAGATGTTGGTTTGAGCGAGAGTTTTCAATGGACGCCCGATCAGAGACCCAGCATATTGTATGACCAAATGGGACGAATCGAGAGACCATCAGTACTGGTGGATTGAAGACGATAGGAATATGTCTGCTTCTGCTCTGCTGACCAGGGAGTGTGTTGACGGGCTTTATGACACCCGAGCATGCGAGTTTGACTTGCTTCTCAAGTTGTTGAATGATTTGTTCTTTGGTAAGTGGGATACCAGCCTTTTAAGGGCATTTGAGTCGTAGGTCAATGTCCAAGTTGTTCAAGTGTTTGAGTGGACAAATACCTCAAAGAGTGGGCTTTGTCCGCCTGGGTTCCACCGACTTGACACTTCCGACAGAAACAGTTACCTTTGCCGCCGATATGTGTGGAGATCTCGCTCTGCATGGGATTGTCGGAGGGACCGGCAGTGCAATAGATGCAAAACAAGTGGTGTTTCCTGACTCCTCCCGGACTTCCACAGGATCTGCATGTGTTTCTCTCAACTTCTTCAGTTATGCCGCAAGGACTGGAACAAAAATACTCACTCAACCGCAGCTTTAAACTCGAGAAACTGCTCAGAAACACTCGCATTGGGGGAGGTTGAAAGGAATGGACATGGAACTCCTGCTGAAAGACCTTCCGTGGCAGACTCTGGTGTGTCATGTACGCATTCCAGTGTTTGTTCCAAGATTTACTCCGATTCCCAGACACGTTGTCGGTAAAATAATTGATAAAGCTAGAATACATGGGACGGCCCGCGGCTATTTTCAGTTTCGGATCGGGCATGCGGGCGATATGGCCGGCATCAATGGTCCCCGCTATTAAATTGGATGAGATAAAGATTTCGACGGCAATGTTACCGCACCTCCCCATTTGGTAATTTTGTCTGCCTGCTCAAGATCATAGTAGTTCTCGGTCAGATCTCCAGCGCAGATGAGTGTTGTATTACTGTCGTTGATGGTGGCCAAATCCTAGTAGACTTGAGAAAAAAGTTGAATTAAAGCTTTGGCAAACCTGATCGTCAACATTTCGAGTGCTCGAGATTCTGTAAGACTTCGAGGCCTTCTCGGGAAGAGCCGTTCTTCCGCCAGAAAAGGGTCAGCGTAAAACAGTATTTGACGACGTCGGGGGCAACTTTGTCTGCTGGCCGAACCACATTGTCTTTGAGACTCCAGGCACGCAAGAATTGCGGCGTAAGTTTTGTTAGGCTCGGTGCCGTGCTCAACTCCTTGACCATTGAGTCCATCTGGGTCGAAAAGATGTCGCAGGGGATATTAATCGCTCTTGGTGTTACCCACTTGCGGAAGCTACACTCCCCACGTGCGTCCGCCACCATAGCGTCTAATAATCTGTGCTCCAGAAAAGAACTTCGCCGCGTAGTGGCTGTCGGTCATGAGAACATCGAGTAAAAGATCAGCGGGTGACAATCAAATGTCGCTCATTAACTGCAGAATAGCCAGGTTCGGAGCAACCCTCTCTCCGCACTAGATTCGGAACAAGCCGCCTTCTGATCACATGATATCCACGTGCTTCGCACCCTTTGAGGTGGCCCTGGGGGAAGCAGGACTCCCAATAGGTGTCGTCATATTGGAGGGTAGCCAGAGTGAATGAGGTATTCCACTTGAAGTGTCGGACCAGCGGCAGCGAGAGGAGAGGTAAAAAAGATCGCGCTGAGTCGCTAATGAAACGCGTCGCGTCACGGTCTTATCACACTGTCACAATCGGGCGGTCAACCTCGAAATATTTTTACTGCATGGCACGCAGCGGTAGGATAATATTTTTTGCTGGGGGACCTTATGTGATTAGTCCCACGAGTCCATCGAGTCCATCGAGCCCATAAAAAGCAAGGAATTCCATCAAAGTATCCTTTATTTGGTCGGAATTCAATCTCAGAAAGGGCCCTCGAGAATTACACGTAGATGACCAGAATGGGGCGCTAAATTCTGGAAGAGGCGACATACGTACTCATGTACATCGAAAGAACAATATACTAGCTTATTCCTAAGATTTTGGACAAGAATTGGGGAAGATATTCAGACCTGAAGACATGGCACTTTTTTGTCAGTTTGCATCAAGCCTCTCTCCGAGAATCACCGGCTCGCCGGCGCGGAGACAGGCTTGCTCCGAACCTATCTCCGCACCGGCGAGCCGGCGATTCTCCCCTGCGAAGCACGTGGATATCATGTGATCCGAAGGCGAACCTAAGATCGACCACCGACAGTATTCCCGTAGACAGATCGGTTACCGGTCTAATGGGGACGAGCTTAAGTAACGGAAGGCTCGACGGTCCTATTAAGGTCCTTTGAAACGTGAGCATTGTATAATCAATCGTGACTATTGCTAGATTTACAGTGATGCTTGTACCAAAACCTTAGGAAACAAATCAAATAGAAATTTACATTGAGGGTATGTATGCCGACTAGCTCGGGGCCTCCCAAAGCGTAACTGTGCTGGCGAAGCCGTTGATGTTGTCGGCTTGGAGCGCGATGGAAGCGTTGGGATAGCTGAGCATGTTGGTGCTCGCCACAGTCGTCAGTTGATACAGATGGATCGCCGTGGAGGCGCGGTCGACCAAGGCCATGGAGTCCTGGCAATTGCGGTTGGATACACAGTCTTGGCTATAGGTCTATCGGCGGTGCGTTAGGAACAACAATTGCGCCGCCGAAGCACAGGGAGACGGTACCTGATAGAAGCTGTACAGACCGGCACCATAGACGAAGATGTTGTGCGAGTTGGTGATGGTCAAGCCGTAGGCGTCGGAGCCGATGGTGGCTGGGTCTCCGTACGTGGGGTTCAAAGAAAACGGCGTAGGCGCCTTCGGGTTAGGCTGGAAGTAGGGCGTCTCGGTTTGAATGAGTCCGGCGTAAACGTTCTGAGCGTTTTTGAAGGCATATTGATATATGGTCTGATAATTGGTGAGCAAGTGAACCCTCAAAGGCATGTGGAGCACAACACTTTACTTACATGATGTTCCGATGCCGTTCCGACGAGCCAGACCGGGCCAGTGGACTCGACGAGAACACCGCGTCCGCTGAAGGCGTTGATCTGGGTCTGATTGGGGTCGTCCAAATCGTGGTCTGAAGAATGCACAGGTCAGTCTGGCTGGGATCAGGTAGCAAGAAATAATTCCCGTACCGGCATTCCAGACCCAGACGTTCTCGAAGTAGCCAGAGCCCGTGATGTGAAGGCCAAGGAACGCAGAAGTGCATTTGGAGGCATCGTTGGATGAGGTAGGGCAGTTTGCGGAGTTGATGTTGGTGCCCTGCAAAAACAACCGTACATTAGCATTCGAGCGTCAGCCATGTAGCATATTCAACATACCTTGGCACCGCCGAGACGAATGTGGACGTCCCAAAGCCCCGCACTTCCTTGCGTGCTTTCTTTCACATTCCACTCAATCCCTGCATCATCGAGGCCTTGAGTATCTCACAACTGCCATTCTAATCCCAGTCTTACCGATGGCACCCGCAGACCCGCCGGTGGTTGTGATAACCAGGTCGCTCATCTCCACTGCGCCACTATCTCCCGCGTTTCCGACCTAGGTCGAGAGTTCAGCCGGCGCACCAGAAGTCATGAATATAGGAGCGCACTCGAACAACCGGTCGAGGGTTGGCCTGGTCAGCGAACTTGGCGCCGGTTCCCATAATGACAGAGAACACTGGAGACATCTTCAGCATGAATCTGATAAACAGAAGAAGTACTCACTGTCTCCGACGATGCTGGTGCCTGCGGGTACGAAGATTGTGTCGGTAACGAGATAGGTGCCCGCCTCGAATACTGAGAAAAAAAGAAAAAAAAGATTCAAGTCAGTAAACGCACGGTAGGGGCATGTAGAATGATAGAATCTCACAGAGAATGGCGCATCCAGAGTTCTATCGAGGGAGCAACTGAGTTCAGATATCAGTCAAGAGGAATGGATGGGTACGCACCTGCTGCAGGAACGCATTGATGGCCGCGGTATCGTCGGTAACACCGTCTCCCTTGGCGCCGCCGTTCGTCACGACAGTGAGGAACTCTGCCACGACCCGTTAAAAACAGAAAACAGCAGAGCGCATGCAAAATGACATACGTGAAGCCTTGTACGCCTGGTACTGCGGCCGCGTGCGGCCAAAGAACGCGCCGGTGCCGTCGACGAGAGACGTCGGCCGCGAGCCGGAAGGCATGTAGGAGCCGCGGAGGTAGCGCTTGGACGAGCCTGCAAGTGCGAAACGGGTCAGCCTAGCTCCAGGTTGAAATGCAATGAATGAAATAAGCACGCACCGAGGTACAAGTTCCCCTGGAACCAATGCGGGGTCGCGGCAGCGTTGGCAGCCAGCACCGTGCCCGCGCTATCCTGCACATTGGCGGTCGTGATGCCCGAGAACGCGACGTTGTCGAGGACGATCGAGCCCGCAAGGCTGGAGGGTTGAGTGGACGACATCTAGTCAAAGTTGTTCCAAGTGAGTACATCGCAGAACGAAAGGATAGCGGGATTAAGCGCTGCATACCCGGATTCCGATGCCCGTGTTCGAGATCTTGGCGTCGACGAGGAGGACGCCGCCAGCGCTCTAGAGGTGAAAAAACGAGGGCATGAGATCCTGCCATCTGTGGTAGACTAGAGACATATTCGTCTGACCTGGGCCGCAAGCGTCAAGCCTCCTGTATGAAGGTCGAATCCAACTTGGCAGTTCCTATGCGATCCGTCAGTCAATCGTCGTCGTCGCACAGACCGTGAGAGAGAGGGAGAGATTAAAGGGACGCACGAGATCTGGATATTCTGCCATGTGAATCCCCAGTTCCACTGCTGGTACACGGCCGAGACCGCATTCGTGATCTTGACGTTCCGCACCGTGAGCTGCTGGCTGGAGATCCACAGCCCGAATGCACCCCTGGAAAAGAAACGGCATCAGCCATCCTGCTCTGTACGCGGCGCAAAGACGAGACGTACCCATCGAACGTCAAATCGGAAATGAATCCGCCCGAGCCGTTCTCGCCGAACACACTAAAATCATATCCAATGAGTTCTGTTTCCCCTTCCATTTCACAACGTTGTGATGAAAAGCAGACGCACCCCTGATGTTTCGTCCCCGCCGCCGCGCTCATCTTGAAGTCGATGTTGATGAGCGACGTCGCCTGGCCGACCTGCCAGTGGATGCCCGTGGCGGCAACGCTGGGTGGGACGCGCGTGACGTCGATGACGAAGTTGCGTACGGAGCGGAAGAAGTTCTGTGCGGCGGAAATCAGAAAGGTCCGCCAAAAAAAAAAAGGCACAAAACACCCACATTCTGGTTATTCCACCAGTTGATACCCGAGCCATCAGGGTTCGAAACGCCCTGGAGGTACGGGTCCGCGTCTGTTTAATCAAGTATATAAATGAGTTTTTTTGTTGTGGTATGAAGGGAGGGAGAATGAATAGGGCGCACCGATGACAGCACCCTGCAGCCCTGCGTCCGCGAGGAGGGTAGGCTTGTTCTTGAGGTCGCCAACGAGGGAGGTGTAGTAGAAACTAGAGATTGTTTTAGATTTATGAAATGTCGGATGGAGGAAGAACAGAGCAAGGGAAAGGAGGAAGCAATTAGACGCACGGAATAATCGGCTTAGTGACGCGGTACGTCCCGGGAGGGAAGAACACGACTGCGGGCGAGATGGTCGACGAGGCGCATCCTTGTCCGCAGGTGCCGCCATCTATTCAAATCAAATTTACCCAATTAGACGATGTAGTACATCCAAGATTCGGAAAGACCTACCACTGATAGCCCTGTTAATCGCGTCCGTGTCGTCTAGATCGAAATACTCATCCGTTAGAACGAGACGTAGGGTCAGGAACGATGTTGATAAAGGACGCACCAGCCACCCCGTCCCCAACTGCGCCGTAGTCCGTCTTGACATTGCGGAACACCTTGAAGCCGGGGTTGTACGCGTTCTTGCTCTTCGAGTGCAGGGCGGCGTTGTTGATCCAGAAAGGGTCACTCGCAGCAGCGGACCCGGCGATTGGTGTACATGCCGCGCGTGCAGAGGGTATCAGAGAGACGAGCGAGAGGGCCGCGGCGGCGGCCAGAGACTGGGCTGCAAACCTCATTTCCGATTGAAATCGGATGGAATGAGAAGGAATGGTGGAGAGGGGATTATTCGTTTTGGAGGGGGTTTAAATATAAATATCGGCGAGTACGAGTCGGGGATGGGTGCGTCACTGTTGGCTGCATGCATCCCCGAGATTGCCGACTGTCAAGATCGCGCAAACGACTCTACACGCGGAGGGATATCGATGATCAGCGCATGAAAATGGATGGATGGTATGCGGCTATCCTACATACGAAAAGGTACGCGTGTTCTTGCAGTCCCCCCCAAAGAAAATGATTACAGCCAACAGGCACTCTTGAACCGGACTGAACCCTGCCAGGATTATACGATGAGTGGCCCATGCTTGAATGGGGTGAATGAGGATACACCGAAATGGGGATGAGCGCAATAGCATCAGTGGATCAGTTCTTGATCAATCTGGGGCAAGCGGGGAAGGAAGAAAAGAACGCGTGGGTCCGGCGATCATGGGGTCAGCTGAGGAGGAGTATGGTGGACGCTGGACGCCAGGTTCCAACCTGAGCGTATGCTGCACTGGATGTCCGTGGCTCGCTGGTTGGTACATCGATAGGGGACCCCGCATGCCGATTGCGCAAAATGTCGGGTTTGTTTGTCGTTTGTGAGATGCAGATTCACGTTTATTCGGTGTAAATTGGATCACGGAAAAACAGGCTGAGGATATCAGCAGTTCAAGTGGGCAGATGGACGGACCTGTTGGGCCGTGCAGCCGATCGCTGTTCGTCCCCATTTTGTCTTTGCCCACTGAAACTACTACCGGACCTTCGCAGGGGCGATAAGTGATGGCGATGAAAAGCAATGTGGACTCGGACTGGTTACCTAGGTGACGAATCCTTGGCCCTTGGGGGGCTTGAATGACCATGGTTAGACCTTGGCGTTCAGAGGCATTCAGGAGTGTGAAGAAACGGAACTCGGAGGACATCGATGGTGATGCGCTGTAAAGTTTGCCATGCACCGCACGACGCACGTCCATGATCCACTGCCGCAGTCGGTGTCAATAATACTTAGAGGGTCAAATTGACAGAGTGCTCGAAGTGGTTTGACGGCAGCCTTTCGATCGTATGTCCTCGCAAGGAGTGGAAGGCGGCCAGCGGCGCTCGCCTGCTGCGCGACATGGAGGAAGGAAGAAACCCCTTGTGATCTCGATCGCTGGCAATGAAACGGCCCGCTGATCCGATGATGTCGAACCGTGGGACAAACCGCATTCAAAAGGTTCAGGGTCACCGGTCTCCGGTCGCCCTCCGGCCTTGGCAGTACAGGTTGCTATTGGAGCACTCAACCCTGTCTTCTTCACGAATTGGTGAATTCTCCCCTCGCTATACACATCGTCGTTGCTCGGAGGTTTCCTCTCACTCATAGAGCCCCTTCGATTTCGAGCCGGGGTTCGACTCCCCCGGCGGCACTTGGTTCTTTTGACAACCACCAACTCCTGACTTTGATTTACAGACGTTATTGGGTGGTGGACGGATTCAAGAGTCTGTTTTTTTTTTGGTCCTGATACGGGACTGAGTACGACTTGAAAGGTCGAAGAACTTGGGTTTTCCAGTGTTTTTTGGTTACCAGCCGCAGCAGGCTGCACTGCACCCGTATTGACCACGCACCACATTGAATAACGATAGTTGATTGCGGCCGTACATATTTTAACTACAATGCTAGCTCTACATAGCTTCAATCTAAGACTTCTCCGGTGAAAGCTTCTATTTGGCTGATTATGTAGAGGTTCCAGTATTTGAACCCGAATATCGAGAGGCATTACATTCAGCAACACCAATCCACTCACGGTCATCGCTTAGTTCTGCGAGACCCGTATCCTCAACAATACCGTGGATGAAAACGTTGACGCAGCCCTGGAGCCCCTCCCACCGTATATATGGGGTCGAAATTCGCAAGGGAGCAAGGAGGAAGCGGATTTTCGAGCACCCACTCCCGGAAAGGGGAATGGGATTGATTTTCTACAACCTTGATAAAAAATTGGCAACTTTGAACTCACGTGTCCTGCACACCGCCTTCAGCAGTAACGTCGTTGCAGCACTTCGGGCACTTCCCATCCTTACATGTGTATATAGTCTATGCTTTCGAAAAGGCAGGAGGAAGCGGGGTTCGAATCCCTGATGAAAATGAATTGTTCGTAATCCCAGTTTTCGGTCTCCTTCTTATTTCTTTTCATCGACGAGTCTTGGACTGAGAATTCCCGCGTGCTTGTTTTGCTAATCTCCAATTTAGAATTCAAGGTAGAGCGAACGCGATACCATTAGCGCATGTGTAGCCGACCGTTCGTTTTTTGTCCTCCCACCTTCGAAGCTCAACCTTACCGTCCAAGCCCAGATCGTACCTGGATAGCAACGTCGCCGCAGTCTCTGGGACCCCTCCGCCTCTGCATATAGGGGGCTGATACTTGCAAGGTGGAAGGAGGGTTCGACTCACCCGGTGGCGATGTGACTCAGACAGATCCAGTTTTGGTCGTGCCTCGTCCTTTGTCTTTGATTTCGTCGACGAGTTTTGGATCCAATAGTCCCGCGCGGTTGGCATTCGACACGAGTCAAGATCTCAAACGAACGAACGCGCACCTGTGATAACAACGTCTCCGCACGATGGAGCTCCTCACATTTGTATATCTTAGAGCTACATGGAAGAAGTGGAGGTTCGATTCCGCACTTTGACAGCGACGTCGTCGCGGTTCTTGGGCACCTCCTACCTCTATATGGGGCCGATGCTTGCTAGGTAGGAGGGAGTGAGGTTCGAGTCCCCAGGGGCGAAGAATTCCCTTCGTATTTCTGCTAAACCGTTATGTTTTGCTTCAAACATTCGAAGCTCAACCTCACCGCCAAGGCCAAGGCGTACCTTGATAGCAATACCTTCGCAGCCCTGGGGCACTTCGATGTTCGCAAGGAGGAAGCGGGGTTCAAGTCCCCCGGCGGCATTAAGCGGTTTGCTTAAGTTTTTTTTTTCTCGACGAGTCTTGGATCCAACAGCCTCGCGTTGTCTTTGCTTTGGTTAGATTTTGTTGGACGTCCAGTTCGGGATTCCAGACAGAGTAAAAACCCGGAATCAACACTTTGGAGCGAAACAGTGAAAGTTCTGGCAATCGAGGTGCGGCTCGGCGCGCGCGAAGTACAAGAGCACGGGAATACGGACAAAAGTGGCCCAATTTCTGGCCAGGTAGTAGCCCGAGCTCGAGTTCGATGGTCATCGCAAGTGGACAGCCCAAGGCCGCGAGGAACAGAAAAGTCTCAGAAGATTTGAAAGATCTCGGGTAAAAAGAGAAACAAATATTAGAGCTCGGAACTTGGCACAACTAGCACGAGCGGGATTCGAGAGGGCATACATACAGTACATGTCAAATAACGACGCCCAACATACCCGCCACCAGTCAGTCAGATCGACCGAGAGTAACCTAGGCACGGGTTTACTGGCGTACTGTGTTGGCGCGCGAAGGTGAGAAAACAACTCACGAGTAGCAAAAGCATAGCATCTTGCGAACCAAGAAGAGATACTCTGAAGAAAAAAGCACTCCGAAGAGCACGACGATATTCAAAAATTCGAAATAAATCCGGGCACGACAACCTCAGAGTAGCCTGAATCGAGTTGCATTGTATCGCGCGCACGATCTCCGTGTGCCGCAAAGTGCACTGAGGGATAGATTCCGTACACGAACTCTCGGGAGTCTCGATGTTTCCGCTACGCCTGTACCCGCCACGCCACTCGCCGAATGGACTCGACTTACGAGGTCTCGGGACCTCACGAGCCAACCGCGGCGCCGCGGCAACGTCAGCCCGGGATGCGGACTGGACGATGGTATCCACGGCCCATGCGCGACCTGCGAAGGCGGGTTGTCCGGACGCACAGATCCGGAGTCCGCGCAACACTCGCTTCCGAGGACGGCGATGATCATGAGGCGAGGACGCGTTGGCGGGGTAAGCAAGATGCTCGACACGGACTGCGGCGTCTTACAGCTAATCTGGCGCACTGTAGCCGACTAGCCGCAATTGACCCAGCAGATTTTCACGGGACATGTGATTTGCCGGGAAGCCGGTTGCCGTACATAGCCGTAATGTAAACAAGACCATATACACAACGCGTCACGTCGCGCATGTCGGACACCGGGCAGATCGAAGATGTCCATCTGTGCTCCGTTTCCCCTGAAGAACTCGGTGTTCTAGCGCGGGGAGATCCCCGCGGGGGCCCACTGCATGGAGTTTGAATATCTTTTTTTTCGCGTGTGTACCAATTTTAAAGCTCATTCCTAGCGTATAATGGTATCTAGCGCGGGGAGAACCCCGCAGACCCCCTGCGGCCGCCGTTGGGCCCACTGCGTGGAGCCGCGATGCGCTGCGCGGAGTAGGCTCAAAAAGAGAGAATTAATTAAAAAGAGAATCGTGAGACTCGAACTCACGACACTCATAACACTAGAACCGGCTATTATACATGCTTAACCGTTGCACCAAGCAAGTAATGGAGGACAGAGGCAACGAAGAACCCACATGAGCGTTGACATCCAAATATCCATTTGGGAATGATACTTGAATAAGCTAAATAAATTTGGGAGCCCTTTGAGCACTACCTTGATTCGACATGCACGAGCACTGGGCAAACCAGGTTAAATAACGTCACGCAACGCGCGAAGAACATCGGGGCCGGCGTACCGCATTAGGCAGGCGGCACGTGCCCGTGAAAATGTGCTGGGTCAATTGCACTGACTCTGTAGCCGGGGGGGGGGGGGGGATGTCGCTCACGGTGTGAACGTGATCAGCCGAGACGACACACGTCCGGTGGCTAAGCCAACAAATCTGGCGCGATAGAAACGAGAGTAGGAGTCGAGTAGAAAACCATACGGTCCCGCGTCATTTATCGAGCCCTTGACTCCATTTTCACCTTCCCTTCGAGCAAGATCTTTAATGGGACAGAGAAACGCCTGACTTGGCCTGACTGGTATGTCGCTCGGCGGGTACAGCCGGGTCCATCTGGAGCTAGTCGGGGGGAATGGTGAATCTCAGACCTTCCCCTCGGTGGAGGATGTCGAAGAATCCCGTGCGGATCGAGCATCGCGGCTTTGAACCTGTCGTGGTGGGAGGAGAATTCCGGGTGGCGATGCTTCTCTGATGCCAACAATGTGACGTCACTTCTGTTCCTTTCCTTCAACCATCGCTATGTCGGAGGCAGGTCCTTGTTTTTGGCCTCGATGTTTGTTCTTACTCAAAAAAAAATTAGGAATGTCATCCCGAAGGTGATGAACTTGACCACGAGTTGTGGAACTCATTCTTTGTCTCGATCATGCGGCACCGAGGTAGATTGAACTTCATTCAGTTTGCGCCCTCCAGACGTGTCTCAAAAAAAGCACCTACAAGCCGAAAAAATTGCGACGAGCGCCTCCACGCACTTGACATGTGCGTCGGAAAATGTATGACGGCGCGTCGACCAATTCGGACGCCAATAGCAACGTGTACTATCCCATGCCGAATCTCGTGCTCGAGAACTATCCGGGGGCGGGGGTCCGACCAAGAAATAAAGCGCCTTGGAACTGTAATTCTTGACGCACGCGCGCGCACGTTTGCTTGTCCGAAGCTAAGGTTCAACTTTCGATCTGTTTACTCCCCCATCTCATTCCTGAACCGTGCGCAGCCTCGGTCTTAAGGTCTTTCCGTTCCCATCTCATCAGCCCAGTTATCTATGAATAAATGCGCTCGTCTATCACGATGGTTGCTCCCTGATCCACACGTATTGTTCAAAGGCCAGTTCGGACGGACGCGGAGGTTCGACTCCTCCCGGGAGCATAGTCTCCAAGGACCACATTTTTTACTCTCGCTTCCCACTCAGCACGAGAAGCTTAGAGGTCGTGGGTCTTCATCCAGCTCTACTCTGTGTCGAGCTTCGAGTCAACCTTAAGATTTTATGACGAGGAATGACGCTTATTTGGGCGATAGGAATACGTGCCGAGTCGGTGTGGTTCCCTCATTGAGTTCATGACTTTTTCCTCACCCACAAATATTAATAGTTCACCCCCATTGCACTGCACCCACTCCACCGAGAATCAAATGCCCAGTATATCGGTTCGGTGACGCTTGGCCGCGCCTCCACCTTGGATCTACTCGATTGTGCAACATTTGAAGCAGAATACCTCGCCCTGCTGAGCCGCGGCCAACATGTATAGCGTTTCCCATATCTTTTATTCCCTTTTTTTCTCTAACTGCTGAAGTAGCGTGGATTTGGGAATGGATTTACTCCGAGTCTTTCTGCAGCGTCCCCATATCTCTGATTCTGGGTTCCCTTTGTGCCTGACAGCCCAAGCTGAGGAAATTGCTATGCACAGAAAACGCCTCTCCGGCTGACCCCGGACTCTCCCAAATGTCATATAGTGCGGCTACTCTCTGTTGCCTGTGACTCCATGGCGGAAAACCCTGCTTCGCCGTCGTTCCAATCGATCGGATTCAATCCCACTCGAGACCTTTGGACACCGCAGCCACTCGTTCGACTCGGGATGGAGCCCTACACGGTCAGAGTTAATTTTATGCTTCCCTGACGTCCAACTATCAGAATTGGTGAACGAGCACCACATGCCCTCCAGGCACACCCGCTGAAGCCGGATTCCGCACTGACGCCTCTTGAGCAGCCCACACTGTTCGATGAAATCCGGCACGTCTCTGGAGTCTGGAACATTCGGGTTCGACGTCTAGGCTTCAGGCTTGTGCACCCCTTTCACTTTGCCTTCGTTCCTTTGCCCAGGAATGGATAAAGTATTGGTTTTGTATTATTGGCATGACAAGCTTGCGACTCGGCGCTACGTAAGTACTGGGACTTTCCTTCGCCGATTGTTTCCTCTTCCTCCGCCTCAAAAAAAAGATATTCGAGTCATTGCTACGCAAGGATGAGAGTGGCGGACTTGGGTAGGTCATATCGGCCCTGCTCGATTATGGTTTGATTCATGCACATGCACATACACGAAACATTCGCCTCATTCGAATTTGAGGGTTGTGCCCGGTTGATTTTACCTCTATTCCCGCCGCTTGGCGGTGAAGGATCGGCTCATTTTTTTTCGGAGTGACAACCCTGGGAGCCGATGCCACACAAAACATTCTTGGGCGATCCACTTCCGCTAGTGCGCCTCAGAGGAAGAGTCCCGAGTCCTGCGCATGACCCATACACCATGTGACGCCTCCAGACAAAAGAGGAATAACTGTATACCTTCGGCGTTGTTCGATTTTATGCACATGCAACCGTCTATGAATATACTGGATCAGGATGCGAGCTCTAAACTTGGATATAATTTGAGCTTCCTTCAGCCGTATTCCCTCCCAGTGGAATCTGTGAGGGATCGGACATCGGAATTCAGTTGGTAGGTTATGCAGCATACACATGGTCTGAAAAGTTTTTGAGCAAATGATACCCACCTCGGGAGCACGGAGGCATAAATATCTTACCATGTTTTGCTAACTCACTCTGGGAATTATGGGAAGGAAGTCTGGCTGGAACTGAGCGGCTCAACTCTCGGTAAATGGTTACATTAACATTCCTCATGTCATGCCGGAACCGTCACCAGCTGACCATTCAGTTCGACCTGACCACCGAGCGACCAGTGTATAAGTAGCGGGAAGTCGTTGGCGCTGAATCACAGATTCCCCACAATGACAGATACCATCTCACTCACAGGAAATCAGGCTGCCTTTTGCGATAGGTTTCCCGATGGCCGACTATGCCGCTTGATCAACCGCCGCTCTGGGACCTTGCTCGATATTCAACCCAATCTAACCCTCGTCAACGATAATGTTCCCCAAGTCGTAGGCAAGCACAATTCGCGTTTGTTTATACTCCTTGTCTCAACCTAACTCGAAACAGGCAACGCGGAGAGCGCCGGTGTACAATATGTAACTCTTAGACTTGTTTTTCCTGGGTGTATCAAATTAATGGCGTTCTTTTGTTTTAGTGGATGATCGTACCCCACGGAGACGGGCAGGCCATTATCCCGGTTCCCAAGGACGGCTCTTCCACTGTACGATATCTCTCACCCAGCAGTCTCAACACAGATCGCCCAATCACTATCTCTCCCTTCCCTGCGTCGTTCAGCATCTTCCCCACTTCGGATTGCCCTCAACTCAGTGATAGCCCTCTTACAAGCTTCTCAGTGCCGCAAGGGCTCTACGAGGAATGGACCTGTCAGATCAGCTGGCCTCACTTCCGCAATACGGAGCCAAGGATGTTAGACTTGTATGCGGGCACTCCGACGGCAAACACCAAGGTCTGTCGTCTCCTTCTAACTTGCGAAGGAATTTAATTAATGTGAGCGCAAACAGGTCGTTTTATATCCATATTCCGGAACTCAGTGGCAGTTCTGGCGCATCCAGTTCATCCGGTACAGAGCGGGAAATTAATGAGGATTAAATCTGTATGAAAGTCGTCACTTCCTCCTGGCATCCGGTGAAGATGGGGGAGAGGGGGGGGGGGGGGAGCCAAGAAAATGCGGCTATGGTTCGGTTTCCATCTAATTGTACTTCTATGAGAATGAATCGGTGTATATCCAAGACGAGATTTGTTGGCGGACAGACGGGGACCTTGTGTTGCCGCAGGGTAGACGGAGTCAAACACGATTGCAGTGCTCCCTGCAGTGAGGGTGGAGAGGTGAACTCGTAGATTCAATTTCTCTTCTTTTTGGTCATACTAAGGTACTCGTATTATCCATTTAGTTATATTCGGGCACTACTATTTCCTACCGGGCAACCGGCCAGACGAGCCAACCGGCCACTTGCTCGATATAAGAGCCCTGACAGTGATTTCTGGAAAGTACGGTCGGTTGGATGGTACTGGACCTAAGACAATGCGCTGTGTTGAATTCGGATGGAATTGGGCGCGGCGATCAAAAGCTACGGCAGATCTCCGATCAAGATGATGAGGAATCAATGCCGTTCCTTATCTCCGAACCGCTTTCACGCTCATGTCTCCCCGGTTTCTCCACGAAATCTTCACCGATTTACGAGTTTTGGGGCCCGTTTTCTTCGCTTTTGCCGAGAAAATGACCTGGTATTATTCTATTTGCCAAAATCCATCCATCTGGCCCCTAGTCTCTCGCAGCCAGACACTTCAATCTTATCTGATCTCGTACCTCGATAGATTGAAGTCTGTTATTAACCGCGGGGGTCCGATCAGGGTAAAACCTTGTTACATAATCTACACAGCCACGCCACCGGATTTCGATGTTTTGTGCCTACAGAATCAACATTAGAGTGATTTTTTCATGCAAATATATTCACTGAAGTGCTCCGAATTTCTCTATGTAATCAAAAGTTCTATGCACTGCAGAACGGGGTGGTAGAAATGCCCAAGTATTTCACATGGCTGTGCACTGTGTTGAAGTACTGAGCCTTGAATTGTGCTCTAAAACACCAAATAAATTTCAGAAGGTTTCAAACATCAATTAGGTCCATTTGAGTGGTTGAAATGGGTAGAAAATGTTCATGGTTTTCCTGTGGTTGGAGGTTCAAAGGTCGGGTGGCTGTGCACATTATGTAACAAGGTCTTACCCCGATCGGACCCCACCGCTTAACAACAGACTACTGGCCCCCTGGAAGCCGTAAGAAGACCTCACCCGTGATTTGGAGTAGCTCGATCCCACCCCCTCAATAGTGGACGACTCGCATTCACTGCATTCAAGCCCCCTGTAGAATTCCGCCATGTCGAGACGCCTCGCCAGAGCATAGCCACTGATCCGGACTAGCCGTGTCTAGGCGCCTAGACATGTGCCTAGACTTTGCCGAGGCAAGGCGGTGCATCAGCCCTGTTAAAAATATAGATAGATCGACGTAAGCATTGAATTCCTGGTTCATTTTAGTCCAAGATACATGCAAAATAGAGCGTGAAAGGTGAAGTGTGTATGATCTTCATATACTGTCACCCTGGGGACAAGCTAGCCAAGGTGATGTTGAGGCAGACTTAGCCACCTCGACAGCCGGAGACTAGTTCACCGTTGTGGACCTAAGTGGGCCTCAACTCCGGTGTGTCTAGGCAACCAGAATTAGCCGAGTCGAGCCAAGTCTAGACACCTCCGCGGAGATAGGCGTGCATAGCCATCGGCTCGACGTGCCTAGAATTTGGCTGTTCTAGAACTGGCTTGAATGCAGTGATTGGCAGCGGATCTAGAATTTGGGCAGCATGTTCAAGATACGCCATTCTGTAAAATGCCCTTCAGCCAGCATCTCATTGCGCTTTTGGGCTGACATGGGTTTATCCTCAGAGGATTTCCCATGCTTCTGTTTAGGTGGGACAGCCGCTTCCTTATCTTTGCGGAGACTGGAAGACCCGGCCTGGAAGCCAACAGAAGAGGTGCGTAAGAACAACCCTCCCCTAGAAGTGCCTCAGCTGCACCCTGCACTTCCTCGGGGAATGAATACTGAGCACTCTTTCCTGCCTCCAGGTTACCGTTACCTGAGGTGTGGCTGGATGCGGCCGCGTTGGCGGTTGTATTCCTGGATTTAATGTCCAGTTTCAACCAAACTTCAGTGTGTTCAGCAGCGAGAACGACCTCGTCCCACTGAGATACCTCGGCGTCAAGGTCCTTCTGGTACAGTTCTTGTTGGATATCCGCATGCAAGCTGCACCAAAACCTAACCACTTTTTCCTGGTCATTACGCAATCCAACCACACACCAGAGTTGCTCAAACATGGTGATGTGTTCCAGGACGGGCTTTGCGTTCTGGTAACAGCGGTTCAACTGATCCCGCATTTTATTCCGGAAGTTGGTGGGGAAGCAGAAGTTGAACAAGTTGAGGAAAAAGTCCTCAAGCGTGTAAGTCACTGGCTTTCTGATTACCACTTGTTCATAAAAGTCTAATGCTTTCCCAGTCAAATAGTACAACAGGAAGAAGAGCTGATCTGATGCAGGAACCCGTCCGACCTGCACAAACGAGGTAGATTCGCAACACAAGTGGTAAAATAGTGTGGCGTCAGCGGACCCGTCGTACTTGGTAGGTGGGATGGGTTTCAAAAGCATCTTGTGAGGAGCTTACTTTTTATTCTTTGCAGACTTCTTACAGCGTTTTACAGCCTCATTGCCGCTACTCGGGTCAGTCTCATGGTCTGAACTCGAAGAGCTGCTAGATGAGTCCGAAGGGGGAGTACCACCACCCCGGGCTGGGTAGTATACAAGTTCGTAAGTCAGTGTGTGTGTCCATCTTCGTCAGTTTGATGTCTATGTTTGTAAGTTTGATGGGCATCTTCGTCAGTCTGGATAGCCGAGCTTCACTCTTTGTCAGTCGATGGAGCCGATGGTGCAACCTCGTCAGTCAAGGTTCAAACTCGTCAGTCCAGATCTCTTGGCGGAAATCATCCTAATTTGGTAGGTGCTGCGGATCCGTGTAATTCCACCCCTTGCTTCTTTGCTTCCACACCGTCGCCCCACAACGAGTGCGTTGGGCGTCGGACGGATTGTATGGGTAAGCTTGTGTCCTCCTCTAGCCCGGCAGGTTCTGTCAATCTTCCTCCCCCAGCTGTCTTTCAAGTTTCAAATGTACAGTGCAAGCACACATATGGCTGCACAGCAACTTTGTTCCCCGCAGTGCCAACCGCCCCCATCCCACCTGCTGGCGCACAGGATCCGCTGCAGGTGTGTGATGCTTCCCTTCGTTCTGTTGCGGTATATTTTGACTGTGGATTAGCTACAACTCAGAGCAAAGTCTCGTTCAGAGCCCATCGTGCCAGTAGAGCCGTCTGAGGCTCCCATACGCCGGCTTCGCAAACGTACCCGAACCCACAACCCCTCAGCGCCATCACTACAGCCAGGGAAAGCACCGAAATGCGCCAAGAAAGGTGGAGAGAAAGAGCTGAACCTCGACTGGGAGCTGGTCGCAGGAGAGAAACGTTGGTGGGCTTGGGATCTGGCGCGTGAGAACCCCGAGGAGTTCAAGTTGGAATGGCCTGAATACGCACACCTTGTGGATGATCTTTAGTTGATATATTGCTTAATCATAACTCGACTCCTATGCTTGAATCAAGATTGTTTTAGTGAGTTGAAAATGTGTTTCACCCAGGTCGAGCTCAACTGTCTAAATCAGAACGGAAGATTGGGGTTGAAGATGGGTACACGGTTTCTACCCCAAGGTAAGTAATGACAGCAAAGACATGTTGTCAACCGCGAAGATCGGCGCGGCTTGCTAACATCTCGACAGAATGACGAAGATCGACGGCACTGACGAATATCAAAAACAGCACTGATGAACAAGATAATCTGGACTGACTTACGAGTTTGTAAATGTCCCCCCCGGGCTGTATCACGGATCACCTGCTCAAGAAATTCCCCAGGCCTAGTTCTAGCCAGGGTCATCGACTTCGCAGGTCCTCCAGTGTTCACTGAAGAAGTGAGGCGACGTGAAGTCACATCGAGAATATTTTGTTGCACTATACGCTTCGCCTGGCTGGGAAGCGAGTGTTCAGTACGTATCTGTTGTTCTGGATGTCTCAATTTGCTGAGCCTCCTTTCAAGCTCAGCAATCTCTTGCTCGGTCGTCTGGCCAGACTTTACTACACCTTTGTTTTTAGGTGGACGCACTGAGACATCATTTAACGGAACACTAACCCCTTCCTTGTGGGCATAGGGGTGCGGTATCTCCTCATACAGAGACGTGGTTTCACTCAAGTCCAAAAGAGGTGTGTTGTCGAATAGCCCACGCTCGGGCGTGACACTCTCTTGCTTGATTACACAGTTGATTTCTTCGAAATTTGCCAACGCTTCTTGTTGAGCTGTCAAATCATCTTCCATGAAGTTGATGAGGGAAGGGACCGCACCGAGATTGCACAGATCGAGCCCCTTGCCCTTATCATTTGAAGAACCTTCGCCACTACACGGCTATCCCGGATGTCACCGGAATTCTATGGTTCCGGTGATCATTAGAATCCACTGAGTGTCCGCTGGATTCCAATGAATATACTCCCCTTTGAAATCCATTGGTTTGGCTCTTGAAACTCAGTAGGGCTCCCTTCTATGTCTTGTGAGGGAGACTTTGGTTCAGAGGAGGCTCAGAATAGATTAAATATATATATATATATATTGAATTTTAGGCTGTTTTTAGCCCGACCGTCGACAGTACACAGGTAAATGATTGTTCGGGAAGGTAGGTCAAGTATTCAATGATAGCATAGTGCATATTCAAGTGGCATTATATTCGCTAACAGCGCTAACAGCTCACGCCAGCTCTCCATCCACACCGGCCAGAACAACGGTGACACTATCTAGGCGCAGAGTCCTTGAGGGAGGAAAATCTAACATGAGTGGGTGGGAGCAGCAACGATGAAGTGTGCAGTATGACACGCACCTCGACTCGAATCCGGTCGAGCTTGATCGAAGGGGGATGTAAACGGAGCGCTTCCGAGTCTTGACTCTTGACGCGTGACGGCCTTGCAGTCTAGAACACCTTGGCTTGAGGGGCAAGGGCACAAGCGGTGTGGGGCAGGAGCTATGTGTGGAAGGGACAGAGAGGGACGTGAGGGGACGAAGAGGGAAGCGATAAAAAACATCAACATCATGCCACAACGACCACGTGGAGTGCACAGACCGGCGGAGTTTGAATGACTTGGCAATTTGCCTCGCTCGGCCTTTGCTCCACTCTTATCTTCTCACTCTCACTGGCCAGCTGCCGGGCCAAACAAGTGTTCGCCCAACGTCACATAGACCTTGGTGTCCTGTTCTATTGATCTGATTATTAGATACATGAGTACGACTTTTGTTTGGGCACTTGGACTTAGCGCATATAGTACTATCAAGTCAGTGTGAAAGGATATTGATTTAAAAAGGCTTCCTGATTACTGTTGAGTCGCTATGAGTTCCTAAAAATAAAATTTATGCTGTGGCCGGTGGTCAAGGAGCCTCCAAAGCCTTCCAGTGACGGTCGAGGGGTGGCCGTTTAATGCCGTGGGCCAGTCTTCGAAATATGAGCTCTGGCCGATTGGATTCCACGAATTTGTATATTGATTGGGGTCCAGTCGTCAGACCACAGAAATCCTAACGAAAAATCATTGGATTCCAATGATCGCCGGAACCATAGAATTCCGGTGACATCCGGGATAGCCGTGTAGGTACGGCAGGGCTCATAGAGAAACCCCGGAAGGTGGGTTTCACCATGCTTTTATCAAGCGAGGTGCTACTAGCTTTGCGCCATGCCACAGCAATTGCCTTGTCGGCGTAGAAATGGTGATGTTCCGCCATCCGCATGAGCTCCGAGAGTCCTCCCTGCTCATATTGGCCTTGACCTGGTTGAGGGTCGACTCAGAGGTGGGGGTGTCATGGATAGTACCCAATGCAGAGTAACTATTTTCTACAGGCGATACCGATCATGGACTGTGAGTACATGCCATCCTACGTGTAACGGGGGTCCAACCCTCATTGATCTCCTCGTCAGAAGCAATGAGGCCGAAGTCCACGTCCCCTGAGAGGGGTGGGACAGTGGACATAATGTCGGGCTCACTGTGAGCGAGCCCTGGGCTGGTGTTACCAGACCCATCTCCCAATCCGCCAGGTGTAGAGGGAGGTCTCCCCAACACCGCCGAGCTGAAGCTCAGCTCAGGGGTGACTGGGCGAGATGTTTTGATGGGGGGGGGGGTTAGTAGAGGGCTCCATCCAGGGAGCAGGTAGAAGATACAGAAAGGCTCAGCCTATCTCGGATGGGAGGTGGCACAGGGGCTATCCCTGTGCACACCGCTTGACGAGTAGCTGGGCATCCAGTATCCATAGCATAGATTGTTGTCAGTTTAGGTGGCGTCGAAGCAAAGTGGCGGTGACAGTTGATCAGACCGAGGGAGTCCAACTAAGCTGAGACGCGAAGCGAGCAGTTAAAAATATGTGACAGAGAGCTGGAAGCTGGTCTGGCACACGGATTCTGAGGTGGTCAAAACGAGGTAACTGGTGTAAAGTTATTGATTAACCAACCTCCCGGATATACACTACGGGTTTAAGTACAAATCGTGTGTTTACTGTTGTTAGAATGACTGTAAAGATTGTGAAGATGTTCAGATGGAATGGAACTGGAAAGATCAAATGAAGGTGAAGGAATGTGGAGTGTTACAATATGAAGTAGTCAGCTGGGAATATGAACGAGCATGGGACGCCTAAAGCGCGGTGCTGAAGAGGTTTGTAAGTAAAAGGTGACCAAACAGAATAGGGGGTTCAAAAATATAGATGTGTCTGTTACAACGTACTAGCAATATGCAACCCCTAACAACAACACTGCTAGGAACCTAGGAATGGTCCAGGGTGTGTTTATATGGGGTAGATACAAGATGGCTGGACCGCTAGGTCGAGAACACCAGGGCAGAGGTTTGTAGGTTTGTGAAAATCCTCGCCTTAGGCAACCTAAGGACTACTGAGGCTAACTCCAAATGACTCCAAGTCTCAAATGGCAAGACTCTCCTTGACCGCCAACCTATTCCTTAACCAAGAACAGGAACCTTTCCGCTTTTATCGGCACTAGCTCACTACAAGTGTCCAGCCAGCAACCCAACACACTATGACAGAGCTTCCGTCTATATCGGGGTGAAGGCGAAGTAACTGACAAGTTATAGCCAAACTAGAGGTGGGGGCACCTAGTCTGTCTTCTTCTTAGTAGGCTCAAGTCAACACACAATCCACCTAGCAAGTGGTCCAACACACTATGACAGAGCTTCCGTCTTGTCAGGGTGAAGGCAAAGTCACTAGCGCAAACTGCAGCTGGGTCTCGAAGAGAACACCCTTATTTTATATGTGGAGGTCTAGGACCAACAACATGAAACCCTCAACTTAGTCACTCAATGTTTCCAGAGTCCACAGTCTACTGATTCCAATATAAAGACTACTACAAGTGAAGTTTGGTATCAACCTCCACTAGCAGCCTGAGTCCACTAGCACCAGCTTCATCCAAAGTCTGGGGTGTTCTTAGACCCTGATCTGTCCTGCACTCCCTTTTATACTACTAGGTTCAAGATACATGTGAAAAGAGTGCTGAATAATACAATAAGCAATATTAGATGATGAGAAATATGGTCAGCCAATGAGACAACTGCTGTTTGGTTTTGGGACTAGTTTGGTATATACCAGGTCAGCCTCGCTGACCGGCTAGTGTTCAACCGTGGGTATATCACTTGATCCTCAGCCCTCTGTCTATGACGAGCACCACTTCCAGACCAACTAGTGATGTAGCCGGTGATCTAGGTCATCTCTACTCTGTCAGATTGATGATCTATCATTCCTAGACAACGCAATGTTGCGACTGACATCAAATGGTTACCGCTCGTTGGTCAGGATGTTGATCAGGCCTCCGGTCATCGGTGCAGCCTGTATGATCGTCCCTAGCTCTGTTCCAATAGCCTGCTTGCTATTCTGCTCTCCCTAGCTGCCCAGATCGGGCACTAGCCTTGTGTTGCTCCTTGTGTTGCTTCATTTCTTATGTTGTGGTATGCCTTTGTCAAAGCCCTAGCCAGTCGCTGGTCGGATTGTTTTGCCTATCACCATCTAGTCGCTTATCTAGAGATTAGATAGTACCACCGGATCTCGCACTGAGCTTCCTAGCTCAAGGTGCTGGCCCCTAGTTGCACTTCCATCATAGATATCCGTCTGCTGGACCATCACCAGCTCCTTCGCAAACCATCTCTGGACTACTAGAGTCTCCTAGGTCATGTCTCATGAATGTATAGGCAGTAGTTTAATCCCTGGTTGTTTGTACACTCAACTAGCAGCTAGCGTGTCACACTAGTGTAGCCTTGTGCTACAGTCAGCAGTTAGGGCTCGCTCCGACTCTCTTTTATATCACCTAACAAGTGTTCTGCATACTAGCTAGGATGCTAGTAACAACAGAAGTGCTAGTTGCTTCCCGTTGTATTAATACTGGTCATAGGAAATCGCAAAATTAGCCCTAGATACCGCACATTTATGTTACGCCATTTCACCGGCATGCGGTTCGGAATGGGGATGCCAAGTGGTAACAGATATGTAGGTCTGTAAAGTGATTATAAGGTCAAGAGGAACCTCCAAGTGTAATAATACATATTTGGTAAGTATATGGGGTGAATGGAATTTGTACCAACAAGGTAACATTATACGATTGAGGCATTGGATATGGTAATAAAATGTAGCCAAAACGAACCTCAAAAGGTGCAGAATGTAGATATTCTGAACCAGTTCACATTACAGCAGCAATCTTGAGTGAATTGTCTGAGAGTAGCAAATCTCTGTGTGAAGCACAAGATGGAAGTCTGCGCAAAGCGGTGAACTGTCTGGAATTTGACTATACCTAAACACTGCACATTTTGCGCATTTCAGGATAGCCTGATTACAGTATAGGCTTATTTCTAAGGACTGGCATACAGTCTCGGTATAGCCAGTTGGGTTGTGATCACAGAGTAACAGATACAAGGGGTAGGGAATTACCCCGCAGACTGGCAGTACTCACCTCGAAAACTGTAGAGGAATGTGTGGCCCACAAACCTCTCAAGGGACTATTTCTAGTCTTATTCCCACACAATGGAGTAAGCTGGAGGTACTGATGACAAGGGTATGCAGGAATAGTCTTATTTCTGCACCAGTAGGCCATGCACCTTCCATATGATCTATGTCAAGGTCTGGGGATGTACATTCCGATGAGGTTCTGGGATAAGCAAAGGTCGGCTAAGGTGATCTGATGGGATTGTTCTTATTCCGAGCAAGCAGAGTTGGGGAAATAAGAACCCTTTCTGGGAGAGTCTCACTATGGGGATCTATGAGGAGCTAGAGGCCAGGGGAACAAGGCCTGATGGTCAGCAACAATGGGAGAGGACCAGAGACAATGGGAAATAGGACAAATGACTCGGTATCAGTTAGCCAAGAAACTGAGGGTTTCAAGCCCCTAGGATGACCAACACCACGCAGTCGAACATCACGATTGTCCTGTACACTGGCCACTGGCAATATGCTCACGAGAGCCCTTCCAACAACAGCTACCAGGAACCAGTACTGTTATATAGAAATGGCAGTTCCAGTAATAAGTATGATCAGAAACACGCAAAATTACATGGATCTGATCATGGCTCATTTGCTGGCTTATCAATGAGATGATGAATTAACACTCGCCTACACAGAATGAGATTCATATCACGATGGGGAACAGTATGGAGGGTAGGAGCATTTTGAATTGTTTCTAAATCAGAATACAGCACAGAGATACAGGCATGGGTGTTGTAACAGGCAGTAAAGATATAGTGGAGGATATTTAAGATGTGGTGCTTGAGAGGGTAAGGCATGAGAGGATAAGGTGCAGCTACAGGCCAAAGGCTCTGAGCAGTCACAAAGATCAGAAGAACCTGCAACAAATAATGTTAGACATTAGATGAGCCAAAAAGAGAAAACAAAAAACATATTTCATGGCAAACCAGCATTGAGATCAGCATCAACATCCATCAGATGAGCTTCGATGGGCCAGTGATCATGGGAACTGGGTTAATGGAGTTGGAAAAACAACTATGTCGAGAGGAAAAAGAAAGACATATGGTTTGGTGCAAAATCCAAGATACCGGAAGTGAGCAGAAAGTGGGCACTGGGAAGAAAGTCACTGCAGAAGAGATGCCAGTCACAACCCAGACCATTTTAAAATCTTGACCACCCTCAGTCAAGCAGTCACAGACTTTGGCAATAAACATATCATGTTTCTGTTCCAACACCCTATTCTCATGGCCTGTCACTTATGTCCAGATGTCGAGAAACCACCAGTATCCAACATAGAATACCGATCATGCTTCGGTTCTGAAACACCAATCAAACAATGCCCACATAGTAGTGAGTCCAACATCTGTGCTTGCTTTCACATTCACAAATGACTACTAAGTCATTTTTGCGCTGGTTGTTTCTTCAAAAGTTCTGTTTCCAACTTTCATTGGACTCAGACTTGTCTCTCCACGGTCCCTGGCACTAGAATTGGCTAATTTTAGCCAATTCAAATTAGAAGTTCAGAAGTCATGTGTTTTGCATGTCTTTTCCAAAATGCTTGTTTCTAGGTTCTTTCACAGCCAGTGGCCACTTCCCTGCAGCAGCATCTGACTTGTGAAATTTTCACAAGTCGCACCACAACTGTTTCTCTCTTTCCACCACCATGTCCGACAACGACTCTAACACCCTTGCCTCCAATTCTGACCTCAACCCAACACTCGCTGAGTCTGGCCACAGAAAAAAGCACCTAAGGTATCGGGTATCTTTCATTCGGTATATCAGTCATCTAATTAGAACAGTGACATTTATAAACATCTTGATTGAGAACTAACACTAGTAGTATTGACAGTTCAACTTTGAGTCCATGTTCAGTATTGAACCTGCATGTCCAGCTCGAAATCTGGGAGAACTGATCAAACCCTGCTGCAAAAGTTGGTTATAACTAAGAGGATGGAGATTATATGCTAGACACGAATCAATCTCACAGGGACCGTTTGAACTTGAAGCGAGTTGTGTTCCCCTCTTGAATAAGCAGGATTACGAGCTCCTAAACGGCAACCATCGGCAAATAGAACGGCTTTGCAGCAGCCGAAGTGATTTGGCGAGGAGAAGACAAGATATGCCTGCGCTCCGCTCCGGCAGTGGACTGAGAAGGAATGGAAATTAATTTCTTCATTTAACGTTATAGACAGTTGGTTGTGGATAAGAAGAGGAAAAGATATCAATACCTCGGCGATTTGAAGGCGTCCACACCGATTTCGCTGGGAGAATCAAGGCAAAACGGTAGGAGGAAAGGAGTGTTAAGCATGTAAGCAACCTGGTTTTTACAGTGGGCAAACGTCGCGGATGGAGATGGGACACCGGCAAAGAATTGGGCAAATTGATCGAGCTGGAGCGGTATTGAGCCCGGTTGTGCTTGACACGAGAAGGGCATCGGAAAAAGCTGCAGCATAGTACATCCAGAAGATGGTTGAGTGTCGTAGGTAGCAGCCAGAATATTTGCAGCCTTGAACCACATTGATTCCTTTTGATGTTTGAAACGTTGGGGACATCCCAGAACAGATAAACGACAGGTGAAGCTGAGAGCAAGAGATCGAACGAGCTGAAAGCTGGGGAGGACGGAGGCAAATGGCCCAATTTTATAGTGTGAGGAATAATACAGGGCCGCAGTTTCAGAAATGTGTTGTTCTGCGGCACAGTGAGAACAGTGACGACCTAAAAGGACATTTTGAACCGGGTATGAAAGCTGTTGAGCCACCAGACCCGCTAGTTTGGCTGGAATGCGCGAAAAGGAACATCTTACGGCTGCGGCGCGGTTGGCTGGTTCACCTCGAGAATCCCAATTAGTGCATGGTCGCAGTTTTACCCAGCTTAGAGAGCAACGGAAATTCCGGGAACAGTGTGAACGAACTGTCATTTCTGGATAGAACGGAAGACCTGGGCAAGCTTTGAAGCGTAGTTCCGACAGGTCGTTTGACGAGGCCGAATGGAGATCCAGGTAGAGGGCGGGCGGAAGAGAGTTAAAGGAGCCAGAATATATGGGGCGAACACACCGCCATTTTGCCATCTCGTTCAAGAACGGTTAATTAATCTCGTCTGAGTTGACAGAGGCAGTGCAGATATAGGTGTACAAATGGGGTAACGAGAAATGCTTGGGACAAATGGGGACGACTGTTGAACACGAGACGGGCCGCAGTGAGAAGAAAACATACTATGAAAGGAGTTAAAGACAGAGGATCCACAGAGGAGGAAGGAAAGAATACGAATATATGGGGAAATAGCACAGCCGAGGAGCCATTTGCTTAAAGAACGGTTAATGTGCTTACGCGAAACCTGCTGACGAGAATGTGATGCACACCCAAAAGAATTTTGATCGCGAGGTATATAAGAACCCGTACCTAAAGGTAGCGGGAATCTGAGTTGAGTAACAGATGTTCAAAGAGGGCCATGTTTCTCTGCCATTTGCCGTCCTTGCTCTATTTTCCAGCAACAACATTTTTTTTCTGGTGCGGTCTCGGCCCGAGACAAGCCGACACCACGTCACTGCATCTCTTAAGCCACCACATCCCGTTCAGCGAGACATCTGCGCCATCGGTGCGGTGACCTCCTTTTCTGGTATCGCAGATGCTCACGATGAGTAGGAATGGATTCACCGTTCCAAAAACTGCTCCACACCAACCATGTACCAACGGACGCGGAGTGCGAGAGCATTCGCGATTTTCTGCGGGGTCCTCGCAAGGATCTGCGAGATCTGACAGAGGAAATTGCCCGACTTCAGGCTCTTATAGACGAAGCCTCACTCAGGCGGTCTGAGTTGCAGAAGTTCGTTGATGCTCATCTCGCCTTGGTGTCGCTCGTTCGCAGGCTGCCGGACGAAACTATGCAGGATATATTTCTGGGAACCCTTTCATCGACCAGGAATCCTGCACTCAGCTCGAATGAGGCACCACTTCTATTGTGCCAGATATGCAAATCCTGGTGGAATCTTGCTCTCTCGACGCCGCGCCTGTGGGCGTCAATCCACATCGTTGTCCCACCGGTTTCGAAACTCCCGCAGCTTGCGGAGACGGTCACCGCCTGGCTCGGAAGATCCGGGGCAGTCCCTCTCAACATTTCCTTGACTTATTCGGGCATATCCACTACCACTTGCGACATCTCATCTCTCGTGTCGCCAATCGTCAGTATTTCTCGCCGATGGCAGAATATAAAACTGCTCTTGATGCAGCCCCACTACTGGATGCCGTTGTCCCCGGACGACGTTCCCATGCTGCAGAGTATCAGCATTGATTATGGCGCCAGACGAGTTTCGGCGACTCGACCAGAAACGCTAAACTTTTTCGGGACCAAGAGTCTTCGGAGCATAGACTTCAGAGGCATCCAGAATATTGTGGATACTCGAATCTCGTGGGGCTTCTTGACGCAGTTCACCATTAAAGAGCTCGGCATCTGTTACGATGATGCATTCTGCATCTTGTCCCAGTGTCAGCTGCTGGAATCCTGCGTGCTTATGGTTCGTGGGCGGATGCCCACCGACTCCTCCAGTAATGACTCCTCCCACCAACACTTCTCCCTCTCCCGGCTTTCTTCTTTATCCATCAACCACGATTATTTCGTCGCGACTGAGGCCGCTCGTTTCTTCGGAAATATGGCGCTCCCCGCTTTACGATTGTTTTGCTCCGAGAGCGATCCAGTCGACCCGCATACTCCCCTTCGATCTCTGTTTCCCTCGGGGACAAACCGTCTCGAATCTCTCGAGCTTTGTGTACGGAACCTGTCCAGTTCTATTCTTCTAGCTGCTCTTGCGGACACGCCGTCCCTGGAAACGCTGCATCTGACATGGGAGCCTCTCGACCAGCAGGACCCCCCACGCTTTGATGCACAGCTCCTCACGCACTTGACCCCAGTTGCCGATACCATCTCTCCCGTTCTCTGCCCCAAGCTACGCCATCTGAACCTGAAACATTTCAAGGCGGTATCCGACGATACTCTCCTCGAGTTCATTCTATCTAGGACGAGGCCACAGCTGGCAGATCTTCAAGCAAGGACAGACCCTTCACTCCCAAACGTCGTGCGACTTGAGCGTTTCAGTTGTGGACTGCGGCGTCCCATGGAACGTGATATCCAGGTGGAGCTTCAGCCTCACAATCTTGATTTGAAGCTCTGGCTTCGATATCAGAGTGTGCCGACATACTCACCTTTGGAGATGTGAACAGTCGGTTATCTTGTACGAAGCCGGTATGTCCTCCATATGCGGGAGTTTGTTCGAATTAACTGTTATTATACAGATTCCCAGTTGTTGTGTCCCGGATATCTGAACTCGATTGGTCTTTATTCCGTCCTTCTTGTGCTTGTACTATTTTATTTGTAGCCCTCTCATTACGATCACCTCGCGACCAAGCTATATTGCTTTAAAGTTCATTGTCAGCATTACAACCTTGACTCGCGAGCAATTCACTTGCAGGTACTCAATTGTCTTGTACACAGCATCGTTCACTTGCTATTTCAACATGACATGCGCCGCGTCGAAACTTGAGCCAACGATTTATTAGTCCCAGATGTGAGTGGATGAATTGGAATATGACTTGAACTCGGGATATATGAGACAGTGTTACAACGAATCGGAGAATGGTATCATGATTAGTTGCCTGCCCATTTTCTTCTCCCCACCGCCTGGCGTCGGGTGACACGGTTTTGAACGGCGGGCATTCGTCCCGGCGTACGCGGGCTGGGATAAGAAAATCAGGTCGGTTCACGGGCAGGTATGAGAGGTTGACTCACCAGGACTTTCAATCCGCACAGATATGAGTCCGCGCCATCTTCGTCACTTCGTTACTTCGCTTAGCGCTGTGAAAGCTCGTGAGTTTGATGGCATGTTGTGAGAGTTCGTGAGTTCACCCAAATTCATGTGCATGTTCGTCACTTTCCGAGGATCAACTCAATGCAGCCTTGTCGGCACATCACTTGATCAGCTGTGTGCCGAGCTTCGCCGGTTAGGTTCGAGTTAGCTGGTTAGAGGTTTGCGGTTGGTGGTTTTGGTTAGCGGTTTGGGTTTGGGTTAGCAGTTAGGGTCAGAGGTTACTGTTAGGGAAAAGGTATCTATATAAAAAAAATACGCCCGGCCTGCTTGAAGGAACTGTGATGGCCGATGTGCCGCGTTACAAAATTTGCCCAGTCCAAACGACGAACTCCCGCATAGACGCGCCAAAGTGACGAAGTTTTATACATTTCCATCAAAGTCAGGAGGTTTCGCGGCGCTAAGCCTGAATATCTAAATACGTCGCAGTAACTCTTCTTGATTATTGTCTTGCGCTTCAGCTGAAATCGTCATATCCCGATCTAGCGTATTTCGATCGTTTCTCTTGGACGAGTCGCCCCGGGAGGAAGTCGGAAATCCTATAGTAGCTCGGAGATTCCATGACCCAGAGCTGTATGTTGAGCGCTGATCCTTCGCACACGATTCAAATTGCACTGCCCAGACGCTATTAGTATTATGTAGTATGGATAAAACAACGGTTGACACAATTGGCTCTTACTGAGCTACTCAGCGCTCTCCACCCGAGTCTCGTCGACACTATTTTGATTTTCTACAGTGGAGTAGATAATACATGGAACCATGGGTGCAGGGCACCACCCCGCAAGATATCCTTGCACAACGCGAACTTGCCCCCCAAGAAAACTAATTCCCGAGTCTAACACGACCGCGTCAGTAAATAGTATAGAGCAACCCCCGAAATACGACACTTGCCAGCTGATCCATCATCCTAACTGCCAGTGATGGACACAATGTTGGGCTTCTTGGAGGTGTAGTCGATGGTATGGTTGCCGGCCAGGAAGGTATTGTTCATATAGCCGTCACCAGTCTCGTCGTAAAAGGTATAATTGCAGTTTTTGGTGTTGGTGAAGGTGAGGGTACAGTGTTTGGTCCCGTTGCTATCGGCGAAGTTGATTTTCAGGATGTATTGAGTAATGGACGCGATGTCCCTGATGTTGTTGGGGGTTTTCTCCCAAGTGCCATCTCCCGTGGCCTTCCAAGCGAAGCTGATGCCGATGTCTTCCTTGCCGCTGCCCAGAGTCGCAACGTCACTGGACTCGACAAAGGCGAACGAGGCAGCGTCGGCGGGCGTGACGGTGAATTCCCGCCCTTTGGCGCTGAGGAATATTTCCTGAGTCGTCATGTCAAATCTGAGGGTCACCATAGAAGGGCTAAATAAAGATGGCTCTCGTATGAGACTGGGAAACGAGGGCTTAGAGGAATTGAGCTTATGCAAGCGAGTAGAAGTTGCTGGTGGTTGACTGGGTTTATCAGGCGGAGGGGGCGAGCTTTTATACCACAGGTCATGCATCTGTTGGCGGATAGGCGGCGAACTCGCACTGTCATGCGAGTGCATTCGGACATGCAGTTAGGGCTCTTGAATATACGATATATTGGTGCGCAAATAGCGGTGGTGTTTTCATTTTTCTTGGAGTTATACTCCTATCTGTACTACACCGAGTTACATGCAGTACCTGTGCAGTACTCGGAGTTGGATAAATAGTTCCTTGCTTGGCTCGTATCCCCTCTGTCGTAGTTCAGTCCATATCGAGGCGCATGAGAACCCAAAGAGCAGAGGCAAAGTCCGTTTAATCCCTCGCAAGATCGGATCCTTTCTCGAGCTCGACGCCGGCTCGCCGGAAGTTTTTGGCAGTGGAAGAAAGTGTGAAGAAAACCAAGCAGAATGTGACAAGAACGGTAACGGTAGCAGAAATCGATCTATATTCGGGGGGCATATATACAGTACATGCACGACGACCAACACACACACTGTCAGCCAGTCATCGACCCAAAGAAGTCTAGGCGCAGAGTAGTTAGCGTACCGCGTGGGGGCGTGAGGGTGGAGAAAACAACGTACGAGCAGCAGAAGCATACAATTCAGCAGCATCGGGTTCCAAAGAGCGACCCAACAAAACAAGAAGCACTCCGAAGAGCACAAGGATATCAAAAAATTTGGAATAAATCCGGGCACAACAGCCTCAGAATAGTCTGAATCGAGTTGCACGGCGTCGCGCGCGCGATTGCCGTGCGCCGCAAAGTGCACTGAAGGATGGATTCCATACCCAGACCCCGTAAGTCTCGACGTTTCCGCTACGCCTGGACCCGCCACGCCGCAAACACCAAATGGACTTGACTTACGAGGTCTCGGGAACCTCAGCGAGCCCACCGCGGCGCCGTGGCAACGCCAGCCGGGAATGCGGACTGGACGATGGTATTCCCCGACGCGCGCGCGACCTGCGAAGGCGGGGTGTCCGGACACACAGATCCGGAGTCCGCGCGACGCTCGCGTCCGAGAACAGCGATGGTCATGAGGCGAGGGCGTGTTGGCGGGGGCGAGCATGCAATGCTCGACACGGACGTCGGCGTCTTCCGACTAATCTGGCGCACTACAACAGAGACGATATATACCGTTCACGGTTGTTAATGTGATCAGTCGAGACGACACGGGCCCGGTGGCGTGGCCAACACGTCTGGCGCGATAGAAACGGCGAGTAGGTGTCGGATAAAAGAACCACCCAGTCCCGCGACAGTTTCCAAGCCCGTGCTCCCATTTTCGCCCTCCCTTGAAAGCAAGATCTTTGGGACAAAGAAACGCGGACGCTTGGCTGGTGTGTCGCTCGGCGGTTACAGCCGGGTCCCTCTGGAACCAATCGGGGGGGACTAGAATGCTCAGACCTTCCCGCTCGGTGGAGAACGCCGAAGGGTCCTGTGCGGAACGAGCATCGCGGCTTTGAGACTGTCGTGGTGGGAAGAGAAAAATTTCCGGTGGCTATGCTTTTCTCACGTTGGACATATTTGCCAGCATTACGTCACTTCTATTCCTCTCCTTCAAACCACCATGTCGGAGGCAAGTCCTTGTTCTTGGCCTCGATACTCTTCCTTGCTAAAAAAACAACTCAGAAATGTCAAACAGAAGGTAACCTGTCTGCTCGCGAGCAACGGAGCCCATTCTTTCTCTCAGCATTGCGGAAATTGAACCGTTTAACTCCACAGCCTGTGCGCTCCAGACGTGCCTTAACAAAAACACGTACAAGCCAGAAAAATGCGATGAGCGCCTCCGCGCACTTTACATGTGCTGCCAGAAGATGTACGACGACGCACCGAGCGGGTCGGACGCCAATAGCACAGCGTGTCCGATGCCGAATGTCGTGAAGCGTTGGATAAAAGACCATCCCGCTGCGGGGACCAAGAAATAAAACGTGTTTGACTTGTGTTCCGCAATACGGAGGAGATTCGTTTGGTCAAAGATACCCTGGTTGAAGATTTTAACTTTTGATTTAGCCATTCCCTCCCCTTCCCGCCCAGCCGCGGCCTTTCCGCCCCCACCCCACCAGCCCACCTATCCATGAAACCAAGCTCTCGTCGACGACCAGGTTGGTTGCCTTTAACCCATATGCCTCGGAGGGACACGGAGGTTTGACTCCTCCCGGGAGCATGGTCTCTATTGATCGCAATTTTTTTTGGCTCTCAATGCCCACTCACGAGAAGCCGTTAAGCGTCATCCAGCTCGATTCTAAGTTATGGCGCGGTGTCGAGCTTCGAGTCAACCTTCTCAACTCGAGGTGCAAGGATCTGCTGCCTTCGTTCGTTCAGCATGCGCTTACCACCCAGCAGATTCCTCACTTCAAACCGTCCTAGACCATGGCGTTGGTCCCCCCTAAATGCACAGTTTTCCAACTGTGCGTGGGAGAAGCGGAGGTTCGACTCCTCCTTGTGGTGTGTCTGGTCAGAGCGCACTTTTTTATACTTCCGGAGGGCAGGATTGCACATTGATTTTTAGCAGCGGACTGACTTCCTGTCTCCGGCGCAAAATCTTTACGGTTGGATCTCATTCGGGCCTCGACTCAGCTCGAATATTCGATTGTCGAGTTGCACAAAGATCTGATCGGTTGTATCGGTTTTTCATACGCCCCCCGACCCACAGACCTTTAGGCCATTGTTGAGCACGGTGGTCATTTCCCCAAATACGCAACGCGGGGATTGACGGGAGGAAACGGAGGTTCAACTCCTCCCGTTGCGTAAATCGTCAGGTATGAGGTTTTGTTGCTCTGGAACTGCAGATTCTCAAACGAACACAGCACCTGAGAAACACAGGCTCCCGTAGACCGCGGCGGTCACCCTCCTTCCGTATGAGGAGTTCACCACAATTCGGAGGGACACGGAGGTTCGACTCCTCCCTGGGGCTTGTCTCCTCGAGATATTGTCTTTCTTTTTTTCAATCATTTTTGACGGCACATTCTTTTTCTTCGCTCGCTCACGTCTATTTAGCGACTTCTCATCCTTCCTACTAGATATCCATTCCTTTCTCTCTTTGAGTTCCGTAGATGCATTGGATTGATCTCCCGATAGGTCCCCAACTCAGCTGGTTGTGAATCCAAGCTCCTGTAGGCCACAGCAGCCACCCTCTCTCTATTCATCTAATCCTCCCCTTCCGAGGGTCGCGGAGGTTCGACGCCTCCCCGGAGTATAGGTATTGGGCCGGCTTTTTTCTTCCTTTTTCTTTGTTCAATTTTTGGATCCAGGGACCGCCGGCGCTCAAGTCGACGTGGATCGAGACGGGGATCTTCGAAAAGAATATGTGGATGACCATATATATGAAAGGAAGAGAATATGCTCCCATTCCTTTTAGTGTGGCTAAGTATATGCAGCTTTTTTTCTTCTTTTTCATAAATGCAACCGTCTGCAACAGTGGAACCCATGCGCGATTCAAGTTCCTGGTCTCTTTTGCCCCTTCCATCTCGAAATTCTAGCCACTTTGCTGAATTTGCTTCATATGGCTCAACCTTCGAAGACAGCGACTCGGCGCGATCTTCAACTGCGTCTGCGAGCAACAAGTTGAAGAGCGGCTAATGACTTGATGGCCGCACCGATCTGATGCGGGGCGTGCCGAGAGTGACCCTTGTCTCAAACCACCACCACCGAGAACCACCTGAGCTCCAGTTTAGCCTCGGTGATGCTTTTTTTAAAATTCGGAGTAACCAACCGACACGGATCTGTCCATTTCCACTTGCTGGGGCACCCAGCCTTCCCCTGAGTACTTTGGACTTCAAACCCACCGCTCTATCCTGCTCGGACTTCCCTGCGAATAGCACAAGGAGTCGAGTGCGATCACCGCTCTCCCACTTGAACTCGTATTTTTGAAATTCGGACAAGACTTGATCAATGATCATCGTGATCCGATAGCCCCTGTGCGCAGCTGAATCCACCCCATGCTTTCGACACTACCCACCGAGCTGCTGCAGCAGATCGGAGACGAGGTACGCTGCCCTTCTCTGAGTCTTGACACCGCCAGGATACCGATGCCCCTCTCCAGTTGAGTAGGCCCGACCAAGGCCGTCTCCGCGGCGTATCCAAGAACATCTGCCTCGCCATCGACCCTATCTTCTTCGCCGATGCTCAGATGTTTCTGAGCACCGACAGGATAGAATCTAGGGTCGATACGCTCAGAGCATGGGCGCTGGGCGGGGAAAAATGCATTTTGTATGCGCGGGGCCTCATTCTTGACGTTGGTCCTGACCCACAGCCTGTTCTTTATGGGCTGTCCTGGGTCTTCGACTATATCCTAACTCTTGCATCTGGGCGTTTGACTCTCTTCGACGCTGCGATGGAGAGCCTCCTCGTCGCGGCACTTAGTTCTTTAAAGAGTTTTCGTACCATGAGGTACATATCCTTGCATCATCACCAAGCTTAAGGTGTGATACCGACTCATGAATCTCAGGTGGTCAATGCGCAAAAGGGACCCAGCATGGCAACGAGCCGCCATCCGTCGCTTTCTCGCCTCCACGCCTTTGGTCGACGACCTTGGCTTGTACATTAACGACGTCGAGGGGCTCTCCTCCCTCTCGATCACCGGCCTGCGCAAATTGAGCGTCACGACCGGCGCCTGGCAGGGAATGCCGATCGCCGAGCCGCTTTCCAGGCTTGTCGCGCAGAATCCTCGTCTGACCTCCCTTTACCTCCCCACCGAAAATCTATCGTCGTGGGCTGAAATCTGGAACGTGCTTGCGCAGTCCCCCCACCAATGTCTGACGGAAATCAGTGCGCAATACTGCCCCGAGCTCTTGGCCTATCTGGCGTCATACTCTGGGCCGGGACTCCAAAAGCTGCATCTGTGGGCGCCCGATAAAGGCGACGCAGATGAATTCTTCCACACACTACTCCCGCGCCCCGCCGCAACGCTCACCGAGCTCTCCTGCATCGCGGAGTACGAGTGCGCGTGGGGTTTCAGCCCCTACGTTGCCGACGCGATAGCGCAACTCGAACGGTTGGAGTCATTGGAAATGAGTATCAATAGGGATGATATCGACGCCCCTGCGAATGCCGTCGTGCGTATCCTCCGAGTTCTAAATTCTCGGATCTCTCTCATTCTCAACAGGACCTCCTTCTGCGCACCACAGCCTTCCTCCCAGCTATGCGCTATCTGCGCATCTGGGCCGCAAAGCACGAAGGGCTACGCTACGCGGGTGCGGGAATCCCATCATGAACTATCTAGACGGCGGCGCGCGCGCGCTGCAGAAGGCGGTGAACGGATTCCGCATCCGGTGCAATAAACCGTCGAAGGCGACGGTCACGGTGGATGTGGATGAGAAGAGATTTGAGATACGCCCGGAGCATGGAGGGGAGCCGAGGATGGGTGGGTCGTGGGCGTACCGCGAGGTTCCGCAGCCCGACACGGTTCGCCCACGGCCGCTTTTTTGAGGAGGGATAAGGGGGATAGAAGTTCGTGGTTGGAATGGTACTGTTATGTAAATAACTTGAAATCCTACACTGCGTGTATTATTTCTTGAACTTCTGCTCACGTCTCGGCGGTCTCGCCAACGACCCTGAGGAACTTGGGGCTGCGATTTGCAATACTTCTCTTCAATTTCGTTCACAACATTTTCACACCTGTTCGTGCTCACCTTTCACATTTTTACCACTCAGGAAGACCAGCGCCGCATTTTCAAGCAGTCCCATTTGATCTGTATAGGCATTAGTATCAACCGCATTTCTTCACAAAATTCATGGTCCCATGCTCACCTTAAGCATTCAATTCAGCTCAAGCAGAACCCTAACAATATCTTCGTGTCCTTTACTTGCCGCAGATTGGAGCGCAGTCCCGACATTGCCACCTTGGAATTGAATAATTTCGTAGGCGTTTATCAGACTATCAGACTCGCTTACCATTTGCATTCACGTCGGCTCCTCTGTGAAGGAGAAACCCAACGGTGTCCAGGTTTCAAAAAAAACGCAGTACTTTGGAGTACAGTTCCAAATTGTCCCCTCGAGCCGAAATCAATACACTTCCTCCGAATTGAAGCAAGTGCGAAGCACCTTGAATTCATCGTCAGCACGCCCGTCGACGCCGCCTCGTTTGCTTTCGTCGAGTCCAGTGACGTTGCGACTCCGGGCAGCAGCAAGGAAGACTTCGGCATCAGCGTCGTTTGGAAGGCCACGGGAGATGGCACTTGAGGGAAAACCCCCGAAAATGTCAGGGGCATCGCGTCCATTACTCAGTACATCTTGAAAATCAACTCCAGCGACAGCGACGGCAATAAAACACTGTACCCTCACCTTCACCAACACAAAGCTTACAAGTATACCTTTTACGAGACTGGTGACGGCTATGTGAACAATACCTTCCGGAACGGCAACCATGGCATCGACTGCACCTCCAAGAAGCCCAATCACTGCATTCAGGCCCTTCCTCGGCGCAGCTTACCGAGTTGCACCGCCATGGGTCACGCTGAGCCGAGGCGTCGCGACAGAGTCTGCCGTGATGATCTCGGCAGACCTACGTCGCGCTATACCGCCATGAGTCGAGGCGGGGTCGGCAGACTCTGCCGATCATGCCCTACCTACACCTGCAGATTTTGTAAATGTCAGCCCAACATTTCTGAAGCTTGCCTGTGCTGTAGAAATGTACCCCATACATCCCGAGTGCCCCGACAAACCTAGTGCCGCGATACCGTAAGTTGTTATTGACGGGAGAAGCCGTAGGTGAGGGCTGTACAAATCATTACGGTAGCGCCCTGTAGCGCCTAGATCTCGGCAATTGATGGCCGCCGCAAAGGCCGATTTGCAGCCAACAACAAAGTACTTGTAGCGTTCCAGAATCACATCACAATCTCCGAAACTGTGAGGGATAGCAAGGAATTTCTGAATTTCTAGCCAGGTAGGCGCAGCTCGGCAGACTCTGCCGACCTTGGGTCCACCGAGCTAAGCCGAGGCGCCTCGGACGCAGCATGGGCCGAGGAAGGGCCTGAATGCAGTGAATATCCAGTTTATCACTGGCAGTTAGGATGACGGATCAGCTGGCAAGTGTCGTATCTCGGGGGTTCTATCACCTCACCCTCTTTTTAAAATTACGGGTGTCCGAAGCCTTTTTAAACTCCGCCATCAGCTCTAACCTGTTTCGTCGAGCTCTCTGTTTCCATTAACCGGCATGAAGTAATTGTTATATTAAGCCCCGCTTAATTCCGAGGCAGGCCATTATTGCCAACTGAATGTTATCTCACATTTTGTCAAGACAAAACCTACATAAGATGAAGTAGAGCCCAGTCAAGCTGAGTTAATTTATTTAAATGCATGTTCAACTTCAATAAAACTAGCAAGGCCGACGCAAGCAAGTGAGAGCCGGCGATCGCTTGTACTATTTACTGACGCGGTCGTGTTAGAATCGGGAATTGGTCGCGTTGTGAAAGGATATCTGTCGGGGTGACGCCCTACACCCATGATTCTATGTATTATGTATTCCACTGCGGAAAATCAAAATAGTGTCGACGAGACTCGTGTATCGTGGGTGGAGAGTGGAAGAGAGAGGTAGCGACCTCGCACGCGTATCTACGCGGCATATTCCACTCTCGCCTCCGCACGAAATATTCCTCATCCGATAAGTCATAACAGATGCTCCAGTATTGCCACTTCCAGGTCTACTTGTTGTGTTTTGCCAGCTGCTCGTATAAACTTGTTCCGTTAATTCTTGCCAGCACTCGATCTCGGCACTCTTCGGGATTTCAAACCGATGCCTTGCCCGAGTTTCCTGGTAACAAATCACTACCAATGGCATGTGGAAATACAGCCGAGAACAAACCACTTGGTCCGTGAGCTCGCAACATCACCAACACGCGGCCCGTTCACCATTCCTGCGATATAAAACTTCTTACCCGGATTGCAGAACTCACCTTGATGGCATGGACCCCTTCAATGCTCGGGCTCATGAACCGCGCGCGCACTCCGTAGCACGGCGCCCGCGTCCAAACCGAGTACCGCGAGGCTTGGCTTCGGCTCTACCCACCGCTCGGTTGTTTTCTGGGACTGGAATTCAATGACGAACCTCGATTCGAAATCCCTCCAACGGTCGCAAACGGTGTTTATAAGAAAATAGCCGCCGCCAAATGACCCATCTCAATGACGTCCTAGAGTTTCAACATTCGCATTCGGAATCGCAGCCGGGTACATGACGTGAACATCAATGACTCGGAAACTTGCCTTATAAAGCGAGGATCTTACTTGCCAACATCTCAGCTCACAATGCTTTTCGCCCCCACAATTCACCTGCTTCTAGCCCTCGCAGGCAGTGCTGTAGCTGTAGCGAACCTTCCTACGCAGATACTCTACCAGTCCCCAATAGGACTCTTCCTCGAGAACATTGCCGTTCGGCCATCATCTGGAAAGCTTCTGCTCACTTCTGTCCTTTCCCCCACACTTCATACCTTCGACACCGCTGCTGAAAATGCTACGTTGGATGAGGTTTACACCTTCCCCAACGCCACCGCCCTCACCGGTATCACCGAGTATCGCCCAGACGTCTACGCCGTCGTCGCCTCCGAGCTCAACGTCAGTACAATCTCTGCGGCACCTGGCAGCATCGCCATTTGGAGCGTCGACTTCACCTCCGGCGCACCCATTCCCAAAATTGCTGCCCGCCTCCCACGGAGCACGCTCACCAACGGGCTCTCCACCGCCCCAGGCCGTCCCGACATCGTCCTCGCCGCGGATTCAGACCTCGGCGCCGCGTACGAGATCAACATGCACACCGGCGCCGTACGCGTTCTGATCCAGAACGCAGCCCTCGCTCCCGGCGCGCCCCCGCCTGCGCTCGGCATTAATGGCCTCCACCCGCACGGGGGCTCGCTCTATTTCACCAACTCCGCACTGAACACGTTCGGGCGCGTGCCCCTCAGCGGCGGCGCGCCCGAGGTGCTGGGAAGCTTACCGCCTGCGGCGGGCAGCGGATACGATGACTTTACATTCGACGCGGAGGGGCGGGCATGGGTGGCGACACATCCGGGGTCGGTGCAGCTTTTCTATGCGCTCAAGAATGGAACGTGGGTGCAGGAAACTGCGGCGGGGAATGTGACGGGGAGCACGGTGTTTCAGGGGCCAACTTCAGCTGCTTTTGGGCGTTGTGGAGGGAAAGAGAAGATCTTATATGTGACAACAGCAGGGGGGCAAGTGATTGCTGTAGACACTAGCAGCATCAAGAATTGAAATCTCCGTAGTCCCTACAAATCGCGGCATCTTTCACCAGCTCTTGGATCATTTTGCTTCTCTGGTCAATGGATATCTACGATAGTAATGTCGAAGTTGACAATTGAAGGATTCAAAATGGCGTAAAGGCGTTGCAAGATTTGTGGAGTGTATATGATAATTTCATGCGAGGACCGAATACAATCGATAGTGGACAGTACGAGAACTGGTGTCAAAGGAGAACTGAACTTGAATTGTCTGAATATTACTGTTTCGAATAAATCACAATCTAGACTCATCTACCACTCTCCCATGCCTGCCACCGTCCAAATCATCCTTACTCCTCGCAAACCCACGCCTCCCCATCCCACACGCTCCGGATAGGATACCGGCAGTGCACGCGCTCATTTCCCTCCCCATCTGCGCCTACAATCACCGCCGGCGCCGCCCCGCCCTCGACCCAGTCCACCAGCGCGAGCACGACGTTGTGTGCCGAGTCATTCACAAGATTCGTGCCGGGGAAGATTCCCTGCCCGAATGATGTGGGCCCTACTCCACCGAAGCAGTGTCCCATCCCGGGGACGAGGAAGAGTCGGTAGAAGTCGTCGATGAGAGGGGGGGGGAGGGAGAGCGTGGAGGAGATGAGATCGTACATACGCTTGGAGTTCGTAGAGGATATAAGCTGAAGGGAGGGAGAGGTCAATACACGAACGAAAGAGGGGAAGAAATGTGGAATCTGGAAGGGAAGGGAAGGGACGTACAGGATCACGCCGACCGTGGTAGGTGAGGAATTTGCCCCCGCGTGCCTGGAACGCAGAGAAATCCCCGTCGAACGTCGCCGCCCCGCCTGGATTTATCGCGTCGAACAAGGCGATATCGTGCACGCTGAAATTCGAGAAATCGTGCTCCGTGACATTGAGCACCGCGTAGCGCTCCCAGTCCTAATTTCATGGCATTCAGCTGTAATTCGCATCATGTACGAATGATGCCTACCGCAGCCAGGCTGGAAAACAGGCCTCCGAAGACGGCCGCCGCGAAGGGATCGGCCTCCGCGCCGGGCGTGTAGCGCGGATAGAGGAGCTGGCCGGAGGCGCTGAGAAGCGGGGAGTAGATATTCCTGAGCGCCTCCACCTGGTCCTCCGTCAAACACCCATCCGTTTGGTTGACATTCCCGGCCCCGCAGCGGAGCGCATCGACATCGAACTCGCAGTCATCTGGCTCTGTGATGATCCCATCCTGTACACCATCGAGCCCGTCGCACTGGCGCAGGATTTCCGCTGAGACGGCGGGCCACAGCGCTGGCGAGATGAACTTCGACGAGTTACTGGCGTCAACCGCGGTATCCGGGCTGGTCGCGCCGACATAGTGCGACAGCAACCCGCTCCAGCCGAGGAGGTGGTTGGAGTCCGTCGCGGGCGCGCCGGCAATGATGCCGTCGAAGTCTGCGGGGAAGCGCAGCGCCGCCTGCGTGGCCTGCCGCCCTCCGGTGGAGCAGCCGGAGAAATACGACATCGAAGGCGGGGTGCCGTAGTATGCCGCCACGAGCTGCTTCCCGATCACGGCCTCGGCGTGGATGGCGCGGAAGGCGAAGTCGTTGATAACCTCGGGGTGGTTGAGGAGGGGCAGTCCGCTGGAGCCGTCGTGGCCGTTGTCTGAACCGATAGCGGCGAAGTGGAGCGAGGTCGCGTAGTCGAGGTCCGCGTATTCGATGCCTGAGTATGGTAAGGATTCGTCACTGAAACGATTCAGCGAGAAGATCAGGAGAACCCACATCCATTAAGCCCTCCGTTCCCCAGCCCCATGAAGCGGCCGTACCAAGTATCCGGGAGCCATGCCTCAGCATGCACGGCAGACGTGGCAGTTGTGTTGATAACCAAGTATACGCGGCACAGTGGGGCAGCAGAGATCAACGCGGACGATTGGCATGAACCGGGCGTCGAGACGTTCGCAGGTGCCGCGATGTATGTGGCATCCAGAATCGTCGTGTTTTCGAGAGAAAGGGTATTTTTCAGAGCGAGACATTTGGCGGATGGGTCGTCCGCGCGCGCGAAGGCTGGGAGAAGACCCAGGATAGATGTAGCGAGCAGTGAGAGGAAAACCATGATGGTGAGAGTAGTAGTTTCCCGACGCGTTATATATCCCAACGTTACAAGCCATCCACAAGTAATTCCCCACGGTGTGCACAGCGTAGCCTCGAAAGCCTCGTCACCCGGCAGGAGTTCCAGCCATTTCTGTCCCAAAATACCTCTTTGGCCCGCAAAGTGTGTCGTTAAAAAGCATCGTAAGCGGCGTTGGCTCCGCCAGCAGTTGCCAGAATAAGCAAGATGTGTAGTCGACTAGCATCGTAAGCGGCGTTTGTTCCGTTGAGAGGCTAAGCAGCGATGACCCCGTTCGTGGGTCGGGCGTTGATCCACTTGACGCCGGAAGCCCATGTGGCGAGGACGGCATTGCTTTCAATCTCTAGTTTGAAAGGTTCAAGTTCAACCCCCAGAAGTGGATTCCTCGTTCGAGCGCTGAAGAAAATTTGAAGGAAACGCTTGTGAGAAGAATCCCCACTGGACGGGATGGGATGGCCGTACGCCAGTGGGCGAGCAGGGCGGCTGTGTAATGAAGTCAGAGACTGGAAGAGTTTACGCGGGCAGGACCTGCCCAGAGCACTTCTTGCCAATGGTCAGAAAAGACAAGTGCCTCGTGATCGCAAAGTTCCGCTCCGGCTGCTCGGAAATTGCCGCACGGCTAGCATACTTTGCTCTATTGCATTAGATGCTCGTCCCTTCGAAACAGAGCAACATAATTCCAATGGCCAACCCCTTATGCTGTGCATGTCAGCCAGGCTTGAGGCTTGTTTCGATGTAAACTTCCGCTATCCAGTTCATATTGCATTCACTGGCGGAACGGATCGCCGGCGGAGTAATCTGTATCTATCGTTGCGTCTTTTTGTTCCCCTGGAGATTTTACTGAAAGTCCATAAATTCCAAGCGTGGACTTGGTGCGAGCCAAAAATGTTGAGTTTTCTGCAACTCAATTGGATGATGGATGGGCACGCACTTCCTCTTCTCGAGGGTACCGTCTATTACGATCCTTTTTGCATATTTCGAGAGAAAGTTTCAGAGGAATAACGGAGCCAAAAATTCAATCTCCGCGCGACGCGATGGATCACGTGGTGGGAAAATCACGTCAGTTTCCCGACATTCCTCTTTCGGATTCCCTTGTCTTCCACATCTCCCCGATGAGCACTCTGCAGACAGTGAACGAGCTGATTGCGGGTAGCGTCGGCGGCGCCGCCCAGGTGCTCGTCGGCCAGCCTCTCGACACCGTCAAGACGCGCGCCCAGATCGCCCCTAGTTTGTTCCTTCTTATGAGTAATCTGCGCGGCTGAAAACCTCGTTTCGTGTCAGAGGGGATGTTCGTGCGTGAATCTTCATTTCTCATCCTGATGGAACAGAAACAAGCGGTATTCTGACCGTGAGATCGACAGAAAGGGCCCATGGACATATTGATGCAGACGGTACGCAAGGAGGGGTTCTTCGCGCTGTACAAGGGTGCGTCGGCCAGACGCGGTATATTTGAATCGTGGCATTGATTCTTAGAGTTCTTGTAGGGATGGCCAGCCCACTCCTCGGTATCGCGGGTGTAAACTCCCTGCTCTTCGCCTCGTACGGCGTCTCGCGGCGGATAATCTCGCCCTTCCCGCTATCCCTGCCCGAGGTGGCCCTCGCAGGCAGTATGGCTGGTGCAGCTAACGCCATTCTTGCCAGCCCTGGTAACATTCTTTCTCGACATCCCACCCCCTATGTTAATGACAGACGGCAGTGGAGATGTTCAAGGTGCGGATGCAGGGCCAGTACGGAGATAAGAGCGACAAGCGCCTGCGAGTGATAGCGCGCGAGATGTGGAGCGAGTGGGGATTCCGCAAGGGTGTGATGCGCGGGTACTGGGTCAGTCGAGTTTCTTGCCCCGAGTGTAATTGCTTTATGTTTATTTCGTGGCCTTAGGTGACCGTCGCGCGCGAGATTCCGGCCTACGCTGGGTGTGTATTCCTCTAGCTCCTTGTTAATCCAATCCAATTTCGGGCGATATCTAGCTTTTACACTGGTACTCACCTGCTCTTATCACTCTTCTTTCAAAGCTAACACCGACTTGACAAATAGCGTATGAATTCTCAAAACGGAAATTTAGCGCCAAATACGGCGAGCAGCTGCCCGTCTGGGCATTATTAGCCAGCGGGTCGACCGGTGGGGTGCGTTGTCTTCTGTCTTCCTCCTCCCTCTCTTCCCTCCCTTTCTTTGATTGACCCCCGCAATCCCAGATCGCATACTGGCTTTCATGCTACCCTCTCGGTCCGTTCCCTCCTCCCGTGGTGATTCTTTTCTCATCCGTTCATCCAGACGTCGTCAAATCGCGCATCCAGCTGCGCGAGACGCCCCCGACGGGCACACCCGTGCAGTACATCGCGCGCGAGGTGAAATTGATTTTGTCGGAGTCTGGAGCGTGTGTACCAGTGTTTCTTCCTTCCCTAACTCCTTCCTTCCTTCTCCTTCCTTATATGCATCTTGTCTGACGACTTTGGTTCGCCTTTCATCTTGCAGCGCCGGTCTGTTCCGCGGGCTGTCACCGTCTCGTGAGTCACCAGCTCCCTCATACTTTCCTGTTCGACTGCGAACTGACTGCCAACTCTTCAGTGCTGCGAAGGTAACTTCTAACTTTCCCTTCTTATCCGCGCTGCTCAACAGAAACTAATGGGTTTTCGCGCAGTATTCCAGCTGCGGCGAGCACGTTTGCAGCTTTCGAAATTACGCGGGGTGCGTGCATACTTCAATCCAAGATGGATGTTGAATTGCTGACGTACCTCTTTGCAGAGTGGTTAGCGAAAGCGACGGGTGTTTGAGTTGGTTGGGCGGCTGTGGCTATCGACTAGATACGATACGGAGCTGCGTGTTCGGAGACATTCTGAATTTAAGCAGGATCGTTCCGTTCCATGTTTTCTGTCTCGAACTGCCGTTCGAGAGCCGCGGATCCCGCCGTAGATCCAACACACGCAATGGACGAGTGGGACGGGTATTCGTTTCCTGAGCGGATGCCCCGCCCGTCCCGCGCGTCTCACTGGATCGGCGGCCGTGAATTTCGTGAGTACATTGTTTGCTGGTCCGGGAGTTCATGTCACCGATTGATGCTCACGTTAGCAGTGACCTGCATTATTAAGTCGCGAACAGGCTGAACATTCGGCACTTCATCTGCTTAGATGCGTGCCTTTTCACTTGATCTTTATCCGTTCGAGAGCAACTTCTTTCGGCCCGCTTTCTTCCGGTTCACTTCAGTTTCGGTGCAACACAATCCGCGGACCACCTCAGACTGCGGATCCCATGCCCTGCCCGGGAAGCTGAGAAAATCTCGTCCTATTCCGCAATATTATTCACACACCTGTTTCGAATGGTCGGTTCCGCCCAGCTGTTCTGTTGGGAATACCGTCTGCCTGCGGGCAATATTTGACGCCATGGAGGCGTAGTCAGGTCATCCCGCTGCCAACTCTGCACTCCGACAGTCTCCGTTGATGAGATGCTGCTATATACTCTAACAAGACCATCCAGTCAGCTCGGGTCTTGAACGGAAATGTCTCTTTCTTCGGCGCTTCTTCCTGCTCTTCCTTCTGAAAGCGGGAGTAGCAGCACGTTTGAAAAAAGCTTTGGAACCCCAGATCAAGTGCACCCCGTTTTGATCGCAGGCGCATTGCACTGTCTCTGAATACGGAGGTTTTTTCGACCAGATTCGGCTCTGTCTTGTGAAGCTCGATGTGCGCCCTTTAATCGGAGACTCTAACCATTTCATCGACCACGAATGGGGGTGCGGGGATGCTCTTCTTTCCCGGTGAGTTGGCGTGAATGTGGTTTCATTATCCTTATCCTTCTGATATCAGAACCATCGAAGTGCTTCGCAGCCTCGGTATGGGTGAAACATTCATAGCAAGTGGCAGGCGTATCTCAGAGCGTGCATATTGGGTCAGTTGCCGTATTGGAAGCTGAATAACTCGTCACCTGTTATATTCAGGAAATGACGGCCAACCTTCCGGCCTGCAAGACATGGAGTGATTTCTTCCCGGTTGAGCTTGATAATGAGGATATATATATACGTGAGTTGAAAATTTAAAATTCGCAACGCGAGTTGTATTCATACCGGTATTCAGCTTAGCAATTCGTCAAGGTCTCGTCGAGATTCTCACCGACGCAACTACGGCAACATGTGATGCAACGGTGCTCCGCCCATGGTCTGTCGTTGATGTACGACTTGATGAACAGGATCAAGAGATCAACCCTGTCGAGCGCGCTATATTGTGGGCTGCGACGGTGGGCGGAGCAACGTGCGGCAAGCAATGCAGAAGTACGGAGTCGCGCTGCAGGGTGAAGCGCACGATTCCGTCTAAAGCGCGATGGACGTGGTTGGGTTCAAGACCGACTTCCCCGACACTCAGAAGGTTTCGTGCGTGCATCTCTGCGTTTAACGGCCCCACAAAGCGCATGCTAATTAGAGCTTGAAGAATTGTCGCCGGCGCACAGGGCGCGATAATGATCATACCCAGAGAGGATATTGATGGGAAGAATTGCATCCGCTTCTACTGCGAGGTGGACTCTGAACGGAAGCCTTCCCTTGAGGACGTGGTTGCTACGGTGCACAAAGTGTTTCAGCCATATACGTTCACCTGGGACGAGATCAACTGGTTCACGATCTATACCGTCAGCCAGCGCATTGCGTCCTCATTCGATGTCAAGGATAAAATCTTCCTCGCTGGAGATGCTGCACATTTTCATAGCTCGAAAGGTTCGTCTCTGTTTGCTGCGGCTTCCTGGAATTCATAAATATTCAGGTGCTCTCAAGGTGAGACCAACCTTAAAATTTCGGAGTCAGGTCGAATTTGGCCTAAAATGAGGGCTGGCAATCGAATTCTGATTTTTTTTTAGATTTTTTCATGGGTGCTCTCGGGATGAACACATCTCTTATGGATGCCCATAATAGGACCCCTGACAATACCTTTGGACCCTAGGGACCGCGCCGGACAAAAAATTGACATTTTGGCTCGAAAACCTAGGTTCTGACCGGACAAAAACTGGGATTTAAGGCCGGACAACCTAGGTCCTGTCCGGACAAAAACTTGGGGTCACGTCGACGTTTGGGTCGATGCCCGGGCGAAAGTTTTCACCAAATTGAGCTGGAGATGATTTCTTCATCTCAAATTCAAGTTCAACTCATACGTATTCCGCATAGAAGAGTAGAAAGGATATACGAGGAAATTTAGGCACCTTTTGGTTTGGGTCGTGAGAGCGGAAAATTACCCTTTTTGGAAGCCTGGGCTAGGTCCTGTCCAGACAAAACAACGCGATCTTGATGAAATCTGTCCGGACAAAAGTCGAGGATTTCCGGAATTTCGAGCCCTAGCCTCCAAAGGGATTGTCAGGGGTCCTCCCATAATCTCGCCGTTAAAATTGCATTGGTGGAGTCTGGTTTCGCCAAGCCAGAGATTCTGTCGACGACGTATGGGCTCGAGTGCAGGCAGGTGGCGACACACCTGATGCAGATGGACGCGGAACTCATCCAGATATACGTTGATCACGGCAAGAGCGATGACCCCGAGGATATCAAGAAGCTCGTCGCCTTTCAGGTCGAGCATTTTGCGTTCCAGGCAGGCACGGACATCACGTACGCGGCTAATTGCATGGTGGACAATGTGTCGCATGCGCGGTCCGACATGGCGAGGCTTATCTGCGGGGAGGGCCCGATCGTTGGGCGGCGACTTCTTCCTGCATCAGTCAGGAGATTCAGCGACGGGTTTGAAGATTTTGGATGCGGTGCCGTGCGACAGCCGGTTCACCATCTTCGTGTGTCTCGGGGATCTAACGGCACCAGGTAGGGTCGAACAGCTCGAAGCTCTGCGCGATTCGATATACCGCCCAGACGGAGTGTGGGCCAAACTGAAAACAGAGCAGCTTAAAGCCACGAACTTCCGGGGACCTCTGCATCTGAGTGGGCCCGTGAAATCATTGAGTAGTGCAGGTATGTTCAGGATTTCTTGAGATGCACCATTTCTTTGACGAACATGCTCACACGGAGGGAACACTTGGAATATTTACTTGCATCGACCTTGTGAATGCATGCCAGCTGATGGTCCAGAATATTTTGTTATCGTTTATTATCGAAAGAGCGGATTTATAAAAAAGTGTTTTAAAACGGGGAGGTACTGTCCCATATCGATTACCGCATCGTACCGAGTCCTCGTCAGTGGACATTTACATGCGAAAATGTACGGTATACTGCGCAACTCAAACCTCGTCTGCGGCTTCGGGGTTTAACTTCGCCTCCTGCGGTTCCAGCTTCGAGCTTTGTGGTTCCCGTTCGGGCTGTATCGACCGATTGACGCCTTTAACCCTAATGAGCAGGAGGTTGCATGTTATGGGCTGTAAAATCAGTGATAATGTTCCCGCCGGCGATGTAGCTCACAATTATATGAATCATCTGGAATACATGAGCGGCGGCAAATACGAAAAGAAAGGAAAGGCCTCACTGCTAGAGACGCCACATATTGAAGATTACTTGCCGCCAGGTAAATACAGAGCGACAGAACAACGGAGAGGGTGTAGATAAGTCCGGTCTCAAAGAATATCTCTGCGACTCGCGCAAGGACATGGGGCTGTATTGCACCGCGTATCTTTGGACTGAATTCGACCTTGAGCAATTTCCGGATGATGAGGACTGCGTGCAGTGAGTGAATTATATGCTCGTAAGCAAATTCTAAATCCAGAGGTGAAGCTTACACGTCGTCATCAAGCTCGTCGCCAATGTGAAGAGAAGGGCCGCAGATAGAATGGGGAGCACGGTGACATCGTTCAAGCTTTTGCCCGGTTTAAGCGTGATTTCGCGGTATGAAGTGGCAACCGATGTGCCTGCTGGGCGCTCAGGATCGGAAGTCCACGTCAGACACAGTGTAGAACGCACCAACTAATCCCATCCACGCCAGGGAGGGTAAAGCAATGACACGCCATTCCCGACCATACAAGACGTAACATCTGTATATCTAATTCGAGGTCAAGGACTGAAGAACTTGAAGGACAACTAACCAAACTCACCAAGAGTGCATCGCCAAGAATAACCTGAACACTGTCCTCAACGGCCGGCATCCAGTGTGTCCACGTGTGGTTTAACGTATGGAGCGCCTCGTAGAACTCGAGGGCACCCCCAGGACCATCGTAGTCGATGAAAGCATCGATTATATCTTGCATGGAGATCACGGCGCTGAAACTCGACACGAAGAACATCAAGACGGTGGCGGCCAGAATAGGGAATTTTATCTCGTGGCGCGGTTTAATTTGGAACCTCTGACTTGCAGAGAAGAGGAGCGTGCGTAGGCAGGGAACGAAAGTGGTAAGGAGAATTCCTGCCGGCAAATTAGAAATGGGTTCCTCGTTGTGTGACATTTTTGAACCACGTACCGTAAAGAACACAGCTGACGAAAAGGGCAATCAAACGTGCGGTGTGGGTCTGCACATCGGCCATGGCCAAGGTGGATAAAGAGGAAACGACGATGAGTACTGGTCGGCTGTATGTGTATGAATCAATTGCGGGTGAAAGGCTCGTCTAGCGCCAAGCTGTCGAACAGAACCGCTATCTGCCATCCTGGTCTCTCGCAAACAGATACCTCAATACATAGATTTCCCTCCTCCGCTATGTCCGTTTTTGATCGTACCCCGTTATATTGAACTGCCAACCCGCTCCCCGGCGATAGTTGATTCCCGTCCAATGCTGTAAAGCGGAGCAGCAGCAGCAGGACCAGTTCCCATCAAACCCGGATTATTCTATTTGGAAACCCGGCTTCCAGCGGAAATCCCAACTTACCGAGAACCCCAAACAATCGTCCATTTGGAAACCCTTCGGCCATCATCCGGCAAATTTAATCGGCGGGCTTGTGATTCAAAAGATATCTTCGGACTAACCGCGCAGCCGAATGGCTAAGGGTGAAGGCTTAGAATTGTATGAACTAGTATGTACCCTTACAGATCCAAGTCCATTCGTAGACAACAGAATAGAAAGGGAGAGGTTGATGGGCAATGCCGAGTACACAAGTGATAACCTGGTCTAATCTTGCGGTGCTCTCGACAATTCACGGTGTCGCTCACTTGGACCAAATTTACTTGGTTCATTCCCGGTGGCCGAGCCGTGGATAGACAAAAAATCAGAGTGCTATTTAGTAGACAGCAGGTTCACGCACCAGGTCAACATACCTTGTCGTAGGTGTAGGAGCCGCAAAGCCGTGATAGGGTAAGAAATAATCTGTGACGATCCAGCTTTAAGGGCAGCCACGGCTACACTTTTTGCACTGAGCCACTGGTAGACTCAATTACTGACCAAATCCGACTATATGGGTTTTGGTGCGGCCAAAAAATCAGTCGGCAACAGCAAAGCCACTGTACACACGTTGAACTGGCACCAAGGCCTCTGAAATATTTATCTCTCTACCCCCGGAATCCAATTTTACTCCAAGCAATGTTGGACTGATTTGAACCGAAATGCACGGTGCAGCCGCAACTTTCAATGTTTCTTTCAGTGGCTTGTGAGCTGTGATTCCAGTCGCAATGCCGTGTTGCAACATGCCGATCTCGGCATATCAAAGTTGATGTCGGCCGACGGCGAGAAACCCTTGGAGGTCGGGCTTCCAAATAACACAGTTTCCGCTGAAAGCCGGGTTTCCTAATGGAATTATCTGGCCGGAGAAGAAGTATCCTGAGAGCGTGGACAGCGAGAATGGTTTTCTTGCAGACATCGGGGCTAGAAAGTGCCGAGTCCCGACTGCGTCGGCCAAGCCTTTGCCTGCGAGTAATATGTTCGCAACTAGGAAGTCCACTGACGGCTGCCGCCGGCCACCGGTAGGGATGGCAACCGTACCGTATACGGGTTAACGTTCCGCCGTAAGGCCGTCATAGACCTCATTGGAGATGAATAAATAAAGCGGGTAAGGCCGACAAGCGGCAGAGCCCGCTACCAATTTATCACCTCATCTTTGCTGGATCCTGGTACAAATAATGTGGGCTGGCAAATTACGGGTACTTATTATAATATGCAATGGAAAATATGTCCCACTCTCATGCAAAATGACCTCGAGCGCGGCCCAGAGCTCGCTCGGGCGTTGCTCGCAAGTCGACCAGCTCGCATTGGGCTGCATTAGTATCAATTTGCAACTGGAAAAACCCTTCTATAGTATGAATTCATTCTTTTCATCAACTGCTGGTGTAGAACCAACACTGGACGAAGCTTCAACTCTCCAAAACTGATGATTGAAGTTCGCTACAGCACCTAGATCTCCTTCCCTTGTGGACTGGAATACGTCTAACAAAAACTTACTGTCTCCGTGGTTTCTGTGACTTTGACTTTTGAGCAAGTTTCACCTTGAGTTTAAGTGCGCATGAGAAGTATCTCTGTGTATGTGTGCGAGTGCATGATGCACGCCAAATAACACAAATAGAGGGCGGGGAAGACATGGGCGAATATGGCAGAGAGCGGCTGAGACTCGAGTCGTTCTCTGGATCCTGGTTCAACGAAAGTTCAACCATTGAACGGCTGTGCTGGCAATTTTTGATAGTCGGGGTTCATGCGACATCGGGCAATTTGGGACACAACATTTTGCGGCATGACGCAAATTCGGCCGTGGTTTGTGGATGTGCTTCGTGCTCCGATCAAGATGGTGGCCGTGAGGCCCAGAATCCCAATCCAGATTAGAAAGCGGGCGAGAGGTGCGTTGCACCCTCCAGTACAATGTGAGGTTCCAAAGCGGATACCCGAGCAGAGCTGGAGTTGACGACGCATCCGTGCAGGCAGGAACCCCGTAGAAGACTAGGAGGAAACTTCTGGAAGGCCAACGGCACCATGTCAAGTTGCGCTGATGCTAATATGGACGATAATACGCAACGATAACTGAAGGTTCCGGAAGTCGAATGGATGGATGTCTGGTTCGGAAGTGCGGTTGGAGTATATCTGCCAGGATTTATTGTTTATAACATTAGGGCGAAGTTTGGAGTCTAGCCAAGAGGTTCAAACGTGCCAGTGGAACGAGTGGCTAGTGGATGAAAGGACCTGACGAATGGACCAAAACCTCCTGGACGAATTGACGCAGAGGATCATGGACGTAAGATGGAGTTTATCGCCGGGCCTGGAGATGAACCCGAGAAGATGGCAGTGAAGAACCTGAACCACGGGATGATAAACCCGGAAAGGTTCGACCGGAAACAACCACTGAGAAGCGGCTCAGGTCCTGAAAGCGAATAGATTGTCGGAGGAGTCGAAGGATTATCGCCATCTGTGGGGTCGGAAACATTCTGGAAATGGTGGGATCGACTGAAATGGACCACGCGATGATAAACCAAGAACGATTCAACAGGAAGCAGCTATTGAGAAGTAGCTCAGATCTTGGCAGCGAATGGATTGACGAAGAAATCGAAGGATTGTCGCCATCCGTGGGGTCGGAAGCATTCTGGCAATGGTGCCAGATTCGTGAGGTTGGACGATGGACCGCAAGACGTGCAGTGACGCCACATCGAGCGATTAGCTCGCAGAGGAATGAGGTGAGTTGGAATCGAACGGCAATCGTGGCAATTTGCAAAAGCATTGAGATCAAGATTTTGACAGAATAAACGTAAGGCGGGAAGTGCGCAGAGTGACGGCGGAGTCTGGGGCCAGCATATCGAGATTTCGAAGCACAGCGGCACACGGAAATTGCGCAGAGTGAAATGGGGAGAGCGCTGGTGGAATCTGTACATTTAAATTACGGTCAGGATTCGGAGATTGGGACGGAAGAAACGGAGAGTGGAATATGTTCTGCATCGTCGATGGACTTCCACATGTACACAGCAATAGTGTCCAACCAAATATCCAAACCAACCAAGGCGCCGGGAGACTTGGCATACACCAGCAAATAAGAGCGCTGCATGGAAGTCGCGCCATAGGAACACACCAACAATAGACTTCCAACATGCTGCGGGCTGGGAAATCACATAGCAGGTGATGGAAGTGGAAACTCGAAGTGAGGCGGCATTGGAAAGGAAGGAAAGATCTGATGCCACAACTAGCGAAGCAAGGGAAACCTGGATCAGTTGCGGTAGCAGTCAATGGCATTGGTTGGAGGGATGGAACATCGAAGGCTGGTGTATCTAGATCCCAGATTGTTCCTCCCATTCCAAACCCAACTCTGCATGACAGGACTACGCGGGATGACAACAAGAAAACTCGAATGGCGAATGGATCAGAAGGTACAGCGAATAGATAATGTGGCCAGATTTCGAGAATTTGGGCAGAGCTTCGGGATGTGCAAAGACTAGGGGCTAATACCCAAAATATTGGAGTCTTGGAATGCCCGAGGGCCAGAGTTTCGGAATGCTGGAAATTCAATGCCCGAAGGCTGGAGTTTCAGAATGCATGTGGGTCTAAAAATTTCGGAACGTATTGCCCGATGACTCAGCGGTGGCATTGCTTGAAGGCTAATAGGATGGACCAAAGGGATGGATTCGTGTGCAAAGAGTACCTAAGACTTGAAATAAGTCGTACTAGGTCCGGCAGCAACAGAATAAATCAGCAAACAGAGGGTGGCATAGTATAGGGGCAACACAGATTGACAGTAACGGTTGCTACAGGCGAGACCAAAGGCTGCGGTGCTCTGAGGATACAGTATGTGGATAGAGGTGTAGTTGAATTGGAGGGCCATAGAAGTCGCACGAAGAGCACCCAAAAGAAATAGATGGTATGGCCTACGAAGGTCGAAGGAAGCCGAGAAGGTGGAACAAGAGATTAGGAAAATTTGAGAGCAGCGAGGCGGATGTAGACGGCGGCCTGCTGCAAGCAACATGGGAGTAGAGGACAAAGGAGCGATCTCCGACGTCCGCTGATCGATGATCCACAAACCCTGTCTTTCCAATCACTCGTGCCTCGCCATCGCCAAGATGCTACTGTTCGATTTCCTTCAATTCGTATGGTTGAGTCACAGGTCACAAGCACAAAAATCTGGGAAATATTTCGTGGTCACAGGGTCACAAGGGCTCAATACGAAAGGTTCTCACCAATTTAACACCAAAAATTCGCTCCGGGCGGCCCTGCGGGGCAGTTTTATACGAAAAATTTCGTAAGTCACACAGCTCGCAAGCCCGCATACGAAAGGATCACTTCGTATTTGATGTCACACGTCAAAGTGCCGTACGAATTGAACGAAATGGAACAGTACTTAAAATGTCGTGTTCACATGGCAATTGATGGCCGCGTGCGGCAGGGTTGAATTACGAAACAAAAATGACAAATACATTGCATCGGATTCGGACACTAACAATCTGTATATTGGACCAAAAAACATCAGAAAAACAGCCAGGAAGCAGATGATAAATGGCTCCGAGTGGGAGTCGAGATGCTGTTTGAAAAACTCACTATCACTGTGTTTTCGAAGCATGACACATTCGATATGACGAAATCTTGTTTGTCCCTGTAATGAAAATGTGATCTTCACCAGGCAGTTAAAATAGGGCGCCCTAAAACCCTTACCTAAAGGTAGCGGGAATAACCTCGTTTCATTTGCTTAGTAGCTCGCGGTAGTCTTATTGATTAATTACACCTCTGTTATACCGTACTGTAGCATTTCGTTCAATTCGCGTGTCATGTGTCACAGGCCCCCAAATTCGCGAAAAATTTCGCGAATGTCACGGGCAGAAAGTAGGTGCCATGGGGCGGTCGGGTCGGGTCGGACCAGACCCAACCCGACCCGACCCAGAGGCGGTGTAGACACGTGACCGGGCCGGGGTGGCCGGCAGTAACTTATTGTCTTTACCGCCGACGCGCAGGCCCTCCGGGGACCTCTTATTGTACTCCCGCCCAATATAAGCCATGACTTCTCGTATCTACGCCACCTCCCATGGACTTCCTGAGAATCTGTGATGCTCTTAGGCTCTATCCTGAAGTTGCCGACACCTTCGCTCATGCTGATGTTGTTCAATATATCGAACTCATTGCACTCCTCAAACCGACACCAGCTTTGGCCTACCTCCAGCCGTCTCATCAACCATCTCGTCCCCCTCCCACCCTTCCTGCCAACGTCCATGAGTTCTTGAAAGCATGTTTCGGCGTCGCGGATGAAACAGCTAAGCTTGCTTGGGCAATCTTCGGGGATCTCGCATGGGCTTTTGAACCGTCTTCTGATGACCTAAAAGCGTATCGTATTAAACACGTGAAGCTTTTGCTGCAGTATGGAATTGATAATCAAATTGGTGCGGTGGCAACTCCCTCTGATATTCTGTTTTGACTTTATATCAGGAGTTTACTCGCTCTCCCCACCGACTTGGGTTTGTCTCGACCCGGGATGTTGTCGTCCCCTCCACTCCGATCCAGCTGTATTGAGAGCCAGGGAGCTTGGCGAGCCCAAAAACCATCGCATTACAATTTTTACTCTCGAGTTGGGTGCCATGCCCGGGTATTCAACGTCTCTCTACTGCCGAAGTAAGCAGATTTCATTTAACGAGATTCCAAATCAGTGGGCCTGATTGTAACCAGACTGCCATACTCGCTATTACCCAAACTACTACGTTCACGAAAGCGCCACGATGCGAACATACTACCTGCATCCCGGTGTTCCCGAGTTCATCCAGTCTGCGGAGCACTTTTACACTGGGACAGATCTATGCGAGCTGTTCTCGAATATGATGGTCACTGCCTGGTCAGCATTCACATAATACTTGGTCGGATCGGCTCGTTATCAATGTAATATCTCATAGGACATCAGCAACCAACTGCGCACGTATCTACAATACCAGCATTTCTAAGGACACCCTTCAGCCCTATCTGCCTAGCAATTGGCTCAGCTTTGAGATGGACGTTGAGGATGTCTTGAATTCTTTCTTTCTCAATGCTCTGCTCCTCGATCATCAGGAGCGCCGGCACCCACTCGAGTTACGCCACGACGCCCCCTCATCCACTGAACGCCTCTGTCCTGCGCTCGAGGCTCGAAATATTCGTATGGCTGGTCCAGGGCAGGAAGAATGGAACCACGTTTGCAGCCTCTGCTGTTATATGTATGAAGATTCGGATGGCCGTTGGTGTAAGTTTTTTAATATCTAAATCATCCCATATCTAATGAACTACAGTATACCTCCGCTCCACCGTCACAGACGGCCTCACCATGGGACATTATTGTTGTTCCATTGCGGATTGCCAGAACCGTCTTCGCTCGGTCAAAGACCTGTTCTGCTTCGAACATCAACCACTCAAGAATCAGTGTTCTGTGATAACATGCAGCGCTGCTGTCCAAACAGGGTTCCGGACATGCCGACTTCCCGAGCACCGCAACATGGAGCTGTATCATTATCAACGAGGCAAGGCTATGTTTCAGCTTCGGGACCGCCTGCAGCGAGCAAAAGGATTTGCCCCATCGAGTTCCTTTCCTGCTCCCTCCCCCGATACCTCGAACGCGACTTCGTCTCGACTCCCCCCACTTCGAAAGGAGACTGAAGCGACGGGGGCAGATCTGCTTCCAATGCCGGATGGTCCTGCAACTTCCACTGCTCACTCCGACGACAATGATGATGATGATGAAATCGAATTTGCATGTGAGGGGAAATCAACTGAAGGTAACAGGGTCCTGCGGGCTCGTTTCGGACGCAGGCGGACCCATAATGAACAGTTATGTGTCTTTTCCTGCGGAGTTGTGGCTGGCCGTGCCACATTCTTTGGCTCTGAAGCGCCAAACGGCGTTCGGGTACGGACTTAGTTTCAACCGTGGTTTTATTTAAGACACTTATTTGTATCTAACAGGAGTTTTGGATGAAGCTGTTCCCGACACAGGCGTCCTTACCCGGTGTGCTATGGCACGACAACAACTGCAGCATTGTCAAAATGCTCCGTAACGACACCGATGATTATTTGCGAACATACTTCGACAACGTTGCGCTTCCAGTCGATGTCTTCCATTTTAAATCCAAGCACAAGGAAGGCGACATCGACTGCGGGGCCAACTGCAATCCATACATCTGGCCTGAGCTTCGCACAGAGGATGGTAAATGGCGCTTCAACTCATCCGCGGCCGAACAGACAAATGCGTGGTTTGGCGGGTTTCTGGCTATTGTCCGGGAGATGCCCGTTGAGCGATTCAACTTCTTTCTCGATGAGATGATTAAACGCCGGAATCAAATTCTTGTGCGCGATCTTCGGAAGAGGGGTAAAGCTCCAGGTAATATTCCACGAGAAATTTTATTGACGGACGACGAGGACTCGGAAATGGATATTACATAGTGTGTAATGTCATAAAATTTATGCTTCATATTCAAGACACTGCACAAAAATTCATAGACTCGAATAAACCCTGCAATGAAACCCGGCCCTGAATTACACTCGACACAGCCATGTCAAGAGTGGCTGTGAGTTGCCCATCAACCTGGTCGGTGCGTGGCTTCACCTTTCTCCAATCTCTTTCGTATTCTCCCAAAAGGCGGCACCGCGACTTTCCTTTCTGTTCAGACTCACCTCCAATCCCGGGCCAAATACTAGAACCTCAATTCCTGTCTTGTTGCACGAGAGGGCGATCAGATTGACAAACTTCATGGAATCTCCAAACGCTGCATGTGAACGCGGTATGTCTTCTTTGGCATCATTCTATGGGGATTTCCTAGTTGGCTTCTCTCCTTGAAGACTCAAACCCGGGACTCTGGAGGGAAGTCAGTGACAATAATTGCCGCAGAAAAATGCTTGCTACTACTCCTGTACATTTCTGACATGTTCTCTGGGATCTAGCTCACCACACGGCGAAATCGGTACTCGTGTACTCTAACCTTCCACCCTCATCTACACACGCCGCGCCTCGCAGATCACCTCCTCTGCCCGGTTCACTGGAGCACACAAGTGCAGGCCTAGTGACGATCTGCGGTGATATCTGTGCGCCATTTTTCTTTCTTTCCACTGTTAGATTCTAACACGCCGCAGTACGACCTCCGCGTGCCTCGCCTCCTTTCACGCCCTCCTCGTTGCTGCCCTCGTCAACGGCATTTTGCTTATGATGCGATGGACGTGCAGTATAGCAGTCTTTGCTGCTTGTATCGCCTCCATCGCCTCTCTTCGCACTGAGTCCCGACCACGCGCGCGGTCTGCCGAGCCCGCTGCTTGCGCGCTCACCCTCGCTTGCGTGCTCGCCCCGCCGCCTGTGACGCCGTGGGACCTCGCGGCTCGGGCACTTGACCCCGCGTGCGGCCGTACGCAGCAGCGCACAATCGTGGCCGTGGGTTTCCTACCCACAGCACGCAACTTTCTGTACGCAAGCGGTATGTCGCCAACGGGCCGCCGCTGCCGCCCTAGAGCCCCACTCGTATTGCTGCAACGTCCCCAGCGAGGACACGTTGTACGAAGGGCCGATCTGCGGGTATCGGCTGCTCCATGCCCAACCCCTTCCGCGAGGTCCAGCAAGGTAGGTTTCTTGTGTCTCTTGCATTCCATTCCTACCTTCCTTTCCATGCTATACATATACTTCGTTTCCTCTTTGAGGTCGAATGCGATATTCAATACAAGGCATGTATCGTGGTCATAAAATCATGAATGTCATAAGGTTTTCCGTACATCATCTACAAGTCTGATAAATCTATTACCTTGGCACCGAAATCCACTTTCGACCAATCCACCTGTCCCGACTGTCCCGACTGTCCCGACTGTGCTGGAAGAATATCTGCGTCAACAGGTTCTTTCTTGACAGCAATAGCCTCCTCAATGGCACGCTGCTCTTGCAACCACGCTTCAAAATCGAGCTCGGAACCAGATGCTTCCCAGCTCCGTAGACCCCACTGAGCTCGACGGTGGCTACAAGCGATTGTAGCGAGAGCCGAATCGTAGAACTGACAGTTTTTGTCGGAGGGGTGGAGAGCACAACCGAAGGAATGACTTTCCTGCAGTACTTCAATAGCGGCGTCGAGAGTGATGTTCAAGTCCTCCTGAATGAGGCGGATTGAGGCCTCTGGAACGAGGACCTCTCGAATGACGATGTCGTACGTTAGCGGATGGAAGGGGGTGATGTCAAATGTGGGGGGGAACATGAAACGAAGGGTCGCGTCACACATCTGAATCCCGCGTTCGCCATAGCTGCCAGTTTATCAGCACAACAAGCACAGAGAACAAGACGCGAACAACTTACTATCCGGAACCATGCGCAGACCGTCTATTATCAAGATACTGGTGGCCCAGAGACGACAGTTGGGTAACTCGATTGCCATAATGCCGGTGCGAAGCTTTGAAGAAGTAACTTTGGTCTAAATTCTTGCATAGAGCTCGCAAAGTCGGGCCTAGGGACAAGATGCGATGGAACAGGCGAGAGAACTGGGGGTTGAACGGCCAATTCCCCGCAAGTGCGGCGGGGATGAGGTTCCGTTCGAACTCATGGCGTGCACAGTACTCAACGCACATGGTGATGAGAGGTAGAGTGCGATGATTAGGATTGTCGGGCATGGGATTGGGCCAAGAATGGGAGAATAACTTCTCTCCCATGGCGGTGAGCGTCTCAGTTGGAGTAATTGGAAGCCCCCGATCACAGTAAGCGCAAAGGGCCCCGGGATCCAGAGTCAGAGGCGTCGGAGTTGGGGAACGCGACCAAGCCGCAGGTGCAAGCTGTGGCGGCAAGGCATGAGGAGAAAGCAGGGGGGATGAGAGTGGTAAGGGATTCTTTGGGCGAGTGGGCGTAGGCGTTAAGGTAGGTGTGGAAGTAGGCGAAGAGACTGGAGCAGGCTCCTCACGGCCCTTCCCGCGTTCCCGCGCACGTTCGACACAACGGTCCCGATCAAGTGTGTCGGAATGGTATGCCAATCCGAAAGGAGTACTCTCCTCGAGAACGGCACTGGCTTGATCAGGAGAGATATCGAGGTCCTCGCAAATGAAGCAGACAATGACCTCTGGTACAAGGACTTGGTCCATCACAGCGTCGTATGAGAGCGGAGCACAGTCGACAGAGACTTTGGACGCTGGTAATAAATTACGGATAGCTGAAGAAATTGCTTTGTGCCCGAGTTCGCCAAAACTAATGGGTCGTAAGAAGATGGACTGATAATTGGCGTAAAAAACTTACTATGCTGTAAATTTCTTGGGCTCTGAAGCGAGTGCCGTCTGAAAATATTCAGACTCATGGATATCGCTCAGAATGTCCTGCAAAGTCGGTTCTAGGTCGATGACGCGCAGAACCAATCCAGCATAGTTGATATGCTCGGGCCAGGAATTCGCGCGTGCAGTCGGAAGAAGTCGGGCATCGGTATCGTGCTGTTTGCAGTAGGCAGTTGATTGGTGAGAAACCAATGCAACACGATGATTTGGATTCGCTGGCGTCGGGACAGAGTGTGATTTTGGGGTTAATTGAATGAGCTTGGCCGAAGGAGCAATGGTCAAAGGAATATCACAAAAGTCGCAGACACCGAACACCGGTATAGCGAGCGGTTCGGTGTCAGGTCTGGGGGTTGGAGTTGAGGAAGGAAGGGACATCACTGGATCCGTATCGAGTGGAGCAGAGGGAACAGGTGCTGGAAATGTAGCCAGCTGAGGCTCCGACTTGACGATCATGGGGAGGATAGATGCACCGGTAGATGAACTTGACGGAAGCGGCAGGCCATTCCTCACCCCCGCAACAAAAGCTTTCCAAGAACCTTCCTCCGTCCGACCAAGCGCAACGTAATGCTGCTTCACATGCAAGGGTGCTCGCAAGAAAAAGTTCCGCCACAATGTGACTGTGGTACGGGAATATTTCGCACGCGGAAAAAGACGCGCAAAATGAGCCGGAATGCTCGATTTTCCCGAAGTGGAATCGCGTATGATGTTGTATTCTCTCCACGCTTTGTCATGCTCGTAGAGATAGAACGCGTCAGGGAAGCGCTTCTCCGTTGGCTCAGACGGTGGTGGCAACTGAGGGAAAGGCGGAATCAAAGCACGCGAGGTCGAAGGGAAGGTCGAGGATGTTGCGGGTGGTGAATCAGGAATCTCGATGATTTCTCGGTGATGACTTGGCGTAGCAGCCTCGGTCCGTGCCAGAGGAAGAAGGGTTGAGAATATCGTAGGTGATGAATCGACAACCTCGATGGTGTCTCGACGGTGACCCGGGGTAGGACTGGTCTCTGTCCGTGCTGCCTTCTTGGGAGGGGAGACAAGAGCTGTACCGGTACGCTTCCGGGATTGCTTCCCTATGAAATTGTCGATTCCCGGGCAATCCGCAGGGTTGAGCGCGACACGAAGGCTAGGCCGAAGGCGAATGACGGTAGGATTAGATTTGTCAACACTGAAATAAGTGGACGCCTGCATCGTTTTCCAGCCGGAATTGCTGTAAAGATCAAACCACGATGTCGCAGCTATATCGAGTCCATCCATGAGAGTGGGATGATTTGAGAGGCACGCTTTGGGATATGAGTCCGCCTGGAGTTGTATCTCAAGCGGATGTTCTCCCTTCTAGAATCGCGAATGAATGAGGGGGGAGAAACAAGTAAGATGGAGAATTGACTCACAGAATGAAACACAACGAGATCGAAAGTGTTGTTTGTAAGCGAATGAATCTTCTGGTGTACAACTTTCGCTGCCTCTGGCTGGGCGGTGCCAACTCGATACTGATTGACCCACGTGTTGGACAGTGGTCGGGCCAGCGTCCGACTCCCACCAGCGCGACTGGCTGCTCCCCGCTGAGATTGCGATAGATTACGGCTCGGTCCTGCATGTTGACTTTGCGAGACAGACTCGTGAATGGGCTGGGTATGCGGGAGAGGGGCATGAGCGAGCGGTTGAACGGGAGGGGCCGGTGGAGGTTGGAAAAGGGGAGGATTGAGCGGGCCCTGGACTCCAACCGCCCCATGAGCTTTGCACGAGTCGCGGTAATGGCCCAAGGCTGCCGCAGAATTAGCAGCATCAAGACAGCAGGTCTTGCACTTGTGCTCAATACATTTCTGAGCTCCCTGGCGACGCTTCCCTTGTAAGCTCGCACAGCCAGGTGCAGGGCACTCAGCCGGACCAGTTGGCGTAGAAGGTTTGTCGGCAGTGGCAGGGGCAAAGCGAAGTGGGGCATTGATGGAAGCCTCAGGGATTTGGCGACCAAAACGCCTGCAACTATCCCGAACAAGAAGGTGCTTGGCGTCGTCGTATACATATGCCGGGGTGTGGTGATGTGATCTGTAACAAGAAATACACTACGGGGACGTCAGAAACCATGGACTCCTCCCAGACATGAAAAGATAGCTCACAGTTTGCACAATCTTGCCACGAGAGGCAGGGGTCGTTGAACCTTCATGAACACGGAGATCACCGAGACGTCCTTGGCATTTAGGGCATTGGTGTAACGGCTCTAGAACCGGATCGGGTGGGCGGAGTGCTTGCTGTGGGGGATTATTCATGTAGAGGGTGAAAGGGAATTTATTGTTGATACTACGGGTTAAGTACATTCGCGGTATCAAAGCATTTTCCGTTCAGCAAAGCAGGCCAATGTATATTGTTCCAGGCTTAGGCAGAGGGGTTAAAGCGTTCAAAGCATGAGTGATTAGTGAGATGCTATAGCAAGAAATCGACTTGGGCAGAGGAAGAGGTTGAGGGTTCAATGCGCGGGTGTAGGGAAGTACGGAAACAGGACAGCGGCAGACTGAAGTGCTGGCAGTAGCGGCAGAGGACACAGGGGTCGGGTGCAGCAGTTGGCAAGTGAAAGGAGGGAGGGGCCCTAGAGGTAGCATCTTGCAGGGCGCAGATCCCAGTAACCTGCGCGCAAACGGTCTGAAAAGGAGAAAACGATGAGGTGCCGGCACCGGGCCGCGCTTTGATCATCACGTGGCAGCACAGCCCCTGGGTCGGGTCCGGTCGGGTCGGGTCCGGCCCGACCCGACCCTCCCATGCCTCGTACGTTCTCGTCACGGGTCACCGAGGCCAGTCGCGAACTTCCGAAAGAAGTCACAAAATCACCAATAAACCGCAAAAAAATGCGATTTTGTCCCCAAGTACCTCAGTGTTCGATTTGTTGCGGCACTCGCACGGTCTTCCCACACAACTGCTACATTTGACAGCAACTCCTCTTCTCCCTCTCCCTCGATGCTCGTTGCTTGCACCATTGGGATCCGGACTGGATTCATTTACCAAGGTGAGAACTACAAGGAACTAGACCACACATTCAAGTTGTGACGAGGACAACAGTGCACCAAAAAAGTTATGGCACTCAACTGATGTTGCGCCATCTTTGATGCGGCTTTCTTGTTGGCGCCATAAACACATGCTGGTACGTGAGTGTGCTTATTTGGGTGAAAGATGAGCTCTGGTGCTTCAGGCAAAAATGCGAATTTTTTCTGTGTCACGGTCCCCCGAGTCAATTCGCGAAAACCAAAGTTCGCGAACGGGTGTCACGTGTCACAGGCCCCACGAATTGAACGAAATGCTACAGTATATACGGCCATATAACCGTACACGAACGGAGACCATACCGTCTTCAGCTGTAAAGTTTGTCAATCCGGACCCTAACTGTACAGCCGTGTAGCCGTATTAATCGGAAAAATACGGACCGTGCGGATCTATGCCTTGACAAGCATTAGCTTGCAGATTAGTCTCCCGTAGTCAGACCTAATGACAAAAAAAATTGATTTGGCGTGTGTGAGATTTTTTTTGATATAAGGTCTGATTGCGGTCGCGCATCTGATACTGGCGGTCGAGGTTCGGGAACCTCCGAGACAAATGGGGCACAATTTCCCAATTGAGAGGACCAACCTCCGTCACGGGACTTTACATCAACTGTCAACAAACCTCGTCTCCCAGCTCGCGCTGCATCCGTAGGCGCGTCTCGATGGACCCGGCCACGATGGAAACATTTTGGATGGCAACCGCTTGCATCCCTCAGCAACCCGAGCCTGTCTCGACTCCCACAAGCAACATCCGGGCGCCACGGCAATTGCTCTACTCCCCACCTTCGACGCCGCACACAGGCGCCGTACCTTTCACCACACCTTTTACATTCCTCGAAGTCGAGACACCCGAGTCCGGAGTGAATCCTTCTCTCAGCCAGAAGCGTCCCCGCCATAACTCTCATGCCAATCACTCTCATGTCAATAACGAGAACATTCCGCCAACACCATCACTTCCCCGAAAGCGCGCCAGGATTGCGGATTCATCTACGCCATCTATTTCTGGCCGACAGCCCCGCCGAATGGATGATGAAAAGATGAAGAATGTCTTGAATACAATCAGGGACCAAGGGTGGACTCTGGGAGCATTTCTGTTCAAGCTATTTCAGGCTAAGGACGAGAACGACACACAGCGATCCAATCAGCATGCACAGATGGTCTCAAAATTTCTCCGAGGCGATGGGGATCATACACCTTCGGACATTATTGCTTGCTGGATGAAGAGTCCATACGGCGTTGTTGCATCTGGCTCTAGGGAATCCGAGGGGATGTACTCAACTACAATTCCATACACCGCCATTCGTTCAGTTCGGCCCGCCCTCACGTCTTTTGCTCTCCAGACCGTGGGAGAGCATCTTGCTCGGGGTGCCGAGACGGCCGTACAATCGAGTAGCGGTCTACACGTATCGCGGAAAAGCCAAGACGTTACAAAATGCTTACAATGGGCCAGGCTAGGTTCCGAGACCATCTCCGTTGTTGGCGGCATTCTCGAATCACACCTCGGAGCAGCGTTCTACCTCCTCGATCTGATTGCGAGGCGGAAGCCTCGGAAGCGTGATGGCATCCAGCTATTGCCACGCAAGAGTCGACCGTCAAGAGGAGTGAGTAATTGTTTTGACTCAGACCACTCATATTTAATAGTCTAACTCTATTCAGGTTATCATCCACTGCCTTTCGGACCTTCTTTTCTGCCGCTCGTACCGTGCAAACCTCCTCCCCATCACGCGCGGCATTTTATATTTCGGGACATCTGTTCCTGTCGAAATCATGGCATACAACTGCCGTATTGGCACCATGCCGTCGTACTCGACAATCTATCGTACTCTCGACAGCCTCTCCACCGACGAAGCTGCCATTACTTCGAATCACGGCCGGGACCCCACAAAGGCCGGCTTCTTGCTGTTCGACAATGTACAAAACTTGGCGCGGGTGCGAGACTTGCGCATCGGCCGGGAGAACCACATGAACGTGGGCATGTCTGGCCTATGGGTGGAGGCCGGACGAGCCGTCGACGTTGGCGTCTTTGATCTAAATGACAAACGGAGATGTATAGCGCAAAATTTGCGGTCCCGTCTGTCAGTCAATCAACTCCTGGGCTTTATCGACACAGAAGACGCCGAAACCACGGGATATCTCCAGTGGCTGGAGGTGTTGGTTCGGTGTATCAAACCGCTGATGCACTTGAAGAAGGAAGTCGCGGCCCGTTATCGTGCTACGGCCAAGCTCCTCATCCCGCTTGAGAAGTCGGTTGTACATCCGCTCTCAGCGAGCGGGAAGAAGGAAACGATTCCTTCCGAGCTCAAGGATGGTCTTCTAGACTTTCTTGCACAGGTTGGGCAGGTGCCGACTGATTACACTCCTCAAAAGCTCATTGTTGGCGGCGATGGGCTTTCGTATGCGATGGTTCACCAACTGCAGACTTATCTCCAATTCCACAAGGACCCGTTCAAATCCTTCGAAATACTCGAGCCACAACTCCAGGTTTGGCACACCAAATGGACGGACATGAATCGCATATTTCAGACGCATTGGGGACGTACCTCGGGTAAAAGCACAAACCCCGCGACCCTCGGCCACAGCGCGAGTAAAATTGGACGGGCTGCACCACCAAATTTGAAGAAAGTCGATTTTTATCCGGGTTCACAGCTCCTCTATCTCGTCTTAGATGCTCGCATGTTGGATTGCTGGAGGTCTGTCTTTTTCTGTGAATTTCAGTGCAGTACAGAGTTTGCTAACAAGTCTCAGGTTGCTTTTGGGAACGGACGATGTTTTTGAGTACTTCGACAACCGGGCCAAAGCAAACCAGCTTCCAGACTTTGAAAGTCTCGCAACAGTAGCCAGGACTCTGTACCACACGTACTCGACAGCGCGCGCTCGAGACCACGCTGTGGTGGACACCGGCTCAGCCAGTGCATGGGCTAAAGCGATTCCAACAGGAACGACGTGGGTACCTGTTGAGATCGAAGACTCCAGCGTGGACCAATCAACGAAGACGAAGCGCAAGCCTCGGAAGAAACCTCGAAAACCGAAACCTGTTCCTCCGCCATGTAAGGGGGACTTTGTACTGGCACAGGCAATTGATTTTCTGCGAGAGGCTCTCAACTCGCGAAAAATCGCATTTGCGGTAGCCGAAGGAGATGTTGGACGACTCTACGAGTGCATAAAAGTGAGGGATTTGATCGCGGACTCGGGGCGATGCTTACCGCACTCCAGTACATGCTCTTTACATTTGCCGGATCAACCCACTCGAACTACATGAATTACCTTCTCGAGACAATTATCAACCTGGAGCTCGAGTCGAGTCCGGGGTTGAAAGAAGCTTTGCTTCTTTGTCTCCTCGTCAACTTGGCTGGCCTTGCAGGCCACTTTGAAGAGGGTGATTATGTTGTCGAATTTTTTAACAGGCTCCTGGAGGATGTGGTTGACCACAAGAATGCCCAGTTCGATGACAACTTCATTCGCAACATCATTTCGAGGAACTTGTGTCATATCGCGGAGCTCAAAGTTGCGTGGCGCATCGGTACGGGACTGGCAAAAAAATCGTCGAAGCACTCTGACCCGCACACGAACCCCGAGGTCCGAATCCTCCTCGATACTTACAAGGCTGAGGAGCTGCACTCACGGCGATTGGGACGGCAAATTGATGATCGAGACACCGATGATTTCGCAAAAGGTGTAAAGAAACTTCGTACGGACGCGTTGGAGAACTATATCAAGAAGACTCTTCGCACCCGACAAACGAACCGATCTCCCGAGGATACCGAAAATGCTACAGATGCAAACGAGGCGGAGGATCATGCCACATCGTCCGATGAGTCCGAGGCCTCAGACGATGACGCGGATGACCTGGATGCATACGCTGCAACTCGAGGATCGATGTCGGTTATTGACGGCCTGTTGGTGATGGATTGTAGAGATATGCTGGATGGGGAGGAGCTGTTAGGACCGGAGGGAGGCGATCAGTCAGATGAGGAGGAGGAGGAGGAGTACAATCCTAATGACAATACATGAGAACAAGAATAAACAGATAGAATATTTATTACCGGTAGAATGAGTTGTGTGGTCGCTTTGGCGGCCTTTGTCGCTGCAGCCTTGTCTTTTTTCATTTGTAAGAAGGTTCCTTTTAGTTCAACGACAATGTTATACAGACGTTCGTGCTGGCCGGCCATGCCCACAATGTTTTGAACGACCGTCAAAAGATCAGCCGCGGACTTGAATTGAGCGAAGTTGTCGAGAATGAATTTGATAGTGACATCGGGAAGGAAGTCTGCGAGCGGTGTGAGGGCCATGCTCTGATCCACGGCCTCAGACCAGACCAGAACACGAAATTGTTTGAGTCTGGATGTGCCGACAAGCTTCATATCCTTGGTAAGCCGCTGCCCCTGTGGAATATTGGATACTGCTTTGGTTATCTTTGGTGATGGGGTGTAGACCTCGCTGGAGGTCTCGGGAAGACAGCCGCTACAACGGCACTGAGTTGGACGGGGGGTAGGGGGGTTAGCGTGGCATGTCTGGCACAAGCATTCAGGATCTGTCACCGGATTGGCATACAACTGATCCTGGATGGCAGGTTTGCAGCGGGCTGCGAGAATGTCGGCCACAGGACGATCCATTGCCACTACGCCGTCCTTTTTGGCGTCGGCCGTGTTCTCGGCATCTGACTGCGAAAGGATTTTCAGAGCTTTGGCGTGCCGGGTGGCGGAGATGTAGAAGATTGCGCGCGGATTAGGAATCCCCGGACGGGCGCGCCCCGGCTTCTGGACGAACATTTCTGCACTCTCGGGCTCCCCAATCTGAATTACAGTCTTGACCCCGGGAATGTCTGTGCCCTGGGCCAGACCATTTGTTGCTACGATGATTTGGCAGCGTGCGTCTGATTTGAAGAGCGAGATGGTCTCGATATTCTCGTCCGACCAATTGATGGAGTGATATGTGCGGATGCGAAGCTCGCGATCGACGCCAGGGGGGAGAAGAGAGTTGAGATAGGTCTTGATTCGGAAAACCAGGCTGATTGTCGCGCCAAACATAAGTGTTTTGTCGTTGTTTTTGAGAACCCAAGCAAGTTCGGGAAAGGATAGCCCGTCGATGCCGGAGTAGAGTGTACGAAAGAGGATCTGGATATCATGCCGGGCATTTGACCGCCGGATGAGGTGGAATTCCCCGCGGTTGACACCCAGCGAACCAAAAATGGCATCAGCCACTTTCGGGTCATCCAAAAGTGTGGCGGTAAGCCCGATAATTGGAATTCCAGAGCGAAATCTGGCGCGCATAAATCCGATCTGCGTGAACGCCTTCCGAAAAGAGATGCCCCACATGACAAGAAGGTGAATTTCATCGACTCCCAGGGCACAGACACGGTCAAAGAAGGGACCGTGCTTCAGCAAGTCCTGGAACCCCTTCGAAATGAGCTGCTCCGGCCCAAGAATGAGCATGGAGACGGCTTCTCGAGCCTTGGTCCAGAGATCTTCCCTCCGAAGTCGGGCAGACGCAACTGTCTCGGCATTGATCATCAGCGCCAAGATTCCCAGCTTCGACATGTTCTCCTCCTGGATGGAGTGAGATTCTATGACAAAAGAATATAGTCCGACCCTTCAGAGCTCACCATTTGCTGTTCTATGGAGTTGGTTGGGCAGACTACGACTACTGCCGGATTCCGGGGAAATTTCACGGAAGGACAGAGTGACGGATTGGCCGCGATGGCTATCATGACGAGAATGGTGAGAAAAAGAAATCCAGTCTTGCCGGAACCAGTAGGAGTGACCGCTACGAGGTCTATTTTGTCGAGGACTTTGCAAACTCCTTCCAGTTGGTAGATGTGCGGCTCGAATGTAGGCAGAGCCGTGAGAAGGATTTGACGGACGAGAACGGAGCCTTTGGGGGAGTAAAAGCGAAAGGAATGAGCACAGAGGAGATTAGAGCATAAAAGCAAGATGAGGAAGGGCCATAGCGCCAGCATAACGCGAGAAGGTGACGGTCGCGTCTCAGCGTATGTGGTCGTGCTTGCAGATCACATGTTTATGATAACTCCAAATCTTGACCGCCCATATCATTTGATCAACAAACTCTAGACTACTTGCAGATCATCTCAGACTCAGCCTGTAGACGTGCACAGCGAATGCCAATGACATTGCGTGCCCTAGAAAAGATGCGCTCCACAGCCACAGCGGACCCTAGTGTATGATTAAGCAGACAATATGAGCAGAGATACCCAAAACAAACTGTTATCCACCCAGCAACTTTTGCATGTCCGTGATGGCCGGCCTTTCCTAATGCGGATGGATGTCGTAGCGTGTCGCATAATACAAGTACATAACACGTCCTCTTGCGTCACGTTGACCTTCTTCACATGCCGAATTACTTCAAAGACTCACTCCGCCAAATTGATTGTTTTGGCAAGGCCAAAAATGTCGCTGATCTCCTCTGTTCCAGCCACAGTATAACTGCTACTGGGACTGGGGGTCTTGGTTGCAATTTTATGCCAACTGAGACTGGAAGTATCAGTCGCTCTCCTGATACCTTCCATATCAGAGCGACTGATACAGCTGCTGATACTGCCGGATCACCCGGCCGGCGCGGGCCGCCCGGACCGCCGACTGATACGCTCGCTGATACTTTTGGTATCAGCCATGGAAATACTGGGTTTAATACTCGTCATCTCAGTGAGCCAGAAACTAACTCTGAAATGATTAGTTTATGGAGAGCATATTCTGTTACTTAAACCTCAGATCTCAGAAACATTTCCGGTGGCTCTGAAACAACACAATTTCCAGAGTGACTAGTGATGAGGAGAAATAAAATAGCGAGGAGGATGTAAAGAGTGCGGGGATCAAAGACAATGCATACTCGCTATCACAGAAAGTAACCGGAAATGTGTTTTTTGCCAGAGATCACGTGCACTGAGCTAGATGACCCACCAGTCAGAGATACCTCAGGATCCTACCTGCAGATATCCCAACTTGTTTTGGAAGTCTGGGTTCATTGGCACTGGCTAGAGGCACCAAGAGATCGGTGATGCTGATTTTGTGGTCCCCATAAGAGATTGGCCCTAGATAGACAACCTGAGACCCAATTGGTAGTGGCTCAACTATGGATATGGATTGAACTCCAAAGCATCTTGCCTGAATCTTGGATGGCTAAAACCTTGAATACCCTGAAGGAATGAGTCAGCAAGCCATTCTGCAACATCAACACCAAAATTGAAACATGCATCAGATAAACGCACATTATAAATGTACTCCCTCCAAAATCGTATCCTGGGTGGGTAGAACAGACTGTCACAAGTGTTTTCATAAATTCTCATTCAAGAATAAAGCACTCAGTCAGAAATTCTTAGGCTAAATAGGATGGTGCTTTTTGTGAAGATTTTGCTGACTTGACATGCTGAATGTTTGTCCTGTTTTCATCTATCTATCAGCTTCCTACCTTTATTTGTAAGGTCTGGAGTGTATAGGACATCTCCAAAATTTGCTCTCGAGACTCTCCACTTAGTTTATACTTGTAAGTGACTGTGTGTTGGAACATTTTCGGTGATCTGCAGCAAAATCAGGTGCAATAAATTTAACCCATCCAACAAGCACATACCCACCAATTTCAAAGCTGGATTTGTGTTAAGGGCGGCCATTTAACACAAAGAACACACACTGCATGAAGATCGACTTCACCACATTATCAGAACTACTCTCGTGCTTCATGAGCCATTGACCATTTGCCAAATCATTGCTTTATTGGGCAACATTCTGAAGGACAAGTTTGATGTTGTACACTTCCTACAGCAGTTTCACAGTGTCTTGATTCTGGGCATGACTGCATCATTTGAGGATGCAATACCATAGATGCACAAATCTTTTCGTGATTACATCTTGAATGATCATGCACCAGCTGAATTTTGTAGACTCACTGGCTGTGCCCACTTTGTGACGGCAAAAAGCTGCTTGGAGGTCATTGTCGAGGCAGGGAGCCAGTCTGATACCAAACAGGAATATTCTGTTGGGTATTGGTATGGACACTTGCAAAAAGCAGTGGAAAAAGGTGCAACATTTGAGGATGAGGGAATGTGGAACTTGTTTGGATGGACGGGGGAGGAAGCAGTTGTCACCAGCTGGGTGAATATCTGGGCAAACGAGCTGGGGGGTGTATTTGTTGACGTGGCCACTGCCCGGTGGAGGCTGCTGAAGGTGAGATCAAAATACGAGAGAAAGAGAGCCAAGTGAAAAATGATCTTGCAGCAAGGTACTACTGAAGACAGGATGGAGAAAATTTCAAGCATATTAATGAAAGTGAAAGTGCATGGCATGCCAGAATTGAACAGCAGAAGTCAACTAATTGCAAACAATTCTGCTGGTCCATAGGAAGTGTGTGCTTGCATTTCACTTTGCTTCCATGCTTGTCTCACTCACTGTGCCTCACCTCCTCATCTCTAGGAGGTGCATGCTTTCCTTTGGTCACCCATGCTTATCTGACTCACTTTGCCTTGCCTTCAGATCTCTAGTTTGTGTGTGCTGTTTCTTGGTAGCTACCCATGCACATCTTTCTCACTTTGCCTTGCCCTCTTGTCTCTAGTTCGTGCGTACTTTTCCTCTGTGGCCACCTGTATTTGTCTTGGCCATTTTACCTCGCCTTCCCATCTCTAGAGAGTATGTTCTTTTCCTCGGTTGCCTGTGCTCATGTCACTCACTTGGCCTCACCTTCTCATCTCTAGAGAGTGTGTGCTTTTCCTCAGGGCTGGTGCTCATCTTGATCACTTTGCCTCACCTTCTCATCTCTAGGGAGTGCGTGCTTTTCCTCAGTTGCTGCCTGTGCCAATCTCACACACTTTGCCTCACCTTCTCCTCTCTAGGAGGTGCGTGCTTTTCCACAGTGACCATCCATGTTGGTCTCACTCACTTTGCCTCGTCTTCTTGTCTCTAGAGAGTGTGTGCTTTTCCTTGGTCACTGCTGGTGCTTGTCTTTGTCATTTTGTCTCACATTCTCGTCTCTAGGAGGTGCGCTCTCCCTCACTGGCTGCCTGTGCTCATCTTGCTCACTTTGCCTTACCTTCTCATCTCTGGAGAGTGTGCTTTTCCTTGGTTGCTTGCTGGGTTTGCTCACTTTGCTTTGCCTTCTTGTCTCAAAAAAGTGTATGCTTTTCCTTGGTTGCTCCCTGTGCTTGTCTTGCTCACTTTGCCTTGCCTTCTCATCTCTAGAGAGTACGTGCTTTTCTTTGGTGGCTGCCCATGCTCATCTCGCTCACTTTGCCTCACCTTCTCCTCTCCAGGGAGTGCATGCTTTTCCTTGGTCACCCATGCTCATCACACTCATTTTGCCTTGCCTTCTCGTCGCTAGGAGGTGTGCTTTTCTTTGGTGGTTTCTTGTGCTTGTCTCACTCACTTTGCCTTGCCTTCTCATCTCTCGGAGGTGTGTGCTTTTCCTCAGTGGCCATCCATACTCATCTCGCTCAGTTTGCCTTGCCTTTTCATCTCTAGGAGGTGCGTGCTTTCCTTCAGTTCCTGCCTGTGCTTGTCTTACTCACTGTCACCCCCTGTGTTCATCTTACTCACTTTGTCTTGCTGTCTTGTCTCTAGAGTGCGTCTTTTTTCTCGGTGCTCCTGTTCATTTTGTCTCACTTTTTTTTTTTTTGTGTTTCATTATTATTCAGATTGTAAGGCCTTTCATTCCGTTTATGGCCACTAACTTCCACTTCAAGCCTTATCACAGTATCTGGGATCATGGCCTCCTTGAGACATGGAAGAGGACTAATCATCTCTACAGGTGTTATGTCACTTAGTGTCAGTGGACAAGATTGCAGGGGTGGAATCTGGAAACGAGGGCATCTTTTGAATGTATGAAAATAACTAGTTGCTGAATTGTTACCCCCCATCACGAGACCTGCTGTAAATATGTGTTGCTTGTGGCCGTGGACAAATCCTAAGTTCAATGTGCTGTCATGGGACTCTCAGTAAACAATTTACCTTTCCATGTTCCCAGTGGTCACACACAGCAATGATAAGCCAGTCAATGAGCCATAGTTAGATACACATAATTTTGTGTGTTTCTGATCAGCCATGACTTGGCAAATTGAGTCAAATTACATTAATTCCCATGTTTCTCTGCAGTCAATCCTTATTTCGCCAAATGCTGTGTGAGCATGATGGACCTATTATCACTCTATTTGCTGACCCCCTAATATCCCATAGTTGAGATGATCCTTGGACACTAAGTGCATTAAGTTGAATTTGCCCAACTCGAGTCGTGGCAACACTAGATCAGACTTATTATTGAAACTGGTGTTTCTATATAACAGTATTGGTTCCTGGTAGCTGTTGGGCAAACCACAGAGAAACAGGGGGTCACTCTAAGGAATTAGAATGTCCATTGGCAAGTCTCACCCTGAAAACCATAAGGGAATGTGCAGCCACGTAACAAGTCAAGGAACTTTGTCTGACTTGTTTCCACCATCCACTTAAACATGGAAATGGGTCAAGGGAATTGGAGTTAAGCAATGTGTTGTGTTGTGTTGAGATGCCAATTGGGTCACATTGGGTCCCAAGTGGGCATTGGGTACAGAGTTGCCAGTTTCTGTTGGATGCGGGTATGCCAAAATGGGTCATTGGCTATTTGAGGATCTGGATCACAACTCTAAAAATGTTTAAAGGTTCTTTTCCAAGACCCTTTCTGCGAAGTCCCTCAGAAACAGGTATCTACAGAAAACTACAAAGGAGTATTATCAGGTTCTGCAGTGGAAACAGAGTGGAGAGTTGAGCAAGGGGCAGAAATGTATCAAGCAAGTGCAGTGCTGATCAATCAGTTATCTGCATGCCCTCTGAAGAATACAGAGGTGTTGCTGATGGGTCCCTGCTGTGTAATTGGCAAGGGAACATGGTGGGCTCACACTTGGGAACCAATGGGAGCGTACACTCAGAAGGACAACTGATGGAAACATGGTCAAAGAGGCAGATGAATGGACAACTGACTCACTGGGATTGTGTTTTGGGTTTGTAATTGTGGTCTTGTCATTTGCATAAGTATCTGGAGGTGTTTTGGTGATGGACACAGTATCTTCTCCCAAGCTAGTAGGCTTCATGCTTGTGCATTGGGTTGATCTGGGATCCTCGGCAAACACACTCTTTTAAAGTAGCACTATTAGTCAAAATCTTAGTTGTTTCTGAATCATATATTATTCTGGAAACACAGTTGGACCATTGGTCTTGAAACGTTGGACTCTGACGTTGGACTCTGTTGGACTCTGTTGACTCTATTGGACTCTGTTGGATTCTGTTAAAGGGACTCTGTTAAAGAAAAATCAAAGGGATATCTGTTGTGGGCTGCAGAGTGAGATTCAGAAAGTACCTTCTTGGGAAAGCTCTGGAAATGTGACTGCTGTACAGGGCTCAGAAAGTACCTTCTAGGGAAACATTTGTGAACCTATCTGCTGTACAGGATTCAGAAAGTACTGTCTTGGGAAAACTTGTCAGGGGAACTCCCCCTCTGAGCTCTGCTTCTCCGATTTCCGCTCTGATCTCCACTCCGAACCCCGCTCCAACCTCCACCCCCTCTGGTCGATCACGCTGGCATGTGCTATGTGACCAGGCCCAGGACCACTGCTGGTCCCTCTGGATATGTGCTACTGGCTAGTACCTACTTACCTTATAAGCTCCACCTAGTATGGGAATCCTTATACTTTCTTCTCTTCAGACTCCACCGCTAGGTGTGTAGTATTCCCACTCTGTATTAGTATAGTCTATTAGTGTACTTCGGATTCCCCCACTAGTTTCTGCGCCCTGCACCAAGCTCAAGGTTGCCCTTACAAAAGTCTGGAACATATCTGTTGCATGGGTTTCAGAAAGTACCATCTCAGGAAACCTCTGGAAACGTATTGGACCTACCAAAACTCGGGCCTTATTTGAGTCTACGGGACTTTAAACTTGCTATCAGGCTACCTAGTGGTCTACACACAACACTGCGAAGCTATAAATCTAAATCTTTTTTGGAGACTACATTTCCAATGTGTCTAGAAACATGTATTACTCGCATTTTGCTCTTGATCTCTTGTTGAGATACAAAACCTCTTCCTACAACCTTTACAAGGCCCCGTACTAGGGACTGTAACTTTCCGAGATCTTAGAAACGTGCAGATAAGGCTGCTTGGTGTGTTTATTGGTTGTTTCTACAGTCATTGTACTGTTTCTACACTGATCACGAGCCAAGTCGTTGATTATTTTGTGTTTCTTATATAGGTCCTGAGCACATCAGTCAGTGATTCAAGTAATGACTTTGCATTTTGATAGGACTATTTACCAGTACTACTTGGGGGGAGGCCAATGCTTTGCACAGCATGACTCGTACTTTCTTTTTTATTTCTATCATTCTCGGCTTATTTCTGCATTGGTTTGATTTCAGCCACGATGTTCGAAATTGTCCATATCTGGCGAGCCAACTCAGGGCTGCCTCACCTCGGTTCTGCCTCCAAAAATCGGGTGTTGAATCATTGTCGAGTGTGGACTGGCAGACATATTCAGTGCTCATTTCCATGATGTTGAATCACAATTTTTGTACTGCAGAGAACTGTATCGCAGACGCGAATCTATTCCAACGAAAAGTACTTGTTAAAATGTATATATCTGAATACACCGCAGTAGTTTGCTGATCATTGGGCAAAAAATTACACCGAGTTGCTTTACAATATTGATTGGTACCTTGAACGACCAATGAAACCACTTTCCACTTATGTGTAGCCCAAAACTAGATTCTCATTAGCAGACTCAATACAGTATTGAGCTTGAGCAATATAAGTTACTTACACCTTTCGTCTGTTCTTCAATTACGCGCTAGTGGTGGTGATGCTGCTGCCAACATATGTGGTGAGTGCTACGTCAATGTGCTCACCAGTGGTTTTTTTCCTTAGGCGGCCTGGTTATGAGCCTAGTGAATCCATTTTTGATCCATGTATTGATAACAGATTCAACATCCCTTACTCTGACATCATATTTGACGGTTTTCTGTGCAGATTCAACTCACGGGCCAAATAGGTGTTTAATACTAATATTAAAATCCACCGTATGTTATCGACTCGCCTGACAGCACATCCAACCAAGAACTGTGCCATGAGATCACCTTCCAAAGTCAGACTTAAATCAGACTTGAATTACTCAAACTTGAATAAAATACAAATCATGATAGTGAAAACAAAAAATTGTCGGGCTGACAGGTATATGAGGGATGGTGGCTTGATCCAAGAAAGAACTGGTGTTAGCCTACAAGGTTTTGAAGGAAGGGAAATGATTTTTGTGGGCTTGGCAATAGAGAATTGACAATGATGTTGATACAAGCTGAATCTGTTTGACTCGAAGTCATTCCACCGATGGATTGGGTTGCCCAAACAGTGTGTAATTAACCGGGGGCGGACGCAAATCTGAACAACAGTCCGGTATGGCTGCCCATCAATGATCTCGGTAACTTCCGAAGTCTTGCGCACGGAAGACTGTCACAGCCACAGCCTTATTTCAACGAGAGCACCTTTGATCATCAAACTCAGTGAACGAAATCTCGCCTTTCTCCTACATGTTATTAAAATGTGCTATAGGAATGACGAGCATTCACACGATTATGAACAACCAAATTTGTATTGAGCTACTACAGTCAAAACAATGCGGTCATCACAAATTTGTCCCCAGTGAAAAGCCAAAAGCGAGAATGCTCAGGCATGTATGATTCCAGCTTAGTTCCCAGACCTGGCGAGTAGGACTACTCAGAACTGAGTAAAACATTGTGGCTGATGCTTGATTAAAACATGGTGCGTAACTCCTGGTTCCAAAATCACACTCTTCATTTATTTATCTTTGGATATGGCAATAGGGATTTTCTGCCCCAACTTCCGCCATGACTACACACGACTATCCTGTTTACCTGCGGCCAATGTGAAGAACCCGACCCTGGACAACCAGCGGGTTGCGTCCCAGGAACTGATTCAGTGATTCATATGTTTGCGATACCTTTGGATTCCAGAAAACTAAAGAACTACCTATGCACTGTCTATTTATATAGTATTCTATGTACTATGGACCTTATTCTCCTAATGTAACCTATGTTGCAACTAATGCGAGTGAAGCTATGGCCGCAGTCCGGAACAAGGCCGTAGTTCAACTGCGCCGCCGTGGTGCCACGTCAGCTCCGAGATCACTAATGCCGTGATGCCGGATGCAGATGACCATGTCCCTTACATTCGCCCTTCAAGACTTGTCTTGACAAGTCTTCCAAGATTGGCCTTCTGCATTCGGTTTCACCTTGCCCTCCTGTCACCACTCCCGCCCTCGAACCGGCGGCCATCATTCGATCGAAGATCAAGCCTCATCGCACCTACCCAGTATTCTTCACTTGAATCAGAATATTTGTCTTCGTAATTAGAGCTGTTTTGGCTAGATTTGGACTCGTCTTTCCCATTGGTTCCTTCGCTGTCTGAGCTTCCGCCAATTCCGGATGGCCCTCTGCATCATCTTCTGATCCACTGCTGTCCTCTTCTGTCTCATAGGCTGTAAAATGGACTGCTTGGGCTTCAATTTGTTCTACCATATATTTCTGCTGGTCTTCACAATCTCTACTCAAGTGGCCTTTTGCCTTGCATTTAAAGCATCTTCCTTCACGCCGCAGCCTCTCGAACTCTGCTTGTGGTAACAAAACTCGATTCGGGCCTCTGGAGAAGCTCTGAGTCGTTTCAGGAATTTCAGCAACAGCAGAGCTCTCGCTGGTGTCATCCTCAGACTTGCTGTTGTCCCTCTCATCAATCTCAAAACTGTCGGCCGTCACACGTGTAGGATACTCACTGTTTGAATGGGTGCCACAAGTCCCTTCCTTTCTCTCTCTATTCAAGGTCTTGCGGGTCGCCTCATGTCGTGAAGCATACTTGACCAATCTCTCGATGGAACTGCGCTCAGGATTCAGTCCTTTCCCAATCAAGTCCAATCGAAGGTATCCACAAATTCCCATCCAAAAGATCTGCCGAATTTGTCTCTCGGTTACATCAGGGAATCTAACCGCCAATGTTTCAAGATCGTGTTGGAAATCTCGCACATCATTCATGCCTTGTTTTGCACCAGTAAGTTGCTCCCTCAGTTGTAACTTAAAGTCCGGGGGAAAGCAATAGTTGAACAGGGCTTCATTGATTGATTTCAAAGTCCAATCCTTCTGCCGAAGCGCAACATGCTTCATGAAGAATCTGCTGGCTTTCCCAGACATGAAATTAACGAGGATTTTTAGTGTCATTTTGTCGCTGATCCTGTTCTATTCACGCCAGGTGTCAATCTCGCACATCGATTGATTGAACACATCTAGGTCCGCCCTTCCATCGTAAGTGAATGGGGATTTGATCTTCACACCGCGTTTGCGTTGCGATCTAGACAGTTCTACACAGTCAGATCCACTCGAATCAGATCCACTCCCGTACTCTGAGGAATCGGAGGGCAATCCAACAGTTGTAGCACGAAACCAGCCGCCATCAGGTATTTCTTAGCCTTCCGCATTTGAAGCTATCGACATTGATCTTGCCGCCACTGGAAGAAGAGCTCGCTCGGTCCTTCTTGGACTTATGAGGCAAGTCCCCATGCATTGATTTCCCCGACTGATTATTCGACTTTGTTCCCTGTTTAGATGCATCTGAGTCTGAACCGGGACTCTGAGTACAGGATATTCTACCCATCCCACAAAAATTACCAATTCATCATCTGAGGTAAAAGTTTCTGATGACTCTGTTGATTCACAATCTGAATGGGATTTCTTGGCGCAGTTCAACGAGGACAAAATTATTTCCCCTCTGCTTCCCCTTGCCAGACCAAACTCGGTCACCAGGGAGCTTCCGTACTCGATTCTTGGTAGTACAAATTCATCTTGAGCCATTCGTGAGCCCGGCAAAGTCCACAATGACGGCAACGGCCCCAGCTGATCTTCGGTTTCTAATAGGTCATTACAATCTGCCATTGCAAAATTTTTCGTCTCGAACCCACTGCTAAGAGCATTTGCAGCGTACCCGCCCTTTTCGTCAAAGCTGTTCGCTTGGATTTGGGCAATACCTCGACCCTTCCGTCAGAGTGGCCAGACCCCAAAGTCCTGCAACCACTGCCGTCTGTGGAAGAGGCCAAGATAGAGAAAGCGGACTCGGCAATCTCAAAGGCCAGGCATTTCCGAAGTCTTGTGTAGAGAGGGTCATCACAGCCACAGAACCCTCTTGACCGAAACAGAAAATATAATTGCTAAAGGTACTACAGTGCACGGCATCACATCACAGTTCCACTTTTGGCAGTAAACATGTCAAAACTTTGAACTTGAATCCACATTATGCCATCTGAATGGGTGGATCCAAAAATCACCGGAAACACTCAGAGGGATGTTAAAGAAGCTACCTTGTGCTTTGCTAGTCATTTAGAGAAGATTTTACTTTTTCATCATAGAAAAAGTGAAACAAACCCTAATGATACCATCAAATTCCCTTATTGGGTAGGGCTGGCAGTCACGTGGGACACCAATACTATTTTTGTTTCCTACAGGTCCAAGGACATGTCCAAAGACTCGGCAAAAGCATTTATAGCACTTTTCGATGTTTTCCAACATTATTCATGGCCAGGAGACTGGTATTGATGCACATTCATTTTTATCTGACCTCAAAAAAGTGAAACATCATGGCAAAAAATGAGATCTCGATGTCAATCACATTCTTTTGGCCGGTTTCCTGGCTCAGAAAATCGGAAATAATTCACAAAAGTTTTCTTTAGGTCAAAATACACGTGATGGAGAGGTGGTGCTGTGCACTATATAACCATTTATTGTATGCTGTAATCATAGAGTGTATGGACATCAAGCCGAATCTAGAGTCGAGGCCAACTAATGTGTGGATTCGGGGATTGAAAAAAATTGGAGATATGATGGACTGAGAAGATTTGAACCGGCCCCATCTCGGTGAATTATATAATCACAAAATCCATTAGATTGAGCTCTTAAAAAGACTTCAAAAATCTAATGAACACAGCCACTATTTTATTACCTCGTTGAAATGCACTGATAAAGTTTTGCCAACTCAAAAACTGGATCCAATTTATGAAAAGAACGATCACTTTACTATGTAAAGTACTCGTAACACTGCAACATCCTCATCACCCCACTCTAATCTTTGAAGAACCACAAACCTGTTCAAAAATACAAATTGGAGGAGATTAACATTGATCTTCTTGTGACCCACCCTGCACTCAGAAAATCCTCTGCACAAAGCTGTTCCACTTTCAGCTAGGGGTGGCTGCTGCTGTCCTGAGAGGCGAGGATGTCATCATTGACATTGGGACTGGACATGGGAAAACACTCTGCTTTACCCTGCCTTTGCTTCTGGAGGCAACAGTTATTGCAATGATTTGGTTGCCGCTCAGTGCTTCAATGATAGACCAAGTAAGACAAAGGTCTGCAAATTTGCCCAATGCTCTCTGATAAGCTCTCTAGGCTCACTCATCAAAGATCCCGATGGTTGCTATTTGTAGTGACACTCTGATCCGCCTTGGGCCAGACCAGGTGTATGCAGTACGAGACCTGATCTTGATTTGTTTCCAGTCTAACAAACTGCGGTGTGTGTGCATTGATGAAGCACATTGCATTAGTCTCTGGGGGGGGGGGGGGGGTTCCACCCCAACTACACCGATCTTGGCATTCTGCATGGTTGTATCCCCTCCAATGGACTGTTTGTTGTTGCATCTGCGACCCTCCCTGCCCATATTCTCGATGGTGTCTGCACCAAACTGGGGCTCTCTAAAAATGCAACACAGATTTCCCTTGGAACCAAGGTGTTGCTGCCCAACTCTGAACACAAAATTAAGGTTGTCCCAAATGAGCATTGACATATAGTCGTGCACAATATTTCTAACCGCTGCCAACCGTTCCTGCCCTAGATCTTTGACCTTTCGCAGTGTGCTTCAATACGACAAGCAGATCCCCGCATGGTTGAGAACCTCAAACTGCAAACACTTAGCGCCACAAGCGAGGAGGTAGAACGACATTGTCATCTAATATTCAGACGACTTCTCATTTCGCATCTGTACCAGCATGCATATACTACTTTTTGGAAATGAGATCGTCGCGCACCGCGTCGCCCGGTTACCTTACCTACCCCCCCTATCCGTTGCACAGCTTCATCTATATATTCGGCCTGTATACCTGTATTTCATTAGTCCTTTGTATCCCCCGTGCTCGTGTTCCTGCGCCCCGAATACACTTCCTTGGGACTCACCGTTGCGTGCGACTTCGACTTTCACACTGTTCCATTTCGTTCAATTTGTATAGTCACATATCACATGCCCAAAAATCTACGAAAATATTCGAAAGTCACTGCGCAGAGGCGATTTTGGCCTCACAATATCACGTGCAGGCTCAGCCGAGCTTAGCCGGTGGATTAAACTTCCAAAAAGGGGACCGCATACGAAAGGTTCCATTCATCTGCAAAAGTCACACACCAAATGACCTTACGAATTCAACAAAATGGAACAGTAACGGTGGAAGGGACCTCAATAATATTGGATTAAAGTCTGACAATTTTGACAGATTCACAACGTACCAAGTCGGTGTCCCGCCGCTTCTCCTTCCCAGAGTTGTCATCAGCTTCCTCCCACACCAGTGAGCGAAGAAGGATGCAAAGAGGTGGTGTGAAATCTCAGTGTCCGCGAGGATGTCTCCCAACGAAAAGCTTTCCAGAGTGGTGCTGACTCCTTGGCCTTGTAGTGGTCTAAGAAGCTGTGCTAGCTTCGCGCCCTCCTCCTTCAAAATCTCGCCCGCTACCTTGCTGATCCACTGGGAAACAAGCTCTGGATGATGAGCATGAATGATGTCATTGTGCGCGCACTATAATGGCTGGACATGAGCCTAGGCAAAACTACTCAATTGAAGATATATGTCATCGGGAGGAGTCGAACTTCTGCTTGCTCTGGCCCAATGACTCTCAATCACATAGTGGGGAGGATTACATCCGCAGTTGGGTCGACAACAACGCTGGTGGTCAGATCTAGCGAGAATGTAAACCGGGGTAGATGGGAAGAGCAACTTATTGAGGTTTGTCACATGCTCAAGGCCAGGGCATTGTTGGAGGAGAAGGAAGGCTGGCGAAAATCCTCAATAGATGGACGGCTGATTGAGTATATGGGATGCCAACAACCTTTGAAGTCAGCTAGTTGTTGGAAGCGAGCCCAAAAAAATGACAGATACCATTCTTCAGAATTGTTTATCTTGCTCTGTGTTCATGAAAACTGACTCGCAGCTGTTCTGATGTGCCGGGCCATCAAAATCCGGCATCGTTGTTTTTCACCGCTAGCACAACGATTTTGCTGGAAGATTTGTACCTTCGAGTCCAATAAATATAACTGTCTCCTTGCGAAGTCGAAAAACGCGTTGCAAAAGATATTTCAGGCGCCGAGAATTTTGCTGATTGGTAATAAGAGCAAGGTGATCAACAGATTCCGAGGTAGTCTCTTGCACTGACTTCCCACTCGCAACCTCGTTCTGAAATTCCGAGGTACGAGGTTCAACCATTTGTAGCGTCTGTCTACGAGAAACTAGCGCTCACAGCAAGCTGTCCGAGTCTTCCGGGGTGAGGGTAAATATGTTTGGCGCGAACAGGGTCACTACTATTACAATCTCACAGGCGTGAAGACGGCTAAGGGTAGGACTGATACTCCGATATTCCCAATAAAATATGTACATATCGACAACAACTCCCGATTTTTTCATCCCCTAGCCTTCAGGGCCGCTGCGTGCGACTGCATCACCGCATACACCGGATCCGTCGGGTAGATCGCAAACCCATCGTTGGACGTAGGCCCGTTCGTGAGCTGCGACCCAGCTTGCCTGTTTCAGATGTCAGGGCGTGAGTGAAATATTTTTTTGCAGTAGGTGGAAGCATACCAGATCAAGTCACCAGTGAGCCCTGTGCTGATGATGGTCTGATACCAGGTGGAATACGTGGATGCCCGGGAGGACGAGTTAGATATACCGAATTCCTTCATGATAACAGGCTTGTTCGTGGATTTCATGGTCGTCGCGTGGTCAGTGATCCACTGGTTACCCCACGGCACGGTGTTGGTCTCGCCCCAACCTTGCTACAGAGACGGGTTGGAAATCACAAGACCGCACAAGGACGTGGACATACAGGGTACATCTGCCGAGGAACCAATTAGTTCGATATTTGATAAAGTATCAAACAGTTTCTCACATGGAAGGTACCGAAGTCAATTGTGCTAATCTTCAGGTTCGCCGCAAAGTCAATTCCCGCGGACCCTCTGTGCTCATAGCTCAAAGATCGCGTGCGAGCCAAAAAAAAAAAAAAAGACCCACTGATACATGTAATCAGAATTGCCGGGCTGGTTGAAGAACCCCTCGTCTCCGAGACCAACCAGGTGGTTAGAGTCAATCGATTTGATGAATGCGGACATCGTCGACACCCATGTGGTGATGGTCGAGACGGTGCAGCTCGAGGAGGCGGTCCTGTGCGGCCAGTGCCGCCGGTTTAGAAAGCATGCTGATCAGGAAACGGATTACTCACGTGCTGCTACCAGAGCACCTCGGTTCATTTACTAAACGTGGTTCAGTTGCTTCTCTCCGAAGACGAGCTCCCAAGCCTGGCCAGACGTCGATCAATTTTGAACCAAGAAAAAGGGGAAGAAAACGCATACCAAGATGCCAGGTTCATTTACATATCGCGTGACGATGGCCTGAACATAAGTCTTGAAAGCAGCCTGTTGCGAATATCATTGAGCGCGATGGGATCAGAACGAGGACAAGAGGCGGACGATGATCGTGGGATTCGTATAGAAGACGTCGTGGGGCTGTCCAGAGCCGAGGAGCTGCGCGGCATAGACATCCATGCCCCCATAGTCAGACCTAAACGACCATGAGGTAAAAAATTCAGGAGACAGAAATTAATGTTGACCAGTTGTTGGTTCTGAAAACGAAGCGTAGTTAGAAGCTAGTGCACAGAAGGGACTGAAGACATACAGAGAAATTATCAAGCGGAGTCCGTGCGCCTTGGCCGCCGCAATCACGGTGTCTATTTCATTCAGCTCGAATAAGACGTTGGGAATGAATTCCGAACGAAATACACACCGAGCATTCCGAGACCGTTGGAGCCAGTGTTGACGGTCGCGGTCTTACCCGACCACAAATGGAAGTAGACACCATTCGCGGATGTAACCTCGTTGAAACCCCTCACGTAGAAATCAGGCGGCTGTGGGTCCATTGAATCTATGATCTCACCACGTTCTGTGGGTTGCGATGATGTCAAAAAGGACAGTATGGATTTGGACAGGATGCAAAATACCTGACGGTAGTCGCTCCGCTGGCGGCAATGTCGGAGAAAGCCTTGTTGATGTCGGTGGTGCTGTAGCCCCCAAGAGCCAGCCAATACGCGTTCGTACTGACCGATGAGATATGAGTGAGCATAAGGCGGGATAGAATGAACCGTACCCAAACAGCGTGTATGGCGCGCCATTGAGGGTGAATTTTGTCCCAGATGTTTTTACGAAACCCGTTTGTACGGGAGCGGAGGCAGTTGAGGTTGGCGCGCTGCTGGTGCTGGTCGGAGGCGTAGTTGATACCGTCGTCGTCGCAGTTCCGGGCAAGCACTGGAAATACCACTCGTTGAGTTCCGTACAGACGGTCCCCGAAACACAGGCTGCCCAAGGAAAAAAAGTCGACATCAGTGGATTTGGAGATTGTGGGAGAGTCAAATCGAACGGACTGGTGGCTCCCATCCAGCCCATCCCTCCGCACTGACCCCACTCCACGGCCTGTCCCGCCACGGACGTGAGCGACAAAGCCAAAGTCAACAGTGTTGAGCGTATCATTTTCGCACAGCAGCCTTCAACATCCACATTCCACTCTTTATACCTTTGGTTCAGCGGTCGTCACGCGCGCGAAATCAGCCTAGTGCCGATATAGTGCCTCAGACCGGAGTCTTTTCGCTCGAGCATCGGATACTGGTGTTGCCGCGGGGTGTGGTCACGCCACCGACCACATTCGAGGATAGTTGGAAAGTAAATCTGCTCGGAAAATGCGCTGGTCATCGGCACTCGGTAATAAATCACAACGATCTATGCCCTCACCATGAATACGCATGAGCTCGAGGCGCGATCGAGGCGGTTGAAAGGTGATCAAATATTGTTCAAAACGCTCATTTATTGAGGCTCACTACCGCCACAGTCGACGCAAGGTCAAATGAACGTTGCCAGGGCGATCCATACAAACCGGCAAAGAGTAGTATTCCTTCAGTGAGTCTCCCTGGTTGGACCATTAAACTGGATTTTCTTTCTGTGAGGTGGAAAAACAAAATAGCATTCCCAACTACATACGTAGAACTAACTCTTCGTGCTATTGGCGTAATTCAGCTATTTGAAAAAATGGCCACTTCGTTCCCGTTATTCATCTGTGGTCTTTGGTCGAACTTCTTGTATGGTAAAAACGTTCAGCCGGTACGCCAGTGTCCGCGGCCATGTGCCGTGTTTGTTCACTTACACGGCACATTCCCGATAAATGTGTCAAACTTAAACAGATGTGCCGTGTATTCGATGGAATGTACCGTGCTTGGGATGTTCTTGTGGCATGAGTTTCGGTAATCCCGCTGATTAACTTGTGTAGACAAAATGAGGGTTTCTCCTGGGAATTCCCGGAAAAACGACCAATCGATTGAGAACTTCAAGCTTCAAGCTCGACTGTCGATCCCACTGGCACATATCAATTATAACTGGACGATGCCTCGAGGTAGGCGGTAAACATGGTGGGGGCCGTTTGAGAAGCAAAGCCGGCGTCACAGCCTTTGGAACGTCGGGCGCAGGCGGAGCGGGCCGCGAGTTGGCAAAGAGTTTAGCCTGAAAGGGAGGCTGGATGGTCGGCGGTTGTTAGGCTAGGCATAAATAGCTACGGTGAGTAGGTAAGTCAACACTTTGGACCCAGGTCTCGATAAGGGAAACCTTTCTTTTTAAGGTCCTAGGATTAATGAGGGTTAATGAGTGATCCATAATGCGCAGCACCACCTGCAAGGACTCCAAATGAGTTTTCACCTCACAATTCTAGGTTAACCGGCCCCAAGACTCGCCCCAGAGGTAAAGAGACCATAACAAATAAGAAATTTTTGACGACCTTCGACGGCTTTCGTGAGATTTTCAACATAGCTCGGGATCTCGCGCACGCGCGGTCTTTTCAGTTCAAGTCTTGTGTATGAGACCTTACGAAAGAAGTTTCAAAAACGCGATGCATTGAGCACTAGTATTGAGCATAGTACTTCTTCGGTCCTCCCACACCGCATCCTCAGTCCCAGGGAAATGTATTTGGGAACCTAGGCAGTTAGAAAAAATACTGGCAATGAATGTCGGATGATACGTGAACTTCCTACGAGCACTTAATAGCCTGTGAAGATCCCTGAACTTAAGGCCTCAAGTTATCGCATAACGAGCCTAAGACTCAATACCCCTTAACACCGTCACCCCCCCTCCTCTACCTTAAGGGCTGCCTCGCACCTATCTCGGGTGAGCCGGAATCTGGCGCCATCTCGCACCGACTTCGCACCCACCCTTCTGCACCCGCCCTCTTTTCGCGCGTCGTTGACGTGCGACGTGCGATATATCGCGCCCAGACACACATCTCGATGCGAGTGACCGGCCTTCTCGTTATGGCTCAGGATAATATTTTGGCCCGAAAGTCAGTCCGAGGATCCACTGGGGTGCATGTCAGTGTGAGGCTACGTAGCTCCTAGATGGGAAGTCGTAGCACACGTTGAATCAAGTCGAGGGTCTTACTTAGACTTGAGAAGTTGAGTCTGTAAAACACTGTCGTTGACGAGACTGCCTAACTACTGGTAGGTACTGGCTATTTATACTGTAGAGGAATTAACTACGGACTGTGAAGTAACTACGGAACACTACACAAAAACTACGGCCTGGGGCAAAGACCTACGCCGCTATTATTTAGGTCAGAAAAACATGGGGTAAACCATTGAATGTGGACGTCAATTTTGTACTGACAAACCGAGGTCCGTGGTTGAAGAATGTGCTCTTTTTCCATTGCCATGGCTTGAGGTTCACAACTCTACTCCATGTGCTTTGAAATTGGGTGCCGTGGTTTCACCCTCTTTATAAAATTATGCGTGTCTGTCCGAAGCCTTTTTAAACTCCGCCATCAGCTCTAACCTTTTCCGTCGCTCTCTCTGTTCCCACTCATGCCGTACCTGCCGCGGCCACGTAAATCACACTTCACTTGACGTGTACAGCCTCGGCACGTCCAGAAAATGGGCCGTCGTGAACGCTCGATCCATGCGTTGAATTTATTTTCATTAGAATTTGCAGACACAATACATCTCACTTCAATTCTTAAAACAAATGCAGTCCACATGAAAGGAAGGGGATGTGAGGCCGCGAAGCGGCCGAGCAGCCGCTTGTATTATATTAGTTCGGCGCTGAACTCTAACTCAACCCGCGGTTGCCGAGCCATTGCCGAGTGCCGGATCATTCTTCTGGCGACTCCGAATTATTCTAACAAGTTGATTTTGGCCGCTGGCCATTGATCATTAAGCATTCATTTCCTGAGAAATTCCAGAGCTAAATATGTAGGATCAGGTCAATGTGGCATCTATCCCGAATAAGGCTTGTTTTCGTGAAAGCTATGCCTGCCATGGCGAGGGAACGGCGAATAACTATTACATGGGAAACTTTGGGTAATATTCATTCGAAATAAGAATTCTCATATTATTCAGAAGGTCCTCCTGGAGCTTCCAGGCTCTTGTGTTCCCATTCGCGATTTTTCTGTTCTTATTTCTGAGCCACTGACAATCGTGGGATTGGTTGCCGATCCCCGCTGATATGGGCAAACTACAACACGTTGTACGAAACACGAAAAGCACAGAGCACGATTGCATATGGCACGCCAACAACCTTTGAAGCCAGCTAGTTGTTGGAAGCGAGCCCAAAAAAATGACAGATACCATTTAGGCCGCCGGGAGGAGTGGAACCCCCGCTTCTTCGAGACCAATAACTAGAAATTTTGTTACTTATATTCGGGAGGAAGCCATCCATGGTCGACGACACTTGTTGAGTTCTGCGTGTGTGATAAGATAGGTACGACTGCGAAATTGGAGTCAATGTGGGCCATCGCAGAAAGTGAGGCAGTCGGTGGTTGGAAGGTTGAATGAGGCAATGTCTTCGAATGGCTCAGTGCTGGAGAAGCAGCGAGAGAAGCAGCGTAAGTTGTATAGGTATAGCCGGTCCGGGGCAGTTGAAGTCGGAGAAATTGTTCAAATTGAGCAAAAAAAACATGACAAAGTTTCGACATGAAGAATCGAATCTCCGGGCCATTTGATTCGCTGGAAGATCCGCATCGGAGAAAAATCTCACGAGCGGCGATGTTGCTGTCCGAAGTTCCGCGCGGAAATTTAACAGATGGGCGAATTGAGTTGTGGGAACAAATTTTCAAGACGGAATGAGTTTATGACAAGACCTCAGGACCAAATTCCAGAGCAAAATGGGCGACGAGCAATCCAATATCAAGCGCACGAGGGTGGTTACAGAATGGCGAATCCAGAGGTCTGGCGGATGTACTTCTGCGGTGGCTCTACCGCAGGATGGTCACCATCATTGTTTGAACATGGTGGCAAAGGACAAGCGGGCGATGTGTTGTTTTGTTTGGAATAGACGCCAACGCCTTCCTCCCGCTTGCCTTTCGCCACTTCCACACCTTCTTGTATCTCGTCAATTTCGCCCACGAACACAACTCCGCCTTCTTTTTCCTCTGGGACTTCTCTGCAGAACTCAGTTCTTAGCCTTCTTCTCGCTATGCCACGGCTAAAGATATTTTCAAATTAGGAGTAAGACCCGGACCACCACCAGCGTACGCAGCACACGCTGCAGCTCCACGCCACCTTATTCCCGTCCCCTGGCGCCCCCACCGTCCGCAGCGTAGATCTGCTTTCACCGCTCGACTCCCCTGCCGATTTCCACGCTGCGTCCAAGAGCCAGCACCGCCTTAACTTAGTTGCCACACGACCCTCTGCACGGGCCCGTGTTGGGGTCGCCGAAGAACCGGAATGGCGCCCCACTGACCTGGCCCCAGCCGCCCTACACGCGTCTTGAACATGGGCGGGTGAATGATACACGGAGCACCTACCAACGGGCACGTCGCGTTCACGCTCTGAAGAGCGTTCTCGCAGTTAGTCACGCTGATGCCGCTGCTGACATTGTGTGTGTTCAACGCCGTAAAGTCGCCTGTTGTTCGCCGTCAGCGTGTTCGGCCGTCAGCGAGCGGGATTCAATATGGCAACGCACACTTCAAGGTCGGCGTCGATGTGGTGAAGCAGCGCTGGGCGCTGTCGCCGGGCCCAATCTGTGTGCGGGGTCAGACACATCCGTCAGTACCGAGACTTAGGTGCGGAAGACATGGGACTCACCACTTCACTTGCAATGGACGTGCAGAACGTCGTGATGAAGTCCGCACAGGACCCCATTGTGCCGCCAGGGTTGCAAACAGTGTTCAACTGCCCGAGAGAAGGCGTGATGAGGAGCGCAAGCGCCGCGAGAGTCAACGCAAAGGACTGGTAGAACGAGCTCGTGAGTGCGCAAAATCGGTGGAAAATACAGGGTTGTTCACCTTGTAAACCATGGCACTCCTTGGTATGTAAGACCCGAGCTCCCCTCCACACTTTTATATCAACGAGGAGGAGGATCCCAGTTGGGGCTAGTTCCGTTGGCGTGATGCGCGCTATTCCCCCCTTCATTCTCTGTGTCAAAAGCCCCAACGATACCCAGGCATCACCCCGTTACGGGCAGTTTTGATAAAATATTTGCGATCCTAGCATTCTCCTCTTCATTTGGGCTGTCCGCTTGACCTTGAACCCGACACGGACCCCAGAACAGTTACGCAGTGCTGAAGTTGCGACAAAGATTCAAGATGTTCCTTTGTGGAGACTTCATATCAAGTGGAGCCTGCTATTCAGTATTATCGCAAATGTGTCGTCTTTTTAACACGAGAATGAAGTGAAGAATGGCGCGCAGTGCATCGTCGGAGCTATTCCTCCCCGGTGAATCCACACCTTGTCCCTACAAAAGCACGGAGTGGATGCAAAGTTCAACAAGGCCCCACTCTAGCTTTCTGTCGCCCTTACCTGCCAAGCCGTACCATGGTTTACAAGGTGAGCGTCTCTTCTTTGCAGATTCTCTGAACTCAACCGTTGCTACAAGTCCGTGACGCTCACTGCGCTCGCACTCCTGATCACGCCTGCCCTCGGACAGATAACCACTACGTGCTTCGCTAACCCAGGTAACGCAACCGAGGGCTCCTGCGCGAGCTTTATCACGACATTCTGTACCTCTATCGCAAGCCAAGTGGTGGGCCTCGTCCTCCCGACGCAGCCGAATGGCAACGTTAATGCATGTATGGATAGGTAGCGCCAGGAGACACCGCCGCACGCTGCTTTATGACGCCGACGGCGAACTTGAAGTGTCCGTATCTGATCACTTGGGGTGAAACCGAGTATGCTGACTGCCGACCGCAGGCGACTTTACTGCGGTTAATTTGGCAACGACTAGCAGCAGCGTTAGCGTGCCAGTCTGCGAAGAGGTGCTCACGAGCGTGAACACGCAGTGCCCGTTGTTGGTACGTCGCCGCGCCGTTGCGGAGGGTCTGCCATGCTGACGACGTGCGCGCAGGGTGGATTCGGCCGTGCCACCGGAGGAGCTTTCCGTTTCATCGGCGACCCCAACACGGGCGTGTGTGGACCTGTGTGTGGCAACTAAAGCCTCGTCTTCATCAGATGTGCAGAGAAGCAGTCTGTTAAATTGGAGAGAGTTTCGAGAAGCTTTGGACGTAGAATATCGGACCCCGAAGGCCTGCGCATGAATTTGAAAAAGTACGGGTTGTACTACAACTGGAACAGCACCATGAGGTAGACATCACGCGGGCCCGGGACGGTTTTGAACGCTGCCACGAGTGACAGAAGAAATGGCGCTGAGAAGTTGGCCTATGTAGAAATATGGTCGACAACAATGGGCAGGAAAGCAAAAGAGGAGACTCGCGAGAACAGTCTCCCAGGGGTACTCCTGGTGTTGCGCCGCCGGGCCGATCAGCTGAGGCGATGAGACCGGGTGAGACCAACATATCAGAATGAGTCTACTTCCCGGGCGTCTGACGAAAGCTACGGTGGAAGCCTGGGATGTCGGAAGTCCGAGATAGGCGGCAAGCTGGGTCGCAACGGCGAGGGCTTGGCGTTTGTTCACCCCCCATGTTAAGCGCTTAAATTATCATGAATTGAGCCTTTAATAAGCTAATTACAACACTAGTACTGTCAACTTCTGTCTCAACTTAGCATCAATTTGAGCTAAGTTGAGGCAGAAGTTGGAGTCAAAGTCGAGCTCGAAATTTCAACTTGGGGAAAAACCCTATTCACAATACTTTTCGGTCAATTCTGGTGAAATTTTTTGAAGGGAAAAATATCATAGAATTGCAGGGGAGGTTTTCCCTGATGCACCCGTCCCCGCCCGCCAACAAATTGACGGGTATGGCGTTCTAAGTGTACATTTAATCGGCCGCAAGATAAACTGGTGATTTCGAACTTACTGTCCCAAAGATACGTGATTTGATCGTTTCCCCGCAAAAGAGAAAAGACATTTAACTTGCGGGGAATGTCCGCAAGATACGGACGTGTCACCCCCAAGATAGAGACAAGTTGTGTCCGCAATTTTTGTGATCCCCGCAAAAAAAATATATTCAAAACTTGCTGCTATAAGTTTGATACAGCAGAGCAACAAATTCGATTGGAGTTTATGTAGGACACGAAACAACTTGGTGACAGTGTGCGTGCGAGGGTTTTATTGAAAGTCTCGAAAAAGTCCATGTTTTTGACTTGTGGGTTGGCTTCAAGCTAAATTGACTATCAATTGGGTGGAATGAGGCGGTAAAAAATAAGCTGAAAACATGAGCCGAAGTACAAGAACTGCGACGAGAGAGTTTTCAGGAGGCGTAGGTTGTTGGAGGGTTTGCCCGCGTAAAGACAAACCATAAGAAACGCGAGAATTCCGGTTTGTGGAAAGAGTACCACATCTCGCAGCAAATCTACGTTGGCTGGGTTACCGATGGCGAATGCAACGGTAGAATTGCAATCATGATTCTTCAAAGAAGTTCTTTGAAATGTTTAAAGCAAACTGTCTATTCCGTACTAGGATCAAGGGTTCATGCTGGACTGATAGCAACATCGCCGAGATCCCCGAATGGTGCAATTGCTACAATGTTCAACCTCGTGGTCAACCTTGAGCATACAACCGGCTTCAAATCTGCCTATTCCATGCTTCAATCCACTGTGCTCACCAAAATATCGAGTTGCTAATTTGGGGTTAACAGTACCGCACTCATTGAGTTTGAACTATAAGTCGAACCAGCATGCCGAAGACCAACCCGAGCGTAATCTCACCACACAAGGGCGAGCTGCCTCAGGGTGAATGTCCCTATAAGCTTCTCCAGTCCGGCCACAGCCTCATACACCTCCACAGACACTCCTTCCCACGACCTCCTTCCTTTAAAGGATCTCGATGCTACTCTCGCCACCGGGCCGGGGGTCCCGAGCCACACTGGGCCCGTAGCCACCTGAAACCCTTGCTGCGTACCGGTTGATTCTGCTGTATTTTTGGGGGGTACTTCTCAAAGCCGCTAAAGCATGTTGAATCCTGTAGAAGCAGTTTTGCAGGTCACGTTCGTCCAACGCTGTCAGTATTTCTTGGAGCTTGCCTCGTCCGTGTTCGATGATTCCTCTTTCGCAGACTCTTGAACGCGCCGCCATGTGTAGGTGTTATCTTTCCTTTAGTTCGATGTATACATATGTATTGATTCACCCTGTCCACCAACAGAGCTCTCGTATCAAAGATTCGAAACACAACTACAAGGCCTGGTTGCGCGCGGTGCGCATCTGCAGCTAATTTTCTGTGTCAGTTAGCTATACGGCAAGAGTTCCCGTTCGACTCGGGGCCAGGCCTTTGCGTAGATCCAACCTGCTTTTTGTTGAGTTCTTCCAGCACTTTGATTCCTTGTACTAATTTTTTTTTGCAGATTACGGTTCATCCAACGCTGCTCTGCTAAGTAATATTTCAGGCCCGGTTGCGCGCGGCCTGCATCTAAAATTCCTAGTCCGTGTGGGAAGAGCGCCCGCTCGACTCGGGTCCAGGCCTTGGCATGCAATGCATGACGCGTTTTGTTGAGTTTTTCTTCTAGCATGTTGAATCCATTCACGCATTCTCTCAGGTTACGGCTCAAGTCAGCCGTTGGGCTAACCTTTCTCGGAGCTTGCCTTGTACTTGTGCACACGGCGTACGTGTTGTGTGCTGTATTCCATTCCATTCAGTTCGGTGCATCCAGGAATGTCAAGTAACTCGTCATAGGCTCTAGCCGCCAACCAAGGTCTCGTATTGAGATCCGGAAATGAGGTGAGAAGGCCTGGTTGCGCGGCGCGCATCTGCAATTATTCCCCAGTACCATTCTAGTAGGCTGCAGGAGCTCCCGTTCGACTCGGGGCCAGGCCTTAGCATTGCAACCATTGTGTTTTTCTTCCAGCATGTTCAATCCTGTGAGTGGAATGTTTTTCAGGTTGCGGAGGCTTAAACTGCAGTAGTAACGGGTGGATATCTATGCCGTTTTTCTTCGAACTCATTCAGTCACTCGTGGGGAAATGTGCATACCGCGTGCACTCATAAGGGATCGAGACCGGTCCTGCAAATCGAGCTCTCCTTCCCGAAAGCCGAATGGACACTGAAACAGCCTGATAGCGCCGAATGCAGCCATCTGCTATCAGATTCAATGTCGTTAGAAGAAGCTAGCTAATCCCGTTCGACTTGGACCAGGCCGTCTCGCTGTCTTCTGTGACAATTTTCCTTGGCAAGGCCCAAACTTGTTTTCTTCCCGCACAACGTCTTAGGAAAGACGTGTGGCGCACAGGTATAGTTCCGATTCATTAGTTGATTTTTTTAAATACACCATCTCAACCCACTAGATCTAGTCGTAATCTTCGCACGGGCGAGTTCTCACGGCTTGACGTTGGTATCGACGATGACAATCTGCCCCGCGGTCGTGATCACATACAGGGTCTTTGTAGCATTCCCTGCTCCATCCCGCCCAAACGCCGCCGCGGTCGGCCCTTTCAAAATATCGCTTCCCGCTGGGACACCCACCGCAGTCTCCTGCACCCATGTCCCATCTTCCCGCGGAGAGAAAAGCTGCAGCGCCCCCGGATGCAGGGTCACCCACGCACGCCCCTCCCCGTCGAACACAAAGTCGTCGTACCCCGGACCGCCGGTCACACCAAACGACGTCAGATCCCCGAGCACCTCGACCGCGCCGCCGCCGAGGGGGATGCGCCCGAACGTCCCGAGCGCGGAGTTGGTGTAGTACAGCGCGCCATCGCGCGCGCGGAGCCCGTTGATGCCGAGTCCGGGCCAGGGCGCGTCGGGCCCGGGGGCGAGGGCGGCGTCTTGGATCAGCACGCGCACGGCGCCGGTGCGCATGTTGATCTCATATGCCGCGCCCAGGTGGGAGTCCGCGCCGAGCACGAGGTCGGGGGCCCCAGGGACGATGGAGATCCCGTTGATAAGCTTGCTCTGCGGGATGCGGGCGACGATTTGCGGGGCGACGACGGCGGAGGTGAGGTCGACGGTCCATATGGCGGTGCTGCCGGGCTCTGCGGTGCCCGCAGCGGGGTTGAGCTGGGAGGCCACGACGGCGTAGACGTCCGGCTGATACTCAGCGATCCCTGTGAGTCCATTGACGTTGGGAAAGGTATACACCTCATCCAGCGTCGCATTCTCAGCAGCTGGGTCGAGTGTATGAAGGGTGGGGGAAAAGATCGAAGTGAGAAGAAGCCCGGAGGATGGACGGACGGCGATGTTCTCCAGGAAGAGCCCTGATGGGGATTGGTAGAGTACTTTTGCGGGGAACTTGAAGGTCGTCATTAGTTGGTAGGTAAGTTCGGCGGGTATGCTGATAAGTAGGTTTGTCGCTTTATAACATTCCTTTCTCATGTCATTGGTGTTCACGTCATGGTAAAATTTACCCGGGTGCGAGTGGTAAGCTGTGGTGGGGAGGTTTGTCGCTTTATAAGATTCTCTCTGCGATGTCATTCATGTTCACGTCATTTAGCGGCGACTCTAAACTAGTATGCTATACCATGGTCTTCATCAAGGTTGTGGCCTCGAGTCTGGAGGAATCCTCATTCCCGTTTTTTTTTTGGCGACTTGCAAGTTGCGAGCCAAGAAAATCCAACTTCGACCCGAGGAGCCGAATTTGCGCGAGCAAACACCAATTCAGCACAATGTTCTAAAGATATACGGGTTCATGATATTCCGAGTCACTCACCTGAACTTGCTTGAACATTCAAACTTGAAGCTTCGCATCGGAGGATTAAATACTAAAAGAGTGTCATTGCAACTGCAAGAAGAACGAGTTCTATCGCATGATTCAGAATCCTACTGTAACCAACTCCCGACTCGCAGTCTCCAGCCGCTCCAGTCGCTTCAGTAGCTCCTCCCGTTTCCCGGCGATGCTAGGACTTTCTTGCGCGAGTTCGCGGCAAATACGCAACCCCTCCGGGCCATTGATCCCAAGGCCGCGATAGAGCGTCGGAAGCAAGTCGCGCCCCACACCGCGAACCAGCTCGTGGTCGATGGCCAGTGGGATATTGTCTGCGATGCGCTTGTATGCAACTGCGATTCAGAAGAATATCAGAATAGGTACTCGCAAGTGAAAGATCACAAACTCACCCTGGAAATAGGCGCGCACGTCCGCCATAATGTTGAGGGCAGGATCCATCCGATCAGGAGGTAAGAGCTTCACCAGATCCTCCGCGTCGATCCCATTGAGCCCGACAGCAGCGAGGCCGGCCAGAACTTGCGCAATGCCAGGGTATGCGATCGGGCTCGATACAAGTCGATGATCTTCGATTGCGTCGGCGAGAACAGGATTCTGAGCCTTCTCGCGCGTGCTTTTGTAATCCGATAGGAACTTGGTTTTGTAGTCCGCGAGGTAATGCTCATTCAGCGTAAGCGGACCGTCTTCCTCGAGAGCAATGAGCTTCGATATGAGCGCTTGAGCGGCATCAGCACGTTGCTTCATGTAGTCCTGCACGAGGATTCTGTATATCCGGGTGCAATCAGCATCGTTGAATTGCAGTTGAAAGGGGAACGCACGTTACACGCTGCTCGAGACCACCTTGACCGAACGCGGAGAAGTGGATGGCGATCAGCGCTTTGATGTGCTGGGTGAGCGTTTGGTGCACGAAGCGGCAGAGAATGATGGCGGGCGAGGCCCATTTGCTTGTGAATTCGGCGATGAAAGATTGCTGCACGACGAACGGGTAATGACCCGGAAGCTCACGGGTCCGCGCCCTTTCAAAAAAAAAACTTCAGATGGCGGTCTGGACGGAAAGAAAAATGATTACGCGAGTGCACGCCCGAGGACTTGATCTATGAAGATCGGGGTGCGTGAGGAATTGTCGTGAAAAGTGCCTCCATCCTCGTGGGACAAGAAGACCGGATCGGGGAACGGAAAATCGTCAAGTCCCTCCTCTGGCCGCTCGTAAGGTCTGAAGTCCGGCGCGGTTTCACGAATCGCGCGTCTGAACTGCTCCTGCGCAGGGCGAATGACTTGCAAGAGTCCGTCCGCACGAGGGACACCTTCGAGGATTTTATGGAGCTCGCCGACGAACCCGTGAAGGAGGGAGGCGATCTCGGCGATAGGGTCGCTGGAAGGGGGCTTCGGGAGCTGCGCCAGAGTAGCGCGGGTTTTTTCAACCGTGTTCTCCAGCTCAATCTGGATTTGAGGTAATCTAGCCGTGACTTGATCAAAATCGAGCATCAAGGCTACGGGAAAGAACCTACCGCTTGGAAATCAGATCCGAGAGAATGGAGCTCAAGCGGTCGATTAGATTAGACGTCCGCAGATATTTCTGGTACAACGGATCGAGTTCCGACCAAGGCGCGGTGAGGGAAAAGAAGTCGTTCTCCCGCGCGCGCGCGCCTTCCCAGGTGATACCTTGCCTGATATCCTGAGAGCTTGGCTGCTTGACGCAGTACCAGTTGTTTTCGAGAGCTTCTTGTTCATTCCGGATGAGTGGTAGCCAGTTCTCCTCGTCGCCGCGAGGAATTCTGCGGATAATCAGAAAATTCAGAGGACGACGGTATGTAAACTACCTATCAGGCTTTGTAAGGACTCCTGTGGAGGCGAGCCATGAGCATAATAAAACTGGAATAAAAAGCAAATGGACTCGCCGATGGTGCGTTTACCCTCAGGGTCATACTTCTTGGTGAGATGATGCGCGCCTTGGTTCTCGAAGTCGGCTACGAAACATCAGTCAAGGGTGGGTAGTGGTAGGAGAATCGCACGTACTTTCGCATGCGACGGTAAGCAAAATCACACAGCTTGGCTTGGAAATGTACGCCGTGACCAGTCGTTCGACCATTGCGATATCGCGCTCGTTGCCGCCTCGGCTGACGCTGGCGATCAACCCTCCATCGCAGACTCAGCTTACAGTCGATCCAAGAGAACGCTGGCAGCGCTTACCCGGTAAATCTACGAATGAAAGATCCGCGACCTCGGGCCCGCTGATCTGGAGGGAGATATAATTGATCGAGAACGAAATCTCCTTCGTATCCTCCTCGATATCTACCAAGAAGCTGCGGGGTGGCTTGCTGGGGTTGAGTATCGCGCGCTGCGCCCTGCGGATGCGGTCCTCTACCGTGGACTTGTCGAATATCGTGTCGCCGAACGTTTCGTTGCGCGCCTGACCGAGAGACTGTCCATTCTCGTCGGTGATGAAATGCAGCTCAATCGTGCAGCTCCAAGGCGCGTCGGAACGGGACAGGCGACACTCGGTGGGACAACTGCGAATGAATGAACATCGAAGTACGGGAAGAACTGAGGGAACGCGTACCGAGTGCACGTTCCGGCCGCGCGAGGAAGGGTGATACCAGAAATCGATTCAATGAGCGAGGATTTTCCAGCGCTCTGGCTGCCGATCACAGCAATTTGCGGGAGATCAATGTCGATCTGGACGCTAAATAGTCGTTCGTAAGTGAATACTGAAAGACCGCTGATACAAAGAGACGAACCCGGTGTTGTGCAGACGGTTTACCAAATCCAGCATGCGGCGGCGGGCTTGCGACAGCAATGGATCGGAGAGACCGACACCATGATCACTCTCAGGGCCGTCAGAGGAAGAGTCTGAGTGATTGGAATCGAATGAGGGATGGGCGAGGGACATCTTGTGTAAGAGGAACCACGTTTGACTGGCTATAAGTATCGGTGCGGGCGTCAAATGAAATGGCTGAGGCGTGGACAGGCACAAAAGAACCTCGCCTTAATAGACGCCCAGACACATGGTCGAGAATTTGACGCCCCAGGATGAGTCGCGGGTTACGTACCATTGTCCGTTGGTGCTCAAGGGGCGAGAGGATGGCGTTAGTTCGAGTAAAACAAAGTATACACCTTCAAGGGGAAGAGAGACGCTTGGGAACAGGGATCCGGTCGATGGAACCTATAAACAACTAGAAACCCAGTTCGAAACGACGCACAAGGGCGCGATTTAAGCCGGCTGAAATCGAATATTCTGGAATACGAACCAGCAACGCATGCCCGGCATCTGAATCTTTGAGGCAGACTGAGCCGCAGGCGCCTAAGAGGGAGCGCGCGGCGTGTCGCGTGCGCACGGTATTTACGTGCCACCTTCGCTGCAGAACGTATCCACAGTCATGGTGAGAGCGAATGGACGCCAAGGTTTGGCACCAGGTCCCCGCATGGCGGGTGGGTGAAAAAAGGCGCCGGGGAACGTCCACGGGAATTCTGGCAGGAGGATATTATAGGGTTGGCCTTGCACCGTCGGTACGGTTGAGCTACCTAAAGGTAACGTCGACGTACGTACCTCGAAAAGAATTGGAAACTGAGTACCGCGCCACCTTGAGAAGAACGCCCCGGAGTTGCTCCAAAATTTTGTAAACAATACAGAAGAAAGGATAGATCATTATCCCTGAGATTGCTGAGCGAAGAGATATAGACAGCAGACGGGGCCGAAAAGACGCTGGTATGGTGCATAAGTTTCAGGTTGAACATTAAACAACGAGATAAAGCAAGACTAGGAGAGCGATAGTAGCGGCTGGACAGATACTGATATAGCGCAAGTGCGAGACTTGCCAGCTGAGGGAAGCGGAGGGTCTCTGGTATATCGAGGGAGGAGAATGAAGAGTTTCTGATGCGTAGTGTAGAATGTACAAATTCTAGGCGCAGTTCTTGTAAGTCCGCCAACGAAGCTTCAGAAGAACCTACAAGTTCCACCGGTGATCTCGTTGTTTTGAGCATGCGGTGGACACATCCGAAGAGCCCGATTGTAAGGCTGACGGGCCAAGCTTCGCAAGTGCGCTGTACCTTCAAGCGGCGCTAGATGTGGTCGAGAGCAAAAGGGCGATGTCACGTGCCATCGGCATCTGCCCGGCGGCGGAGTCGGAAATTCAAACGGTTGTGACTTTAAGTTGACTGCGTCTCTTCCTTTTCACCACTTCCCCGTCCTTTTCTTTTCTTGCGGTTTGTAAATGATGTGAAAGTCAAATCTATGCCAGAGCGACACAGTTCCCGCAGACGATGGGCAAACATTATATTGTGCTCCAGTAGGCCATCAGGAAAACCAGAAGTGGCTTGACAGTGCGGCATAGCACTCCATAGCACTCCATAGCAAATTTGTGGCTGTGATGTACCTATGGCCCCACTATGGAGCACTATACAGTGCTGCCTAGTGCTGCATAGGCTCGCATAGGCCCCATAGGTGCATCTCGGCTACGGTTTTCCTGATGTACTCCCCCGCCCCTCGCACTCTTTTCCGAATTTCTAGCTGAGCTAGAAATTCAGAAAAGAATTGGTGAGATGAGATGAAAGGCTAAAAATGTGAGCACGAACTGGTGCAGAGGTTAACCTGCATTGATGCGCTGTCGCGGCTCATTACCTTGTCATTGAAGACCACACCGCGCTTACGGAGGGAAAGCTGATCACAACGGGTGCGCTGCATCGCTCGGGACAATTTTGATAGACAAAGACATGTTCAGGTAAATGCAGCGGTGGGCCCACTGGCCTCAATCCCGCCACCAACAAGATGTCCTCATCCAAGGTCGTCTTTACGAAATATCCGGATGTGATCTCGGTCCGTGCTCCTGGCCAAAAGGCGACTCGGCTAATCTTGAGCTCGCCGAACTTCGTGTTGATCTTTCCCATTGCGCGGTGCGTGAACGCGTCTAAGTGTGTTTATACTGCTCTCTCGCTGACAGGAATCCTGACCTACCATTTATTCCCACAATTCAACGCGACTACTGAAAAAATGGTCAGTGCACTAGTATATTTATCCAGTCTATGTCACTTTGATCGTTGATTCCCCTCCTGTTTTGGACATGATCAAATACAACTCTTCCCCTTAAAACTGGAATGCATGACGCTGATTTTCCTTTAGAATAGCGCCATCAGCGCAGAATCGGTGTGCGATTCGCCGAACAACAGAACAAAGCGGAAAATCCCGGAAAGTTCCGAGCAACCGCCCCTCGCGCCGCTGGGTCGCGCCTTCCTTGCCCAAGTGACGAACTGTTCTACATTTACACTAGGTTCCCGCTCTTCATCATCCGTCCGGCGGTGTCTCCAGGATCCCTTCACCATGGATACCAGTTACTCACGGGAGTCCTTGGACACACTTGAAGAGCATGCGGGACATACGGTCCCAAATTCTTGCCTATCGCCTGCACGCTGAACTGCAATTATATGTGCGGGGTCATTCCGCTGGCATCGTACAACTCACACGAAACGAAGCTCTCCAGTCGAACCTACGTTCTCCTCTCCGAGGTTCCGTTTCCTTCATGCGTGTACTAGATCAAGCCACTTGAATCTCTGAGCGAAAAACAACGATGATGACCCCACTTCCCCCGCACACTGATTATCGGAGGCAGTACCTACGGTTACTTACGGATTGCTATGGATCTTCGTCGAAGCATCGTGCACTTTGTAACTGATATACGTCCAACCTGCCCGTCTTCCTAGGAGACGACAAAAACAAAAGCTGGCGGTCATATTTCGAGGAACGTGAAGTCTTTGCGCCATGCCTGAACCATTCACCCACAGAGCGAACATCCCATCAACCTCTCCCGCGCATCCTCCCCCTTGCTTTGGCAACCAACGGTCTTGTTGGAAAATCGATCTTTGCTCGTTGTGATCATCGCTCTTCGATGTCATTTGGTTGAATCAAGACCTCACCAATCTTTTCCTTCCCATCAAAACTCAAGGACGCAAATAACCTGTAATCGCATCCACATTGCCATATGCATCTGCCCGTTGCTGATCGTCGGGATAATATCTACGATAGGCGATGATCATACTTGGTAGGAAAGTACTTCTACAGCATGCGTTCTTTGGCCCTCGCCTTTCTATCCCTTCGCAACAGGTGGGTGAGCGTTCAAATGTGTTCTCTCAGACCGCTAGCATGTCTTGTTCTGATTCTATTGCGATCCCGTACCGTCAACGGGCTCTCCTGTCTGAAGTTCGATGAGAGCGGAGGCACTTTGAAGGATGGGAATCTTATAGAAGAAGGTGACTTGATTTGCATCTACTCGAGCGGAACTCTATGTGCGTACTCCGTTTCCGGCCACAATGTGAGCAAAACGAATCATTGCATTTTCTGGTGCGCTCATGTTTGTTGGGGCTCCAGGGGGTTGGTGAACTTGATCCTGCGGGAACGGAGGACGAAGATGGTGTCTGCCCCACCAACCTTAACGGATCGACTTCGTGAGTGTTATAAATTTTATGAAACGAGCGTTAGAAAGAAACTCGTCGAAATCCGGATCCCCTTCACAATCCAGCTCCTCTTCCCAAGATCAGGGAACCACAACCACACGTTCACCACACGGGCCACCCGGGTCACCTTCTACTCCGTCACCGTCAGTGGCCACCCACCGAAATAAAGGCACAAGCTAAAGAATTAACAACACGCAGTGATACTTCTCCTTCGCTTTCCCGCAGCTCTTCGTCTTCTCCGGGTGCCCCGACGTCCCCCGCAAGCTCGGCAACAAGCGGCTCGTCATCACGAATAACTGGCAGTCCTTCGACCCAAAATTCGGCGACAAATACGACCATTAACTCAGCCTCTCCGACAGGAGTTCCAACAGCGAGATCAGACAGGTACTATGCTTACTGTATTCACAGCGAATCTCACCGTGTCCGGCAGGAAAAGGCCGAACAGCACCCCCGCAGCAGTAATTGCCGGGTTCGTGGTCGCCATATACTTGGTTGCTGGTGTCCTATTCCTCGTATGGTTAAGGCGACGTCGCCGACGCTCTGCCGCCGAAACGCTCCCCCAGCCATACGAGAAAGCGGAAATACCGGTCTCATCACTTGACACGCAGACGCCACCAGATTTACCTCCGGCGGAACAAGCCCCAGGAAAGATCGGTGTCATGGCCGTTGATGTTTCCGAGGCGGGTCTGGTTCAGGCCGAGGTTATGGCCCAGCCCGAAGCCCGCGAAGAGAATGATGAGGAGCCACTGAGGCTGCGACTTCAGCGAGTGGAGGCGCAGCTGGAGGCTCTATTTACCTCGAGAGTGCCGACAAGCGCACCGCCCAGTTACAGGGGATAAGTGATTAGCTATCAGTGCAGTACATGTTATTCAATGGAGTGTACTGTACAATTTCGACCAAGTATTCGCCCATTGTGACCTGTGACCATAAGTATTCATTTGCCATCAATTCATCAGCGGGCAGGACTTGTGACCCCGATTCCAAGTGTTCGTTTTCAAAGTATTCATCGTGATTTGTGTGCGCTGCCGGCCGGTTTCGCGTGCAATTCAAGCGGCAATTTGGAGTGGAGCGGTGCTGCAGAGGATACTGAACTTGACAAGAACTTGATATCAACCCTGCCGACCTCCCGCTTGCTACTAGCCGTGCGAAGAGGAATGTGAAAGCACCGAGTTATTATGGTGGAGAGGACATGTGGGACCAAACTGTGTCATAGACGACCCAATCTATGTACGCTGTGCTCGATAATAGCGTGAAAATGATCCTACCATGCCCACGATTGCGGATTTGGGGAGAAATTTTGAAATTTTAGTCCTCAAAGAAGTTTATTCGGCCAAGTATTCGACGGTCCCAGTGACCCGTGACATATTTACCAAGTATTCGATTCGTCGAGCGCTGTGACCCGTGACCGAATACCCGGTCGAAATCGTACAGTATACCTGGAGTGAAATTTCCTTCTCCGCGGCGTAAGTATCTGCTTTGGTTGTGGGGTGGACTCGGCGATATGGAGAACAGATCGAAGTTACTCACAGATGCGACAAATGAATCGTTTGACTTCACTCTTATTATCCACAACATATATTCGAATATTCATCACCTAATGGGCAATACTACTCGGAGCTATTGCACAGTACAAGCCGTTGTTCGCGTTCTTTGGGTTAGGGTTAGCGCTTCGTTGAAGCAAAAATGAGGGCCCGCGCAGCCGAGTGGCCAGCGCAGGACAGGAAAATATTGGAACAGTGGACGGGCCGAAGCCCGTCCAGGCCTCGTGCGTACTCGGTATGGACGTGGTCGCCGTGCTGTGGAGTGCGCTCGCGGTCCATGGACCCGAGTTTTGACGGGATTCATGCCGTCAAGGTAAGTGGAGTTCTGCAAGCTAGATGGGAGCTTTTATACAGCAGGGATGGCGCACGGACCAGGTATTGTTGATGTTGAAGAACGCACGGACCAAGTGGTTGTATATCGTGTTTGTTCTCGGCTGTGCGTTGACTCAGCAGCGGGACTCCTTTTGAAACACGGAATGATGGTTGAAGTTTGGGCAAGGAAAGAAGCTACAAGTGAGCCGTCGATGTAGACTGAATGGAAGAAATATGGATCCCGTTCTTTGAACAACATTGATGTTGGAAAGCAACTCGTTCTGCGGGATATAAATACACATTTTCAACATACCAATTTCTGGATCGAGAACAACTGCAATGCCAGAAGTCACTTTTTTGAACGTGTTTATTAGCGTAAACCTCAGGCTTCAGCATAGAATAATCAAACTATGCTTGAGCAACGCAAAAACCTGCAGTTCCCCTACCCAAGGCGCAAGTCTTGAGCACTAGGATCCATCTTTGTTAGACACCGCCTAGGAGCGGTGTACGTTCGTTTGGGTCGTCAGATGCGCTGCATACTCCCTTGGCATCTGGCGCGGGGTATTGTATCAGCATCGTGGGAGGACCTCTGTTGTGTGGCCATCGAGAGCTGGCGGAGTGGTGGTTGGAGCGGAGTCATGGATGAGCGTCAGCATGGCAAGGGCGGAATCTAGCAGGGATTCGAGGCAGGAGTCGTAACTCTGCGAACAGTGAATCACTGAATGCATGTTGACGGCCTACCTATTGGGGAAGCGGACCTGTGGCGCCACTCGTCGAAGCAAGAACCACGGATGAAAGAAAACGCACCAGTCAGAGGCAATACGAACGTTTCCTCCAGAGCTCGCGAAGTTTGGGGGAAGTGAGGGCCTTGTCTACGGAATTGCCGAATTTCACTGGAGATGATGGAGCCAAGACGAATGGAAGAACTCCGAGTCCGCCTATTAGGTCCATAGGGATCCCCACCGTACCGTATACGGTCGCGTACCGTAAGGTTTTTTGGCCAATGGCCATACGGTACGGTTACGGACCATACCGTATACTGTAAAATACAGTATATACGGTTTATTGAACGGTGCTCAGAGAGGGTGGGTGAGTTTTATTCCAATCAAATGGCCTTCTTCTCACCTCCGTGGACCTCTGTACACCTTCAGATCCCACTGCGGAGTCAGTCTCGCTGCTCCTCGTCGAGTTTGGATTTAACCGTATCGTAACGTAACCGTAAATTCTACGCAAAGAGGCCTTACGGTACCCTACCGTATAAGTAAGACTGTCCGACACCGCGAGCCCGAGCTCTGAATTGGTTTGTCGGCAGAAAGTCGCGGGCACAACGAATTGAGAGACATAGGCAAAAACAAAATCCTGTGGGTCCTGTGGAGCTGTAACAGGATCGTTCATCGGAGACCGTCGAAGAGCGAAGCAAGAATTGAAATAATATCCAGGCGACTTTCTCACCACGTGACTCAATTCAGACGCGTCGCGCGAAAACGAAGGTGAAGATGGAGCTTCAGATAATAGTTTGGCGACCCCAGATTTTCTCCTGGAGCTTTCTAGCGTCTGAGATGGACCCAGGCTGTCTCAATTGCGCCGCAGGGGTACCCCGCACCCGACTCGGAGCCAGGTCTACCCAGTTACCAGTAAGTATCCCGGAATCTGGCAACCTCGAAATCTTTCCTTCCTTTTTTACCCCATTTAACAAGCGACTGATTTGGAGCGTTCGGAACGTTCCACTGAGGTCTGGACTCTGCACCTTGACTGCAGATTCTGTTCGCCTCGGATTCGAGCCCGGAATTCACAATAGGTACTTGGACCTCGTTTGCCTCCAAGTCGCTTTATTACGACTGTTATTCGCGAAGGAAGGTTTTCAATAGGCGCGCGACGTCTACGCGTGAGTATTCGATAGCTTCCTCCCATAGCTTGTAAGCACCTCGCATGGTCTCTCTATCTAACTAACCAACTACTTATCCCTCGCTCTGGCACGGTAACGAGTCTGCCGCTGGGAGCTCTTCTTGATGCCGAATTTGGATCCCATCAGCCAATTGACATTTTGATTGTGGTGTTTCTGCGCTGTGATCAAAAATCGTCGTTTTTGTGCAGGCGCTGGAGCCTGCTGCTGGGGTTGAAGAATTATAGAAAGGGCAGGTATTTGGTGTAAGATAGTGGTTACATCTCAACTTATGAATTTTTGATGTGTCGTGCCGTGGGTGGGACCCGCGTTGTCATGGTGTTGTCAAGATTTCTGCTCCCGATGGGGTATATACGAGAAACGAAAACGAAAACGTCTATATATATATAGCGCCGGGCTGCCGGCCGTCGGCTGACGATAGCCGCAGTAACGTCCCGCTTAATTAAGCGGTCACTCTAGCGCATCACCCCGCTCTCTGCCAACATGTGTGAATTTTCTCAGACTGTTGAAAACTTGTTCTCATAACCTGTGAAAGGTCTGGTTTAAACATGTTTGGACTGTCTGATGAGTAGACTCGGGGAAAGTTGTGTTTGTTCTTGAAGGGCATCTATATGGCACACATACCCTGCAAAAAGTATTTACATGTTCACACACGGAATCTAGATGCAACTTGACTAATTGGTCAACAAAATTAGACAACTTACCTGAATTGCAACTTCATGTTAGTGCAAGTTGCTGTCTTGTGATTTTGGCGTGAATGCAAGTTGAGGGAGCTGCAACTTTGGTGAGCAACAACTTCAAGAAGTTGCAGCTTTGAGCAGTTGCAACTTCAGCTGTGTGCAGCATTGAAATGTGCAGGTTTGGTCTCATGAAAATGCAACATCAGGCAGAACAGTCACAACTTGGATTCTCTTTTGCAGCAAGTTAAAACTTATCACTTATTTCAATCCTTGGGATGACTGGGTTATCCAAACAATAATTTTCTATGATCAATTGCAATATGTCTGAGGTGCATGGCTCTGTAATCCTCTCTTTCGCTAAATGCTAACAAGGATAGTTGTGCTAGGGAAATTGAGAATTCAATGTTATATTTGCAGAATATGACAACACAAATTCAATTATTTCTCCATTGCTGCAAAACAATCTGTCATGATGTAAACAACTCTGCAGTAAGTGTTGATCCCCCAGTTTCAGGATTCATCTCCTCAACCTCGTCATCATGAATGATGAAGACCCCAGTGTCTCGCTTGGCTGCTGCATCCACAGGCTCTGTGTCAGCACAGAGCAGATTCAGGGTTCTGGGATGATGAGGGCAACTGAAGTACAAAGAAGTCCAATGAATAAGTCTGGAGTTTAGACTAGAATAGTGTAAATTACAGGAAAGTAGCTATGGCTTTATATACTAAATCCCCTAAGGGGCAGTAGTTAAGGTACAGTGTCCAAGGGCAACAGACAAGATTAATGTGAGGTAAATGTATATAAGCACAAAGGAGGTGATTGGGAACCCGAAGGTCGGGGGACCAATCGAAACTGTTTAGAATCCCAAATAGGTATCTTGGTTCGATTGATCAGATAGTTGATCTGATCAATGATTGGGTTGTTTGGGTTCTGGAATTAAAATGAAAAGACGGTTCATGACACTCTGTCAGGGGAACCCCTGCTCCAAACAGACTAGAGCCCGGCATAGTTGCAGCTAATTGAAGTTGTCACCTGCCGAAGTTGTCCTTCCAAGGGTTCTCAGTATTTGACGTTGTACACTCTGATTCTTTGACATGCTGAGAATGGGCAAGTTGAATTTATGAAGTTGCGCAACTCCTGATTTGCACCTATCAGAAGTTGATTGTTGCGGAAGTTGTCGCTCCAATTTAACCTGAACTCGAAGCTGTGTCTGGAACTTGAAGTTGACTTCTTTTTCAACGGAAACTGGCCAGATGTGGAAAATACTTTGTGCAGGGTATGTGTGCCATACATCTACCTCAGCCTGTAGACACTTAATTTCTGCATCCCTGGTTGCGCCTCATCAGGCTCTGGAAAGCGAGAGTAGCTGAGGCCCGCGTGAATTGTATTGGGACAAGCATAATCGTCGTCTAGAAATAGCATTAGCGTTAAACGAGAAGTTAGTATTGGAACGAGCATACCGGCCGAGATTGCCTGCACATCTCCAGCGTAGAGGCCGAGCCTCAAGACAATCGGAGAAATTAAAGAAGCAGTACAGGAAGCCACAAACATCCACACGGAATTCCCTAGCCTGAAAAAGAATGAAGCAGGGATAGTGAAAAGCTTGTAGGGCGAATAGCAGTCTGCCCATGGATTTCGGTGGCCCGGGAGGCGACGTAAACAGTCAATTCGCATGTGAGACACATGTGAACAATTAAAGCGAGTCCGTTCGAAGCTAAAAAGCCGCAAGGTATCAATTGCTACAGGAAACAGGAATTGGCCTGCACGAGATAGTCAGCTAAACTGAATTATAACAACATAACAATGTTAGACCCCTACCTGACAAAATGGTCGAGATCATCAGCAAGGAGAGGTGTAGCCCGCAAAATAGATAGTATCGAACGACGTCGCTTGCAGAGAGAAAATCCAGGGAGGGTACTGATTAAGATACTGAAAAGAGTCGGAAAATAATAATGGAGCGGTAAGTATGATGAAAAGGCCATCAAAATTTCGCGCACCCACCATGGAACCAAAGATCAATCAGCAGCTCAGGAACAACAAGTATGGTCAAGCAAAAGAGTGTAGGCCAAGTGGGGTGTCAAAAGCTGAAGCTACTCATTCGCATGTTACTGGTTTCATCCCTTTGAAAGAGGAAATGTTATGTAGCCGTTTCGGTTCTGCAAAGCGAGTGCATGAGAAGACTGTCCCGAGATTGGTTCTGGTCCTATGCTGCATATATATGTATTAGACCTACCCTTTGATTCCTTTGTAGGGCTAGGAATTTGAAATTTGATCTAGTTATAACGAAAACCACCCATAATCCTACACGTCCAACTTGATTGTGCGAAGGCTCATGATTCCCAAGGTTGTACTCATTCCACATTCAAAATTCTGGATAATCCTGTCTGCTGTTAGCGTAGATTCGTTTTTATCAAATTTCTTTGTCTTAATCCCCAAAGTCTGAGCCTTGCAACTTCGGTTCAGCCTTTTGGGTGAGCCCAAGACTACGCAGAGATGTAATCTTTGTGTGCTTACATCAAAATTAGAGTGGCTTCATCGGTTTCGTCCAGTTTGGAAGCTAAAAAAGCACATTCATTGCAAAGATTGGTTTGAATAGCCATGGTCCGTTTGCAAAAAATTAGAATTTCGAACGGTTCAGGTTTCAACATTGAGGAGAACCCCGGGGGAAATACTAACTTGGCCGACTGCATGTAAAGAAGGAGCTCACCACCCACCCCTCTATCATTTGCCTTGTCTACATTTCTGAAGGTGTTTGCGGGTACAAGATTGACTCGGGAAACCTCATTCTCACCCGGATTACATGTCGAGATTGGTTTTGTGCGTCCAACTCTCAACGGTCTTTGCTTCAGTGTTGATAGCGAAAGGTCAAAGCGGGACTGCTGAAGTTGTGGAAATGAACTCGATGATTACCAGTATGATCAAGGAGGGAATGGCAGGCAGATTCCGGCCACAGCGGGTTTTCTCTAGGGTGATGACTTTTTTGCGGGCTTGCCCACTGGCAGAAAGGGTGTGAAAAAATAAAAGAACAAGTACCTGTGTTCTTTTTTTGGTCATTAGCACTGCCAGGGTGTAAAAATGCAGGATGGTACCTATTTCTTTTTTCTTCACTGGCAGATTCCCTGGTGGTGAATATTTTGATGGATCATGAGGCGGTGAATTCTTTTTTGCTGTACCTGGAACTGTGTGTTTTTCCGCACCAGCAGTGACTTTTTTTTTCAAACATAACACAAATTATGGTCCACTATTACACCCAAACAGCTGAGTAAAAGTTCGCAGGGCGCTATCCAAACTTGTTTTGAGCAAACTTGAAGGTGGTCCAGCAGAAGCAAGAAGTGTATATTGACCAGGGTGTGTGAGAATACAGTGAGAGATTAGTAAGTGAGAACCAAAGGGAAGCCACGAGATGTAAGATTGGCGCGCCGCGCCACGCGCGCGACGATGTCGATAGCTGACCTACCCCTCCCCCACCTACGCATTTCCATATATGGTATATCTAATCAGCACGTGCGCCCTAAGCATATCCAAACATTGTTGTCGTGTAGCATCAACAAAATTCTATACGATGGACAGCACTACACCGTCCGAGGCTATGGACGATGGTATCACGAGAAAATGCACCAAGCCATGGTGCCGCACCAGAATATCACTTGCCGACAAATTCAAGCACTGTCTGGGGTGCCGAGAACGTGACAAAAAAAACAAACGGGCAAAGAAGGCGACTGCGACGGCGGCGGCGACTACGAGCGACATACAGTCTTCGAAGAAACGAAGGGCCTCGACTTCTAGTGCCGATGTTCGGCCAAGCGTTAGACCCCGGACAGACGAATCCACCGATGATGACGTGGTGAACAAAGAAGTTTGCAATGATGCAGCTTCGGACGACGAGAACGAGGAGGTGAGCACCTCATGATTCACAAGACCAATTTGTGATATAGAATTCAGGTCACCGAGTTGTTCTCGGACGCCGAGAGTTTCTTTGAGGCCATCCGCGCAGATTTCAAATCGGGAAAGGCTGTCGATTTCCACGGAGCCTACAAAGTCCCAACCGACAACTTAACTTCTTCGAAAGAACGTGTGCGTATGGTGGCCTCGGAAATTTGGAGGGTCAGCGGCTACAGGTTTACGTGAGTGAAGCATTGTCGTTATTTTCACAAACTGACCTTTTGCAGCGTGAAAGATCATCGGGTGCTGAAGAGCGGTCATCGGACCCGCTTCTATTGTAGCCAGGACCAAGCCAGAAAGAAGAAATCGAAGGCGTCACAAGACCCCGACGTACGCAATCGAGATAATGTCGGGATGAAGAGGTACCCGTGCAGTAGCAAGCTAGTTATCAGCTGTCGATCCTTCGCATGCGACGATGAATTGACCGTGACTGTACGGCTCGCACACTGCGAGAAGCACGTCTGTTATTTTGACGTCTCGATGCCAGAAGCGGCCCTCGACATGATTCGCGATTATGTGGAGTGGCTGACACCCGGCGCGTTGGTCACCAAAGTGCAGAGGGCATTCCCAAGTGTTACGGCGATGCAGGTTTACAAAGCATGGGTAGATATGAGCTCGACATTCTGGCGTCGAGCAGATGCTCAGCTTCCCTCGACGGCAAAGCTACTTGAAGAGTTCCGGGACGACGTCCATTTGTTTCACCCTGAAGATGTTCCAGACGGCATTGAAATGCTGTGTTGGGGAATGAAAAAGATTGCTGAGCCGCTGAGAGGAAACGTTGTTGAGATTGGTGTCGATGCGACCTGTAAGTGCGTTGCCTAAAAAGGAAATCGATGCTGACCGCCAGACAGATAACACGAACTCGAAGCATCTGGAGCTCTATAGCATACTGGCCGAGCACGATAATGCCGGTTTCCCGCTCTCGTACCTACTCCTTTCGACAGCATCATCGATCGATCAGGGCAAACGAATGAAAGCACTCACCGCATGGGCGAAATGTGTCCGTGACAAATACGGAGTTATGCCCCAATTCACGCACGTCGACAAGGATATGGCGGAGATAGGAATGCTGAAGGAGGTCTGGGATGCGAAGATTAATCTTTGCTGGTGGCATTTGCGTAAGGCGGTACGCACTCGTCTAGCATCGAAGAAGCTGTCTACGACACCGTATGATCCCCATCCTGCAAATGCCGAGTTCTCCTTCATCGACATCACTTTCATCCCGCAAGGGCAGGCCGACGGGGAAGAGTACGAGGGAGGCGTACCTGACAGCATCACGCCTGTCGTACCCGCCTCCAAACAGCCGCAGACAATTACGATGTCAAACGGGCTGCGAATCACAATCAACATGGGAACGTCTCACTATCAGCCTTCGACGCCGGCTACAGCCGCAGCCAAGGAGAACGAGGGCCCGCCTGTGGATACCACTGCACGTGCGGGTCGTGAAGCCCGTCAGCCCTTGAATGATGTGAATGGAATGCATGTTGTGAGGACTCGCGCTGCAGTTGCGGAGACGGAGAAGCATCCAGGTGACAAAGATGCAGCTCCGCATCCCCATAATTCCGTTCAGACCAGGGCTGGTCGAGTCACGAAGCCCACCCGACACCCAGATGCGGCAGACCCTGCGGTCTTGGCTGCGGCGATGAAAGCGCGTACGGGGCAGGCGTCCGCTGCCAAGCCTGGTGTTTCGGGATGGAAAAGACCGAAAGAGAACGATCACGACAGCGCGGCATCCAGCGACGACGGCATCAGGAAAAAACCTCCTTTACTAATTTATCACTAATTTGTTTGTCGATTCTAGATTAGGCTAATCTTAAGTAAAGCGGCAAGATTAGCTCGATTGCCGATTATTATCTTTTGATCGAGCGAATGTAGCTTGTTTCTTGACTGGACCAGGTCGGATTACCTCTGGGATGGCGTGCGTGCAATTATGTTGGCATGGGTTGCATCAGAAAGCTCACTGTGCCCGAGAAAAATATGAGGACTTCGAATATTTCTCTCTCAACTTTCAAGTCCGTTGCCGAAGCACCGGCCCTAAGTTGAGCACAGCCGACACTTGCGTGTTAAGCGCACACGTGAGATCAAAAAGGTGGTTGGTGTTTCAAAGTGACACGACACGTCAAACCTCTTCTTTCTTCCTCCCACCACCTCCCTTACCACCTTCCACTCTACCCGTTAGCCAGTGCTCCCTCACCCTGTCCCCTTGATCCGCGCTGTTCCCCAAACCGAGCCGGTCAGTTCCATGAGCCCTCGGACCACTTTGCTAAAAGAAAATCAGCAAGCACGGTTACACGCGCATCGAGTTTGGAGCCTACTTACGAGACTTGGTATGTACACTCCATGTTTATAACCTTTTTACTTACTGTTCTGAAAGCTCCTGCCTTCCGTACCTGCACTGCCAAAACATGCCAAGCTCAAAGGCCGTTACGTAGCGTATGGTTGTGCCGTCGCCGCCCACGACTCTGCGGTTGCAGATCTGCACGCGATTGTCGGAGACATTAGCGTGGGTATACGGTGTTCGCCTCGTCATCGTGGAGAACCGAGCGCCTGGTCATTGACTTATCGCAAATGGGGCAGTGCCAACTAGTCTCCAGGTCAGTGACGATTATATTCAAATAAGATGCTTATAGCAAGCATGTTCAGGAGGTGAAGCATACCCCGTTGGGATCCCGGTTGTCCACGCTCCACAGACATCTCCGGTGGAGTACAGCAACCCTACCATGTCAGAGTCGAGTGCGGGCTTGGTTGAGATTGCATGCGTGTGTGACTATGACTAAGTGCACCCATTCACTTTGTATTTCTTTTGATTGACCTCCTCCAGACTCTTTTTTCTCTCTCTATTATCGGTATTAGTCACATCATGGGTGGCACGAAATCCTTTCACCTGCAGGCAAGACTACAACTCAGGTGAGCTCTGTCGATTTTTTTTTTGTATTGTCTTAGTGCTGACAGTATGCACTCGTAGCATCACAAGTCTTCGAAGGAGACCGCCGCGGTACGACTACTCATGAGAGGCGGGCGGTGCATGCTTTTTATCCTTCCCCTCCTCTCTCAAAATTTATTTCCAGAGCCTATTGATTGCACGCCAATCGGATAGTCAACCCAATCTTTATATGCGCAAGGTATGTACCATCCGGAACGGATTCGGCAGCGTATAGTACGCTTCGCACAATTTTTTTCGCCGACTCTCCACGGTATGTTCTCAACGGCACTTTCCATTGCCCTCTTACTGAACGGTACCGACACAGTGGAATCGTCGCTGTTCTCTTTCTCGCGGCTGGGCACCTCATGACACGTCGCTGGCTCCCCGGAATTATGTACGTTTCTTCAGCCTTAACCTCGATACGTTGTTTAATCCGTATTCAAGGGTTGGCTGTTACCGTGAACTGCGAAACCTTTAGAAGAGTTATATGTACCGTACAATGCCCTTCACCTGTAGTTGTTAGTATCTGAATATAATTTTTGTGTGTTCCAATTGCATATCCGTCCCATTTGAGCCAGCTAAATTGTACCCAAACCCTATGATAATCCCTGCAAGCCTAGCTGATTAAGTGCTAACTTACCACTAAATTATTTTCAACGTCACTAGAAAGCTAATGGAAATAAGCAAGGTAATCTGGCTATATTAGTGCGATTTTAGGCTAATCCGACCTGATTAGTAAAGGAGGTCTTTCCTGATGGGCTCGGATGGGGAGAATGAGGACCAGGTGAAGAACACGAGGCGTACCTTCTGCCCGTCTCGATATCGAGATCCCATTGTTAATATGCTTGAGAAACACTATTGCGCCCATCCCCAACTCCCCGGATATGCCCCCCCGAGTCCCGAAGGTATAAGGCGCTGGGCGGTGATGCAGATGTACAAGTTTTGCGTCGAGCATGGTCTCCCCGAGGTGTGGGCGTACCTGTGGGAGAACTGGTACAGGCCCTCGCGGTGGGAGCTCTGGGCGCGATCGGTACACAAGGAAATCCCGATTCTGAAGACGACGATGATCGCGGAAAGCCAGTCAGTACCATTGTACTGCTTCATTATATACACTCACCCTTGTTATAGCTGGCGTCTCATCAAGCATGACTTTCTCAGGCATTTCCATATGCCGCGCTGCGATTTGCTCGCCTGGATCCTCGTCGTCAAATTAGCGCCCCGATATTACCAGAAACTCGATCGGATGCTTACCGAAACTGGGCGTTATCGTGAGCTTCCTTCGTGGCGGAAAGGGTTCAAGCGCGTCTGGAAAAAGCTAAAGAACACACCTATAACGCTGCCGGTCAATCCCGCGTATAAAACCGATGCGCAAAAAATGATTTGTACCTGTAAAAGCCTCTCGACCAGCCGCTTTCTGCTCTGCAAACACATCGTGCAAGCGATGGAACCCGTGCCCCCTGTATTTTTCCTCGAGGTCAAACGCCAGCGGACGGCACCCTTCTGGGTTCATCCTGCATTACGGCCTTTGTCAAACGATCGCGGCGATGGGGACGTGTCTGATGCTGGTTCGCGGGAGTGCTCGGAGCCCACCCCCGATGTGGACGATACTCCGGACTCCGACTCCGACGACTCCGACGATGGGCTGATTGACACGGGAACAACAGAGGATACCCATCGCACCTTCCTCGAAGCGATGGACGACAATATTGACACAATCCTTGAATTTGCAAAAGGGTTGAAGTATCAGCGGCAGTTCCGGGACCAGCGGATGCTGCAGACCTTGGAACGCGAGGGGGCGTCGTTCATGCGTTTGGCGAGAGCATGCCTTGGGAAGGAGAAGCGTCTGCAATCAAACCGAGGACCCGCACCTTCGACGTGGGATAGATCAACCACGAGTGCGATGTTCTATCGCTCGCGGCCTGTGCGAGCTGATATGAACACTTGAACACGATAATCGCGACGAAGGTAGCATACATTCATCGGTACATACGCGTAGTACGTGTACTATGGCTATTTCTTGGGCGTAGGCAAGGCCTAGGCGTTATCTTATCTTATACGTAAACACCTTCCGTTTTGGGAAGGCGTAGTGGGGGAGGCCAAGGACATTTGATGTCGATGGACAAGCGGCGGGTACATGTCGGGACACAACCTTTCCGTCCCGCACACGCAAGCGAGGCGTGACTGTCAACGCCGGACAGCCGTCTGATGCGGCCGAGCTATGCCGAGTTTCGTTTTCGATTCTCGTTAGTACCGCTCCCGATGTGAACCTATGAATCATAAGTAGCTATTGAGCACAAGCCTTGGTGTCCCATGGTCGTTGTTCCTTCGACACCCACACGATCCCCCTCTCCCAATCCCCGACCTATGCGTATATAGACTTGGTGTGTGGCCACAACCCTCCCTGGGCACTTGCGATCTTTTGATTCCATGCAGCTTCCAGTCTCGAGTCTCGACGACGTCGTTCCCCCGAAGACTCCCAAGGAAATGCTCTCCCTAGCATCCAACAGGAATGCTCTCATTCGTGCCGAAGCGCCTCAAGACACCGAGATTGTGCTGCGCCACGGAGCTGGATTAACCATGTTTCAATTCTCATGTCTTGCCGCGAGGCCAGTTCAATGGGTCGTGAAAAGATTTTCTGCCGACCCAAGTCGATCTCAATCGCTCATCGAGGATTTCTTTGGCCACCACGAGAATAGGCAAAAAGCTCTTGACGATCTGTACCGGACCCATGACGGGTCGTCGAAGCGCTGCAGGAAATTACAACGTCACTGTGACCGACTGCTGGAACTTGCTCGCCCAAAGTGAGTGGTAATCCTGCAGGGTACCACAGCTGACAGTGGCATGCCCAGATCAACTACGATCGACACTCAGCTCATCGCGTTCAAAATTCTAGTTAACGTGATCACTCGATATCCTGGGATCAGACGTCAATTCCGAACTCAAAGGGACCTGAAAAAGGCGCCAGGGTGGGATGCTGCATTACTCTGGAATCGACCTTATCAGTCCTGTGGCACCGAATGGAATTTTTATCGAGAGTTGGCCGTATTCTCCATCTCCAAGACCAGTTTGACAAAGTTTATGGAGGCTGAGCCCCTCAGCATGCTTAGTCGCGTCGAATTGAAAGAAACGTGGAACAAGGTACCAATCGAAGAATTAATTGGGCACTCCAAGTGAGTCTTTATTTCACCCCCTGAAATATACTCACAACTCCCTCGAGGGATGGGCCCCATTTTGAGCCTTTGAGAATCTGCGCCATTCGCTATTTAGCAGGAATCCTTGAACTTCCGAAATTCTGGACACAATTTCTGCACAGCACGGCCGAACGTCGACGGGCTTCTGATATTCTCTCAGTATTGTGCGATACGATTCTTCTGCTCCTCGACGACACGACGGAACATGGAGGTGGTATGAGTGTTGATACCTCCCCTTCGATGCTTGCTGGACGGATGGCTGTGGACACGCTTTCTTGCTCGCTACTGAACGGGCTTCTTTGGCTGCGCAACCTTGATAACTTGCCACCGTGTCCTGGTAAATTACCGAAGATCGTATCTGTGCTCTTGAGGTTTGTAACATCTTTCCTTCGTACTGCAATCTGATTTTCTTTTCCGGAGACGACATCAAAGGGGATTTTCCGAGGTCTTTCACCGCGGCTTCTATGGTCAGCGATATCTTGGCAGCCTCGTTGATTTCAGGTAACGATTCACTTCGAAGCATCTCGACAAGCGCAGCCTCAATCTTCTCAAGCAGAAAGAGTAAATACTGGAGACGGTGGGGCACTGCTCATTGCGGTTCGAAATGGTGATGAAGACACCGTTCGATGGCTGATTCAACACGGAGTCGACTTGAATAAGTACGGTGAGCTGACCCTAAACCTCAAGTCCAACGGGATGCAGACAATACACTAGAAGGCGAAAATGAAGGGACGACGCTGCAAGCCGCATCTGTTTGCGGAAATTTGAATATGGTCGAGCTGCTTCTTGCGAACGGAGCAGACGTGAATGTCCAAGGTGACACTCTTTGGGGTCCAAGGACATGCGATTGACTGTAGTCTCAAGGTGGTGTATTTCGGAACGCGCTACAAGCCGCAGCGCGTGCCGGAAGCCTAGGTATCGTGAAGCGACTGATTGTGAATGGACCTGACGTGAATGCCGAGGGTGAGTTGATTTCAACTTTACGGAAGAATGATTATTCAGGGCCGAAGGGGGCAAATATGGGAGTGCGCTACAAGCCGTAGCGTTTAGCGCAAACCTCGACACAGTGGAGCAGCTCCTCACGGCCGGAGCCGACGTCCGTGCCCCAGGTCAGCGTCTGTTCTGAGCTCCACAAATGACATCTGATACTCTAGTTTCGAGGGGGAAAATATGGGAGTGCGTTGCAAGCTGCGGCATATAGCGCAAACCTTGAAATAGTGAAGCTGCTTCTTGAGGCTGGAGCGGACGTGCATACACAAGGTCAGCCATACGGCTCCTGTCTTAGCAACTGCGTCGACTTTACTCCAAGGTGGGCATTGGGGAACACCACTTCAAGCCGCAGCCCATGTTGGAAACCTGGACATCGTCAAGGTGCTTCTTGAGAAGGGTGCAGAGGTGAATGCCCAAGGTCAGCACAAGCTCAGCATATAATAATGCTCAGAAAATGATTTGAAGTCTTGTTAAGGAGGGGCTTACGGAAATGCCCTTCAAGCGGCAGCGCGCGCTGGAAATCACGACGTAGTCAAATTGCTGCTCGATAAACGAGCAGACATCAACGCACAAGGTGAGCGCTTGCTTCAACTTGGAGGAAGTGTATTGATTTTGGCTCGAGGGGGACAATTTGGGACTGTACTCCAAAGTGCTGCGTTTTTTGGAAACCTGGACACCGTTGAGCTTCTCCTTGACAGAGGAGCCGACGTGAATGAAAATGGTAAGCGAGTCTGATAGTCTGATAGTTGAAGACGCCTACGAACTTATCCAATTCCAAGGTGGCAGTGTCGGGACTGCGCTCCAATCCGCGGCAAGTAAGGGACACAAAGATATCGTTCGAGTTCTGATTGAGAATGGAGCTGAATTGAGTGCTCATGGTGAGCATGGGACTATGTGAACTTCGTGAAGAAATACGGTTGATACTAATGCCCATACAGATCAAATGGGACTGCTTGAAAATCCGGCGATTGTTTTCCTGAGTGGCGAAAATGCGGAAGGTGAGCCCGAACAGGTGTGGAAATTTTGTGAACGCTGATTGAACGGGGATTATTGCAAGTCGCGGCCTCAAGTTCCCTCAGGATCGTTGGCGAGACCGCCGAGACGTGATCAGAAGTTCAAAAATTAAAACGCGCAGTGTAGGATTTTAAGTTATTTACATAACCGTGTCATTCAAACCATAAAATTCTATCCCCCTTCTCCCTCCTCAAAAAAGCGGCCGCGGGCGAACTGTGTCGGGCTGCGGAACCTCGCGGTACGCCCACGACCTACCCGGCCTCCATGCTCCGGGCGCATCTCAAATATCTTCTGATCTACATCCACCGTCGTCTACGACGGTTTATCGCACCGGATGCTGAAAGTATCGGCGGAGAAGATAGGATCGAGAGCGAGGTAGATGTTCTTGGATACGCCATGGAGACGGCCTTGGTCGGGCCTACTCAACTGGAAAGGGGAATCGGCATCTTGGTGGTTTCAAGACTCAGAGAAGGGCAGTCTACCTCGTCTCCAATCTGGAGTAGTTCGGTGGGTAGAGTCGAAAGCATGGGGTGGATTCAGCGTGAACTGCGCACAGGTGCACCCCGGTATGCCCGAGCGGAACGATGAGACCGCGGAAGAAAACCGAAAAACAAAATCATGACTCATCACTAAAAGTGTCGAAAACGTCCGAGGACTGATGGCTTCGGCAAGGCGTCACGAGGCATCACAAGTCTTGAGCGCGACGTCCAAGGCGGCTTCAGGTCTTTACGAGGCCTCCACAAGCCTTGAGGAAGTCTCTCAAGGGGATCTCGAGCCTTGAACCCTTGTCATATCAAACCTCCACCCCTGCACTCGAACTGGACTTGGATCTTCTCCATCATCAATCGCGACCTATCGGCAAACACTTTCGGAAGTTTTCCCGACACGTCTACTTTTAGATATCAATTGGAACCTCTCGGTGTTCTCTGAGGCTGCGCATGAACTCAAAATACTGGTTCCCCGCTTTTTTATTTATTCTCTTGGTCCTCATGGCTCGATGCGCATTTTGCGAAAAGTCTTTCGGTCCCAAAGGCTTCGCTCGACATATAACAACATGCCCGAAGAAGGCAGAATTTATTCAGGCTTCCGCGGCCCAGGCCTTGGCAACCCATAACACTGAGGTAGCTGCTGCTGCAGAATTGGCGCAGACACAGGCTTTACTCAGCTTACAACAAAATTCGGAAGAGGTAATTTTATTTCATTGGATCTACCGAATAATTCTAACTAGAAATTGCGAAGGCATCCCCTGAAATTGCGCGTTCCCCTAGCCCGCTGCCGCCCCGCCCCAGTGGCCGTCCCGCACGGCGACACCGACTTCCCGCACGGTACCGCGATGAGCTGCCGAAACCGCCGACTCCATTGCCGCCGCCGCCAGTCTTCATTCCAGAGCCGGATCCAGAACCAGTTCCGGAACCCCGTACCTCTTCCCCCCCTCAATGGGTACAAACTGAGCCCAACGCATTCGGAGTTTATAAAGTATTTCCCAAACGACCCACACACGATCCAGAAGATTCCATCTGCCTCGATGACCTTTGCCGGTCGTCAACTCTATCCACCGCCGAACCCCCACCGCCAGCACCCTTCCCCGACTCCCCATCGACGGCTCCCTGGTTTCCATTCCTGAACGCCACTGTCGCGCGACTCATGACATGGTTCCATTCCGGGTCGAACCTCAAATCTAACGGGGAACTGAATTCCTTAGTGCACGGTGTTATGCTGCACAAGGAGTTTGAACAGGAGCATCTGAAGAGATTCAGCGCGGAGCGCGAAAACAAACGCCTCGACGATGCTGTGAATGCTCTCCCGGGAGAATCGCCGGACGGGTGGTCTGTTGGATCGGTAAAGCTCAAGCTGCCCGCGCCGAAGGTCGCTGTACCCGAAGTTGATGCACCCGAGTTCGAGGTGTCCGGAATCCTCTACCGCCCGCTTCTCGATGTCTTGGTCGAAGCGTTCCAAAGTCCAGACTTCCTCCAATACCACACAACTCCATTCGACTTGCGGTGGGACCCGAAGCATAATCCAGACGACCCTGACACACCGATCCTCAACGTCGACGTCCCCGTGGACGCAAACGGCCTCCCGCCACTCCCAGCCGGACACGAATCCCTTTACAACGAGGCCTACACGTCACATTCAATGCTAAAAGACTTTAACGAATTGCCTCAAACCGCGGAACCGTATCTCGAAACGATCATCGCTGCCTACATGTTTTGGTCCGACTCGACTCACCTGGCCAATTTTGGCGACGCGTCGCTGTACACATACTTCGGAAATCAGTCCAAGTATACCCGTGCTAAGCCGATCTCAAAAGCAGGCCATCACCAGGCGTACTTCCCTTCGGTATGGCTCCATTCAATTGACTTCTCATTTCTCATATAATATTTCTAGCTCCCTGATACTATCATCGATTTTTATCGATCTCTATTTAAGGTTCCACCCTCCCCCGAGATCCTGACGCACCTGAAGCGGGAGCTTATGCATCGCGTATGGGATCTGCTCCTCACACCAGAGTTCATCCATGCCTGGGTTCACGGAATTGTTGTCAAATGCTACGATGGTGTCGAACATCGGATCTTTCCTCGTTTTTTCACTTATGGCGCGGATTATCCGGAGAAGTACGGTTTCTGTTCTCCTGTTCCTCGTTAGAGCTGATAATATATTCAGGGTCTTGCTCGCAACAATCAAGTACTTCGGTGGCTGTCCGTGTCCATGCTGCTACATCAAGAAGGAGCAGATCGTGGATATGGGAAGCAAGGCAGATATGCGCCGCCGCAGCAACCTCTGGACAGACAACAGCACCTGGCGTGAGACGATTGAACGTGTACGCGGCTGGATTTTTGGGAAGGGATGGCTCATAGGCGGGGCAAAAGTTACTAGCAACCTCAAAGAAAAATTGTGGGTTCCTACTCGGGTAAGGGGTCTCTCTTAAATACAATCAATTTGTTTTTAACCATATCCTTTAGAATGTGTTTTCGAAGCTGGCCGAGCATGGCTTCGATTTATTTTCGATGTTCGTACCGGATTTACTCCACGAAGTCGAACTCGGGGTTGTCAAGTCCTTCTTCACCCACCTCGTGCGGATTCTGTACTGTGTCGGGATTGAAACGGTGGATGAGCTCAATCGGAGGTGCGACTGATCTTCTCAATGAATGCCATTATTAACACCCAAGTAGATTTCACCAGATTCCCACCTTTGGCCGTAGCACTATACGTCGTTTCCATTGTAATGTCTCGGATATGAAAGAAGATGGCCGGTCGTGATTTCGAGGACATACTTCAAGTAAATTCAATTCTTTTCACATTAGTCTTGGACTAATTTTCCACAGTGCCTCATTCCGGCTGTAGAGGGATTACTGCCCGAACCCCACAACTCTATTGTCTTATCCTTCTGTTTCACGCTTGCAACCTGGCATGCTTATGCAAAACTTCGCATGCACAGCAGCTCATCACTCCGATGTTTCGAAAACGTCACGACGGATCTCGGTACCCAAGCCCGCAAATTTCTACGTGTGACGTGTGAAGCCTATGAGACGTACGAGCTTCCGAAGGAGTCTAACCGTCGAATTCGGCGTCAAGCAGCCAAGAAGAGTGGACGCCCTGTTAACAACGCAAAAAAACACAAATATTGGAATCTGTCAACGTACAAATGGCACAACTTCGGACATCATCCCAGCGCCATCCCTCGCAAGGGCACCACCGATTCGTTTTCCACGGCCACGGTCAGTTAGAAATACTTTCTTTGGCGCTGAACTCACACCTAAGGGAGGTCCGCCCAAATTACGTAAAAGGCCTCTTAGGGGATTTACGTTGTATGAGCGTAAATCCCCTAAGAGGCCTACCTCCGCCCGACGGACGTGTACGTCATATGTGTCATGTCCCTATTTGGGAAACATGCACACCTGGCGGATACCATCGCCCCGCCCTGCCCCGCACCACCTGAGGGAAGTCCGCCCCTGTTATGGAAAAGGCTACCCTAAGAGTACATGCGACGTCGGATATTCGTGTCATGTTTCCCCTTTAAGAAACATGCACCTACCACTGCCCCGCCTTCAATTGACCGTACCCGCCGCCGTCACCTGGGTCAGCCCCTTCCCTCCACACCTTCCTATTGAATTTGAGATCTTGCCTGCCTCCAGATTCAATTTGGCCTGAAATTTGGCTCATGGAACAATGTGTCGGATACATCCGCTGGTCGCTTGTTCACCGGGATATTGGTTATATTTTTTACCTTTGGTACTGTGGTTTGGGCCATTATCTCCCGTTCAATGGCCTCCTGTGCTTCCAAGACCAATCTGATCGAAATCCGGCTTTTGGGGTGTATGCCGGATACATCTGCCAATCGATTTTAAGGCTCACCACTGTCTCAATTTGACTGTTTCTTTATCGCAGTTAAATTAGTCTCTTCACATTCAACAATGATTACCTTAAGATTCAAATTGACAGGGTTTCGACTCCCGGAAGATAGTGACTGATAGCTTGTGCACGTGGATATTGGTTGAATTTCCTGGCTTTGCCAATATAGTTTGCGTGGTATCTTCCATCTAATGCTATTATTCGCTTCTAGGCCCAATCTCCCTAATTTTTACTTCTACAATGCATCGCCAGACACATCCGCCCACAATCCGCCAATTGCTTGTATGGCTCACCTTGCCTTGATTTCATGGCTTCGGTACTATAGTTCAACAAGGCTCTTTGCTTTTTACTTCAGGATTCAATTTAGCCAGGTTTCGGTTCCTGGAAGATGGTGGCGGATGCATCCGTCGTTCGCTTGAAGGACTGGCGGCTGTGCGACTTTTTTTCCCCCCCGGAACTGTAGTCTGCAGGGGTTTTTTGCATTGATTAGTTTTCATTTGTTTGGCTTAGATTCAGCTCCAGCTCCATGGCAACATTATGCCCACTCCTCAGTGCGTGATTTCTCAATCTGTCTAGCCACTCTTTCGTATCACTCTTGTGCGCTGTTCAATCGCGAGGTATTAGGTATTTCAGCAGAATTGCACTCGATTGGAACAAGTTATTTTCAATCACTCCACCGAATTTGCATCTCTAAAAAATTTGTCTCGTTCTTGTTCTCAAGTAAGTCAACAAGCTAGGAGGATATTAATGGCGCAAAATTTACTTCAATCATCAAAATTTAACAGCTATAGTGTGAATGGTACATTTTGTTGTCTCCCACCTCCTTGTCACGGTTGGGCACATCTGTTGTGTGGGCAGATGTATCTGGCTGTGGTTTCCCCTGTGCATGATCAGCTCAGATGAGCCCGGCAGCCTTGATGGCAGATGTCTGTCACATGGGAGATGTATCTGACACAGCTGGCAGATATCCGCTGTGAGCATCAGATATGTCCACCAGACCTTTGACGTCATGCCGGTGGCAGTTTACCTCATTTACTTCATCCGCTCAACCAATCAGCAGCCGAATAAAGATCGGTCTACTGCATTCTTTTTTTACTGGCCTTATATCTCGTAGTCCCAGGGCTTTCTTGGTATGGAATATCATTTTGAACACATTCCGGATCAAGTCTAATTTAAATCCGGTTTTTCTCTCTATTGCATGAATTCCTGTGCATGAAACTGTCCGAAAGGTTGTGAAGTTCTACAGTTGAATCTGGGCCAAATTACTGAACATACATGTTCAATACATTGAATGAAAATTTAACCATTGGTTTCTTCATCTATGTTCTCTGAACCCTTTGGTTTGTATTGAGCTATCGATTGATTGGGGTTTTCAAAGCTTGGACCCATATTTTCGCGACTCAGAATTGAGAGACAACATCGAAATTCAAACCTAGCCCTAATGTGCAGCTAGTTTGGGGGAAAACCGATACTATGTATCACCCATGCAGCTTGTGCCATATTCCGTGCCCAAATGGTCCAGTAAACCCCACTCGCAGATGCATTCACCGGGCCGGCGGATGTATCCGCCAAGCAGATCAGACACTCTGATCATACATTCTCGGCTGCATACCACAGATTTTGGCCACTGCCCTTCAATTTCGGGTCATTAACCTGCTACTAACAACTTGCATCCACCTGTCAAAACCAGATGTATCCGTCCATTTGACTGGTGCATGTCAAGTAAAGCAATTGAGTTTGGAGTGTAAAATGGTGCTGGAGGCAATTATGAATGGTCCAATTATAAAAGTTCAAATAGGTCACACATCGAAAGACTCAGGGGTCCGGTGCCTGTTGCTGAGGTGAGAGCAGATACATCTGCCTGTCAAAGTCAGATTCGCCCATTTGACAAGTGCATATCAAATAGAGCAATTGAGTTGGGAGTGTAAAATGGTGCTGGAGGCAATTATAAACCATTTAGAAGAGTTCAAATAGGTCGCGCATCCTTCCAATCTTCCAAGGATGTGGATAAAAAATGGTTGAATCCGCTGCTGAAAGGCAAAGCAAGGTCTGAAACTCTGTACCACTGTACCTCTGTGGTATGGTTGAAAAGAACCACTTTCAATCATGCCAAAGTGAGTCAGGATTAAATTACAGTATGCACATGGGAGTATGAGAGTACATAATTGCATGGAAGAAAAAACCACACATCAACGAGGGGAATATTATGTAGGCAACAAAACTGGAGGGGACACAAGTTCCGAATGGAGGAGTATTTAAACCACCGCCAGTAATCCAAGCGAGTGGCGGATGTATCCGTCATTATCATCCAAAAGCCAAAACCTCGTTAAAGTAAGTCTGGAAGCAATGGGATTGTAGGATGCAAAATGGCTGGTTCAACTGCAATGCTCAAGTAAGTAAATTGAAGCAGTGTTGAAGCATAAAATTTGCAGGCAGATGTATCTGCTGTTGCATTGTCCAAATCGAAATCAGTGAGATGGGGCTTAGGAATAAAAGAGAAAATTACATAAAAAACAAAAGCTTAAACCCTTGCACTAAAGCTAGAAGATTTAACCAAGGCCGACGTGCGCAATCCGCTGGCGGATGTGTCCGCCACTATGTTCCGCTTGTCAGAATTCGGCCAAACTGGACCCGGAAGGGGGGGAGGTATGATATTGAAGGTGAATGTCCAAACTGCAGTATTAAAGTATGAAAATTCGAGCAATAACCAGCCATACAGCGGACGAGCTGATGTATCCAATCTGTTTTTCCATGAGCTGAATTCCGCACCAAATTGAACCTAGAGAAAAGCCAAATATCAGACAGGGTATGGTGGTGCGAGAGGAAGGTGCTGGCACAGGATTCGGCGGCGGGCACGGCCATCCGAAGGCGGGGCAGGGCGGGGCGATGGTATCCGCCAGGTGCGCATGTTTCCCGAATGGGGACATGACGCATATGACGTACACGTCCGTCGGGCGGAGGTAGGCCTCTTAGGGGATTCACGCTCATACAACGTAAATCCCCTAAGAGGCCTTTTACGTAATTTGGGCGGACCTCCCTTAGGTGTGAACTCATTGCTTTTATCGTACAGGGAGAACTTGCACACTGCCAAGTCAAACGGATGTATAGCCGCACAAACAAAAGAAATGTTGGCCCTCAAATCGCTGCTCATGAGCGTCGGGGGCGCATTTTGACCGCGATGAATCGCAGGATGAAAGATGCTGCCGCGGCAAAGAGCGCAGCCGCGCCTGCTGACGCACAACTCACCAAAGTCAATAACCTTCACCCAACAGTCGATCCCCTCCCTCGCACACCACCGCATCAGCATCATCACATCTCAGAATCAAAACGAGCACCTATTGATCTCTATGACTTTCTCACCATCGACGGGACCGAAGAAGACCCGGCGCTCGAGGTATGTCTCTGATGAATGCTGCTATATTTTGCTCACAGCGAGCACAGCATTTCATGCCCGATCTCAAATCTCATCTCCTGTCCCGTTTACTGGACATTCTGTATGATGGGGACGAGGCCAAATTCTCCGACCAAGATCTCCTTGATGTCACAATTGTGCAAGACCGCATTTACGCGCACAAAGTTATGCGGATCAATTATACAACTTATGATCTTGGGCGGGACCAGGACAGTATCAATCCTCGTACAAACTCTGACATCATGGTCTTGGGCCATGAGGATGACGACAGCTCAAACTCCCATCCCTATTGGCATGCACGGGTCGTTGGTATCTTCCATGCCGATGTTCGCCATGTTGGGTTGAGATCTAAAAGCAGGCAGACTCAGCGGATGGAATTCTTGTGGGTGCGATGATTCGGACGTGATCTTGACCACAGGGCCGGGTGGAAAGCACGCAGGTTGCATCGCGTCGGGTTTTTGGGCTCCAGCGAGCGTGATGCTTTCGGATTCCTTGACCCTTCTGAAGTAATACGCGCTTCTCACCTTATTCCTGCCTTCTACCATGGCCTCACCTCCGAGCTGCTCCCCAAATCAGTAGCCCGAAGACCAGAGCAAAATGATCAAGACTTTGTGTATTACTACATCAACTGGTAAGCCATTTCATTCCCGCCCCTGCCGCTACAATTACTTACAATGGCCAGTTTTGTCGACAGGGATATGTTCATGCAATATTGCAATCACGCCCTTGGCCACCGGTCAAAGGCTTCCTCATCTCCCGGACAGGCAGCCGAATGCCAGACAGCCGAGCCTGACCACGAGATGGACATCGACTCCGAGAATGAGATCAATAACAACAATGGCGGCGCTGCAGAAAATGAAGAGATGGATTTACCAGAGGAGGAGGAGGAAGCAAAAAATGACTCTTCCAACTCAGAAGATGAATTGGATGGTGAAGACGACAAGGAGGAAGAGGAGGAAGCAGCGGAAGAGGAGGCGGAAGGTGTTGATGATGGTGCAGAGAACATTGGGGACGACGAGGAGGTTATGGAATCGCTGGCTTATGCTTCACTGTGATACTTTGAGTATACATCTTGACTCTCAATTATTCTCAGATTTTTTGTACGCGAAGTTTGGGAAGAACTGTCATGAGAGAAGTGTCACAGCAATAATCCTTAAGTCTACACAAAGCGAGGGGTACTTACGGGGCACATAAAAAAAACCAATACCGATTTTTAAACTGCTTTATTATTTTTTAAGAGCGGTCTTATCAAGGGCGGACCCTTCGGGACTCTGCAAAGCAAACCCGAAACTGTTGGACGCGTCAGTCACGGGCACGTGTAATGTGATTGTCACTCTCCTTTATTTGGGGCTGCCCCCAGTGCGCCTCTTTTTCTCTTACCACGACCATCCCCATGTCCACGAATCCCACGCCCATTCCCTCCTCCTCTGCAGCCCCCACTGTCCCTACCCCCGACTCCCTCTCTCCCTCTATACGACGGAAGTACGATGAAATTGTCAATGCAATAGTCCCTGGCGCCGTCCAGTCCAGCAAACGCAAAAGACCTTCATTGTATGTGCCTTGCTACTCTTTTATCCTTCTTTTCTCACTACTTCCAGTGCTACAATGTCCGCTTTCGAGAAACTTATCTCATGCTGCAAATTTTCTATTTGCGCTGTGCATCCTTACATGAGCCTCACTGAGGTCATGATTTATGGGCCGGATAGGCACTGGGGAACAGCACCAGCAACATGCCCGTTGAACACTGTGTCTGTCCCGGCATCGTATGTACACTCCTTTGTCCATCTTTTGTCGACTCTGATGGTCCTGATACTTCCAGCGAAATTGAGCGTCAAAACGCGTGTGTGAAGGCATTTGACAAGACATTCTCCATCGTGCCTGAGCTTCTACCCGTCATCAAGCAAATTTATCTGGAAATCACTGTCAAGCCTCAGCAATGGCAGCTGCTCGTGAAAGTGGTGTGTCGTCTTTTACTCATCTAGTTCTGTATACTGACCGTAGCACAGATGCGCGAGGCTGCTACTAGTGCACGGACGAGCGATACGAGCGGCCTCAAGCATGAACTGACGTATTTCCTTCCAAATCCCCTCAAGAACGTGCTGACGCCCCCAATACCCAAACAAGAGTCGAAATCTGACCGTGGCCTCAATCACCCTGTCCTTCGGTACTTTATTTTGGGTTGTGCAGATCACGCTAAGCTCCCGCCTCTCGTATTTGCTCGCGCTCCCGCAACCAATACCGCGTGAGCTCAGAATTTATTGGCACATATATTCACTCTAATCCTGTTTTCTGTAGATCGTCTCCCGCGTCGTAAGTTGATATATCCACGCATACATCCACATACTAACTCTTTCTGTTGCAGATCATCTCCTCCGCCGGACGCTGGTGCCACATTGTAAGTGGATACCTCTGTGCATACATCCACACATTAACTCTTTGCTGCAGAACATCTCCCGATGCCGGCGCTACATCGTAAGTGGATACCTCCGCGCATACATCCACACATTAACTCTTTTTGTTGCAGAGCATCTCCCGACGCCGGTGCTGCATCGTAAGTGGATACATCCGCGCATATACTCACACTAATTCTGTTTTCTGCAGATTGTCTGCTCCTGACGCCGGAACTGCATCGTAGGTGAATATATTCGCGCATATACTCACACTAACGCTGTTTCTGCAGATTGTCACCTCCTGACACTGCCGCTGCTGCCGCCGCCGAGTAAGTTATTATCTTCCGGCATATACTTGTCTTACCTTTGTGTCCTAGGTTTCTCAAGCGTATTGTCGAGGGCAAGGTTCCGCTCAAGACCCGAACGTACCCGTCATGTTCCTACGCCGAGGATTCATATGATCCCGCAAATTTTGACAACGGGTTGTTGCGCGCGGAGGTAATACCTCGTGTAAGTCTATCTCACTAGCACTGTACATGCAGCTCACCACTGGTAGATCTTGCGGCACATCTGGACCGGACCGAAGACCGCCATTGTTGGCGTGGAGAAGAGTCTGCACCCGACATGCAACGCCTGCCTTCATAACCATCTACATGTCTCCCCGGAGATGATCGGCTACGCATGTGTCCAGGTATGAAACTCCATCTCGTGTATCTATGTTTTTGACATTTATCAGGCGCGCACGATGCTTGGGACCAAGGAGTGGGTGTCCAGAGACAGCTCTTATGACTACACCAAAGTCTTCTCGATCGCATCGTCGCTCTTTTCGCCATCCCCGACGATTCGAATGGTATCAACGGTGTGTCCTTTTCTCAACAGTCTTTACTTCCATCTGATCGTGCTTTGCAGCGAAGTTTTCGGCAATGCTGACGTTGCCCAATGCGCAGACGATGATGAATCTAGCGACGAGGAGGATGTGCTCGCACAGCGTGCCGCTCGTCGTGGACCCTCAGCACTTGGTGTAGTGGTTATACCCTACCCTTTTCCGTACACATTCTCAGAATGTTCCTTGTTCAAATCTGGCTGCAGCCGCTTTTTTATCTTTCCGTTTCATAAGATTTAATCTTATAAGCCCAAGATTAATCTTGGGACCCCATTTGGGTAGCTGAGAAGTTCATAGCAATTTGTGTGGAAAATTAATTTTCATGATGTACAATTTCGTGGCAAAATTTAATCACAGCTGCTGCAACCGTTGCAGCAACCCCGGCCTTGTCCTGAGGTGGATTCATTCAATGTAGTTCACGGCCGCTTTCTGACCATCGTCTGCAGCAACACCCATCGTCTCTCGTTTTACTGATTGTATGTCTTTCGCGATGGCGACGAGCACGTCCGACTAACAGTATATTCACAGGCTCATGATTACGAACACCACGGTGTGATCTGGTCCTCAATTCTTTATTCGTCTCTGACCCTTCTTCCAGCTATTTCTTGAAGAACCCGACGATCCAATCCTGGTATGTTTACTTCTATTCGTTTGTGGTTATCGCTGATTCCCATTCCCGTTAGCTGTAAACGACCTTAAGACTTCAATTGTACGTTGCCCAATTTCGTGGGGTGTTGGATCCATTCACTAATGTCTTTCTGCCCAGAATATTGCTGTATCGGCTTTCACACATTGGTAAGGTCTTCCACATGCGCAACGAATGGTCGCTAATGCTACGCTCGACAGTAAACCACTCGCATAACTGTATCTTACTCTCGCGCAACTCATCGCATTGTCGCTGTATCTCACTTCTTCCGCGCTGTACTCGTAAATGTAGTCCGTGAATTAACTGCTTTGGAATTATTCTGGGATTTCGTGAGATGTGTACAAGTAGAGTACAAGGCCTAAGCAGCACTTGGAAGCGCCCCGACGGCTAGCTAGCCCCTCGTAATGTAGTCCAGCTAGATCACCTTCCGAGGTGTCGCAGTTTTCATGTCAGAGTTGTAAGGCCCTTGTGCGGTGTGTTCAAGCCTTGAGTACCCTTGCGGGGGCTTATAGGTATTCCAAGGGCCTTGGCATACCCTCGGAATGCCGGCGCACTTTTCGTGATATGATCTATCAACCCTATTGCTTTAGATATAAATTGGCCTCCAATCTCAGTAAAGCAATCACCATCGAAAAAGACCTCCAAAAGAGCACCCACCCCTTCCGAAATCTACAGTACGTTCGTTTCTTGACTTTCCGCCGTTGAACTGTTAGCTAACGCTAACGACTTCGCAGCACCCACAATGTTCGCATCCCGCTTCTCCACTTCCTAACTCACTCACCCCTCTTCGTCCACCTCCACCCCTACCAATCCTACGAAGCGGCGGTGCAGCCTCCGCGACCGCTGCGGCTTCAGCTTCACCCTCAGCTTCGTGCCTGCGTTCCCCAATATCCCCGCAAGGGGCCACATTGGACCGACGGCCGGAAACATTCCCCACCGCAGACGCAGCAGCGCGGCGTCTCTTGAAACCCCCGCTCCCAGAGCCGCTGCTGTCGAGCGCGATGCGTATTTCGCCGTCGTATGAACCTCAGCAATGCCCTCTGGTCGGGATGACGGGATGAGTGGGAAATACCTGTGCGGATTCGGAGTCCTGGTGAGTCTCCTCTCGTATCTCATGCCACCGAAATCGTGCTGATTTTCGTATCACAGCCTCCATATGCTTAGCCATATGCTCCGCTGTTCACAACGTTCACAACCGGACCCGAAGCAGGGTTGCGACAACGACGACGACGACCAGATGGAGAGAGCGACGTGGATAGTAAACTCGTACTATTCCCCACTTTGTTATAATTCTATCCTACATACCACGAGTTCACGTCATATTTAAATCAATCCACCCTTATCTGGGCTGTTTGCCTGGTGTGTGGGACGTTGCAACGTCGAGGAAGTGAACGGGCCTGAGCACAAAAGAAACTTTCTCTACAACACGCAAATTACAGCACTCGTGCGCCCAAGCCGTTAAGCCGCTAAGCCGCCTGAGACCAGGAGACGCTAACAAGGTTCAAAGTAAATAGTCACGAGAGGTGGATTGTTGAGCAGCGAATCTGATTGGCATGTACGCTATAACGGGAGGCAGGCGACTCAAGAATCTGAATAAAAAGCGAGTTTGAACAGCTTTTCGCGTACGAAGAACACATCACCGGCTTTATACACGCATAAAAAAAAAAGATGGCGCGCCGATTTATGTTTCTCAAGGCGAGTACGTCGGCGTCTCTCATATCGAAGTGAGAGCTGCACATCCAGCTGCAGATTGTGAGGCTGGAGGTCTGCCTGACATCACATTCCATTGGACGGCGCAGTCCGCAACTGAAACGTTCAAGCGGCACGACCTTCGAGAGTGAAGGGTCTGTCCATCCGCCAGCCGTGGCCTGTCCGAGATAGAATGAACTCGAGGAGAGTATCGCCGGATACACCTTCGAATTGTTTGAGGTTCAGATAGCGTAGATTGGGACACAGAGGACAGGAAAGATGGTATTCGCAACTGGGGTCAAGTGTGTGTGTGATGCTGCAGGACATCCACATCGATCGGCATCTGTGCATTTCGTATCTTGTCTCAGGGTCCGCTTTTAGAATCCTGCTCGCTTATGATTCGTGGCCGGAGGACCACTGATGCTTCTCGTCATGACTCTTCCCGCCAACATATCTCCCTCGCGTTTGCTTCGCTCCCACGGCGATCCAGTCCACGCACACGGTCCGCTTCGATCTCTATTTCCCTCAGGGATGAACCGTCGGATCTCTCGAGCTCGATGTACAAAATCTGTCCAGTTTCACTCTTCTGGCTGCTCTTGCGGACACACCGTCCCTGGAAACGCTCTACCATAAACGGGAGCCTTTCGAGCAGGACGTCCCACGCTCCGATGCACAGCTCCTCACATCGTCCGGGGACAATGACGTCCAGTAATCGGAGTAATCGGGCTGCATCAAGAGCAGTTTTACTTTCCGCCATCTGCGAGAGACACCGACAATTGGCGACACGAGAGATGAGATGTCGCAAGTGATAGTGGATATGCCCGAATAAGCCAAGGAAATATCGAGGGGGACTGCCCCGGATATTCTGAGCCAGGCGATGACCGTCTTAGCAAGCTGCGGGAGTTTCGAAACCGGTGGGACAACGATGTGGATGACGCCCATAGACGCGGCGTCGTGAGCAACATTTCGCCAGGATTTGCATATCTGACACAATAGAAGTGATGCCTCATTCGAGCTGAGTGCAGGATTCCTGGTCGACGAAAGGGTTTCCAGAGATATATCCTCGTCCGCCAGCCTGCGAACGAGCGACACCAAGGCGAGATGGGCGTCAATGAACTTCTCCAACTCGGACCGTCTGAGCGAAGCTTCGTCAATAAGGGCCTGAAGCCGGGCAATTTCCTCTGTCAAATCTCGCAAGTCCTGGCGAGGACTCTGCAGAAAATCACGAATGCTCTTGCATTCCGCGTCCGTTGGTACAAAGTTGGTGTGAAGCAGTTTTTGGAATGGGGAATGCATCGGACGTAGACGAGGATGAGTGCAATCCTGAATTAGAAGCTAATCGTCCGCACCAGCAAAGACACAGATCAGAGCCGAAATCTTAAGGTGGCATGACCGACGTTACCCGTGGATGATCTCGGCTGGGGCCGGGTTCAGGCTTTTCCGGAATCGCGTGCTTTGTTTGGCATTGTCTTGTCATCCTCTATTTGCCAGCTGGCTTCCGTCTTTTTCACCTTCGGGTGCCTGGCGAATTAATCCTTTTGTTTGAGCCCTCGGGCAGTGCCTACACTTCTATCACTCTATTCGATCCCGGGCTCTATCTTCTGCCCCTTGACGACCTCTGCGTCTAAACGCCTGGTGCAAAAGGCATACCATGACCGCTCAACGCCTTGCACGGATAGGCTCGCCGGGCAATGGGGTCCCCATCGCAGCAGTCTTTGGCGTCCAATGGATCTTTGACTTGGCGTACTCCGCCCACAATGTCGCAGCTGAGGCTTGGAAATCGTGTTTACGGCTCTGGTCTGCGGACTTCAAACGATGCACCATATGTGATAATGAACTCTGGCTGGGCGATCTTGTATCGTGTTCCAATGGCACGTATATATATCAATTATCATTTATAAATACTGACTATCAAGCATTGGAGTAGACGAAAATCGACATTGGTACTGCCTGAAATGCTTCGAAAGCACAACAACCGCTATGATCACTGGAGACGTTGTATTCTCCTACGATCCACGAACCACGTTTCCTCTTTGCTGCTACTGTCTCCCATCTTCCTCCTCGATCCTCGACACCCAATCCCTCTCCCCGCAAATGCGGCATTCCTGGGATAAGGCAATCATAACCAGACAGCTTCAGGGGCTTGCCTTTCCTCTCATCACATGCACACATTGCAGCTATGTCGTTGTGGACGAGCGTGAGGCCTCAGGGCACCGGCCTGCGCCACAGACGATCACCAACACTGGCAGCCTGAGGCGCAGGCTGGTACAAACCATCAGCTCATACATCGGTTCTTCTCCTTCAATGAAAAAGCCAGAGCGCTTCCACTGCCCGGAATGCGACTTCTTGACATGTCTGCCGCCACAAGGCTGTGGGACCCATTTTCAGCCCGGGCTCGCAGACGACCACAAGTGCAAAACAGACGACCTGAGGCTAGAGATCGAACGTGCTGTGGTATGTCTGGTATCCCCCCCTCTATCTCTCACCTACGCGCCCATACCCTTCGTTCGCCGACTGATTTTCTTTTGAATCTCAGGACAAATCTCTTATATACACCTGTCCTTCCTGCTCCGCCGCCCTCGTCAAGGATGGCGGGTGCAACCACTGCACCTGTCTCTGCCGCGCAGAATACTGCCATATCTGCCATGCCAGCCTGGGCCGCGACCAGTCTTCGGTCTGGAGGACCCATTTTTGCGATCACTTTATCGAGGGGGGACAGGGACGGTGTACGCAGACAGGGTGCCGCAGATGCCCGCTGTATTCGGATAGAGATGATGAGGGTATTCGGAGGAGGGTGGAGGGAGAGGTGACGAGGCGGTGGAGGAGGCAACGCGTTTGGAATGGGATTAAAAGTTTTGTTGGATGGGGTTGAGTTGTTGGAATTTTTTCTTTTTGGTTGTTTGATGTACGTATGTGCTTTTACGACAGGAGGAATTCATCATTGCCCTTTCGCAGTTTACGGGCTTGCCGTGAACGACACTCTGCTGTTCGCCTTTGAGCCTTCGGTGGCTGGTACGATTCACACGTCTCTTTTCGCCGGGAAAATGGACCTGTATCATCCCGCACTTTGTAGAAACTTTGTGCGGTGTACTCCTCCGCACCGGATTAAACAAGTGAAGACGATCCAATAAGCCTTTCCCGCGGTATTGATGCATCATTTTTCAGATGAATCGCTGAGCACACCGAACGACACGCGGATTTCAAGGGTCATTGCCGCTGCTGCGTACCTCAAGGATCTGCTCCTTCCAAGCCAAAAGGTAAGCATCAATTTACCGATATCCCATATTCTTGATGCTTTTCTCTGTATGTTTGGGCCGTGCGCAGCTCTGCCGGTCCCGATTTAACGCGCGCAGAGTACTAAAGCTTAATTTGATGTAGACTAGTTGTACCCCGCAATAATCAAATGTTACCTGGCTGCACTTTCAATGATATTAATTCTCTCTTGCATATCAAACACGCAGCATGAATGACGGCCCGGCTGCGGAAAATCCGTGCAGTGCGACACAACAGGGCCAAGTAGGACATCTCGGGATGTGTCGCGCTTGCCAAAATTTGTCGCACAATTGTCCAATCTGCCTCTATCAATTTTATCTGCCTCATATCGAAATTTATCTGGGCCCGCCATCTCGTCAATCCTCCCTTGCATCAACCCATTGATTCTTTTCATTTATCTATCAACAGGTCTATCACGTCAATGTCAAGAAGCTCACGATTTTTGACAAGGGCGATGGTGCTCTTTGAAACCCTCCTTCTTCTGACCTCCCTTCTCCTGTGCCAATAACGCCTTCCAAGAAAGTTCGCGACCCCAGTGCTGTAACAGCGCTGTTGAATCTTGATGGCGCCTTCGACGACCTTTTCTCTTCCAAGAGCGGGGTTTCACAGTGTCGTGCGCGTACATTTCGCGGTGAGAATTGGCTCAAAAATGGTGGGAGGATGAGAGAAAGGATGAAAGAAACGCGTGGCTGAAGGAACGTGATCTGATCATATTGATGAACTGGCACGTGGTCGGTGTTGTGCGAAGGCTGTGCTTTATTTGATTCAAGCACCACGATGGGGCAGTCTCTGCCCTGCGATCCAAAGGCTGGTTCGTGCCAAACTGTGGTTCAGTTTTGACTTGCTGATAACACTGCTTCTGTGTAGACCGCGATGAGCTAGCGAGCGCTAAACTTTGGGCTGTGTACATTTCCGAGGCGGAGAAGTACGACAAAGCGCTCGTCGAGGGATGGCGATCCGATATGGAAGGGCTACTAATTTTTGTGGGTGACCCTGCGCGAAATTCATGGTTATCTCAGTTTGATTTGATGCGGCGCTAGGCCGGACTATTTTCTGCCACGTTGACTGCCTTCCTCGTTGAGAGCTACAAAACGTTGACACCGGATCAGGGTGCGATTACAATCGCTCTCTTAGCCCAGATCTCACGCCAACTGGAATTCAACTCTACGATGCCGTCTGCACAATCATCCATGACGGCGCCCTTTACTCCCACTCCTGCCTCATTCGCATGCAACACCCTGTGGTTCCTCAGCCTCGGGTTGAGCCTTTCATGTGCTTTAATGGCAACCTTGGTTGAGCAATGGTCCAGAGAGTTCGTTCAACGAACTGAGCGGCTGGAGTCCCCTGTGATTCGTGCGCGGGTATTCTCTTATCTCTATTTCGGACTCCAGCGGTTCGGCATGCACAAAATTGTCGACTTCATCCCTCTCCTGCTGCACATGTCACTGCTTCTTTTCCTTGCCGGCCTGATCCCATTTCTTCATCTCATCAACACACTCCTGGCGGCTCTGCCAGCTGCGCTGCTCGCGGTGATTACGATGACATACATCTACCTCACGGTACTTCCGATATTCTGCTCCGACTCTCCGTATCGCACACCGTTATCCAATGCGGTGTGGCACATATTCCAGGCCTTCCATCTCGCACTCCGGAAACAGAAACAACCCATACTCCGTGAGAAGTCGCAGATTGCGCACGACAGTCCTCGAGACACCCTTACTATGGTTGAGGCCATGGTCCTCGATGCCGGCGCTGATTCGTCTGGCCGAGCCCAACGCGATAGAAGGGCAGTCCTTTGGACTGTTCGGTCACTGGCGGACAACAATGAACTCGAATCCTTTGTGGATGCTCTTCCGGACATTATGTGGGGCCCCCATGGCAGGCGACGGCTTTATGACCAAACAATCGAAATCCTTCTCGCCGGCCAGGACATCCAACTGGTGGCCCGAATTGAGGGTCTCCTCCGGAGCTGCGACAGCGGTCTCATGGAACCAAATGCAGAGACTCGGCGCCGGATTTCCTGCATAAAGGCGCTGTGGACAATTGCCTATTTTTTAGCGTCAGATCATCCGGCCAGAACATGGTTCCCCGTTTTTGATGCCCAGATTTTGGCATCTCATCTGAATCATTCCAACCCTCTCGTCAGATCATATTCGATATCTGCATATTCGCTCGTTCAATGGATCGTACGCACTGCGCATGCACCATATATGTGGTCCGCGGCCGATATCTCCCCATCTGTCCTGGAGCCTCCCGGCTCACTCCTAACAGCTGAACATGAACCAGAAGCCGCGCAATATTCCGGCGTGGATCTCGTAAATATTGCGTACCATCCAACGGATCTACCACAAGCATCGCCACACACCACAGAATCGTTCCAAGATACCGGATATGATTCGCTTCTGGATTACATGCGACGCTCCGCATATTTACCTGAAATACCCTACGAATTCGAGGCTACCTGTCAAATCATCCGACCCTACCACGGATGGATAAGCCCCAGGGCCGAAATGAAGCTCAAGGCGACTCTGAGCATTGTCGCAGATCAGCCAGCTTCGACGATCAAAGCTCTTGGGCCCCAGGTCCACCAGATCGACATCATCGTTGGCACGATATTCTCCATCCTGCAGAGCGCTCCAGGCTGTTTGAATGCTCAGGTCGGCAGAGCGATGGTCAAGTACATGGCTCCACGAGCGAAGGGACCAGGTTTGCTCCGCGCCTTGAGGTGCTGCGATCCGACGCTATTGGGCTCTTTGCTCACGAATTATCTTGCGGGCGGTGTTGGTAATCTGACCCAAAACACACTATATTCAATCTGGTTATTGTCCGCCAATCGACCTCCGCTAGCCGTTTTTGAAGAAGGGGTTCTCAGCATCGTTTACGCTGCCCCCCAATTTTCAATTACTCCTTCCGTCATTGCGGTGCTGAAGTCCAACCTCGTCATGGACACGTCGAAAGCCCCTCCCGAGCAACTGCATCTGTTGATGGACAGACTGCAGATCTCCAATCCCACCTCTGAAATGGACATACGGGTTGATGCTACCGAACGATGGAAGCAAGCAACCTTTGCGATATTGATCAAATTTCTCGAACACGACCTAGCCTTGCCGGACCCGACAGCAAAAAGAAGAGCAACGGACACGTTCCGTTTACTCGCCAGACGTTGTGCACGACGAGCCGTTCCATCCTCCCTCCAGCTCAGATTCGCCACCTGGTTCCAGCACGTTATCGACCACCCCGCTTTGTACTCGCAGTGCGATATGATCGTGACCGTGATTGATTGGCTCTATAATTCAACGCTATGCGAGCCTTTCGACGACTTGGATGCCCGCCGAATGATTCGCACAGCTTTGACGACCTATGCGGCCACTTTGCCCCTCCAGTCTGATGCCCTACGCAGCAGAGCGGCCACACTACTGCTTACACTCGACTTAGCGCCCAGGATGGAGAATCATGAATGAATTCGATATGATTGCTCCCCTCATACTGGGTTTATACAGATATCTACGATTCAGGATCATTCCGTAAGAAACACGGAGGGAGACTAATAAAATGGCCATTTTAGCCACTTGGTTATGCAGTAATGTTCCCATGTGTTCGTGGTCCTCTGCTCATGTATCCCCTTTTCAAAATTTTCGTTGGTCTGTAGCCCTACTACTCGAATTTCACAATCGGGAACCAAATCCCGCCCACAGATTCTTCTCCTGATGTAGCCGCCTCGACAGGTGTTGCGCCGAACGGGGCGATGGTAGCAACCTTCATCCCGGGTCAGTGCCAGAAGATGATAGCATGCGTAGTCGCGTACGCCTCTGGGATGATGACGGGAATCGAATGGCACAGCGTCAACGCAGATCACGCTGGTTAAGGAGGCGACAAAGAAGGTGCGTGTTCGGACCATGGTGTATTCAATAATGAAAGATCAAGCAAAGACAAGAGTCCCAAGCTCAAGAATGGGGTGAGGGAAGAGAAATGAAGTGAGGGATCAACCTTGAGCTTCCATAGGTGCCCTTTCTGGTTATATGAGGGGGGAATTACGGTGTGCACTGCCCACAGCACCCAGATCATGAGATTCGTACCCGTTGGGTGAATGGCAACGCTATCTGTGCGCCATTGACAGTCGGCAGGCACGAAGACGGTCCAATACCAGGATTTTCTCGTTGGTCAGGCGAGTGCGGAAACGTCTGCATGCCATCACTTGCAGAAATGGCATGGCCGAGTCGTGAACTCTCGGATGCAATGGAAACTGTATCCGAGAGGAGAATAGCCCATCATCCATTTCGCACTGACGCTGCCACACGCTGTTGCAACCAATCAAACTACATCCGCAACCCCCGCTGATCTACGAGAAGAAATCACAGTGATTAGATTCTTAAACGGGCCCACGTCCTCATCTGGTAACTGTCTCTTGACACCACCCCGTGAAGTTGTAGTCGATATAATAATAAATGATGCCGAGCGTTGGCCTCGAAAAAATGCCTAGTAACATCGCACTCTGGGTAATTTATGGCGTGAAAGTTGGACATGTAGTACGAGTGAGCACTCGAGATTACACACACGCCTGTGATGTAAAAGACGTAAATGTCCGTGGCGAAATGAAGAAAAAGACTCAAGGGCTTCCAACTCGAAAACTACCCTCAAGGGTAGTAAGATATCTCAATTTGCCGATCTTTCAGGGCCGTCACAGCTCCGGTGTGTGAAGATAAATGCACCGAACGTCGTTGAGCGTATATCCCGAGTACGTGATTTTCGGGTAGGAGAGATTGGGAACAACAGGGACAACGGATGTCCTCAACCAGGACCACTATTAAACTGGAGCTCAGGTGGTTCTCGGTGGTGGTGGTTTGAGACTCGGCACCCCCCGCATCAGATCAGTGCGGCCATTAACCGCTCTTTAACGAAATGGCTCCTCGGCTGTGCTGTTCCTCCGTATGATCGTCCTCCTTTTGCATTCCCTCTGTTCGTCCTCTCGAGTTAACCCCTTCTGTCATCGATTTTCTGTGTTTAACAACACAGCCTTTTCATTTCCAGTAGGACAGCTGACAGGGGCGCACTGCTGCATAGTTCCTTTCTGACAGGACACAGCAGATCGCAGCAGCAATTCACTGCGCAACTTCGTCGCAGTATGCACAGCACAAAATCTATTAACCGTTCTTTAATGAGATGGTGCAAGACCTGTGCCAAATCCCCATAAAGGCATGCTCCTTTCCGCTTTCTCTGCCTTGCTTCCAGGGTTAACTCCTTTGGTTTGTTCTGTTTTTCTACGCTGCCTTTGCGCTGCCTCAAACAAGTTCAACTCATCATGATCAACCATGTGCTTGATTTCTCTTCCTTGCGCGCTGACTGCGAACTGTTACAGACAATCCAAATTGGGGCTATGGAGCAGTACAGACGAGTCTCGTGGATTATCACTCCGCCAGAATGCTCGATTTGGGCACAATCCTCACCGCGGCGCAGCAGAACACGTTTGTCACACTGCCGCCACGTAAGAATCATATAAACAGCCAGCATTCTCCTTTGTCCCTCTGCTTCTGTTCCCTCACCTTCCACCGTGACCTGTGGCTCATGCCTTCAACCCCCTCGGTTATTTTCTAATCTTCTGCTCGGAGTAATGGACCTTGCTCTGTAGCTTCGATCTCTCAATATCGGATCTATCTCTAAGCTTTCTGCTGTTCGTACTCCACCTCGGCCTTGCAGCCTCTGCAACCCCGCAATGTCGGATTTCATTTCAAGTCCTAATGCCTCTCAACCTCTCTGCGAACGCGTAACACCGGATCGTGCACTGCTGGTCGAAGAAATCTGGTTGCTGGTCGAGATTCTTTTGATTTTCCGCGCTCCTGGGCTGTGGCTCTTTGTCTCGCCTGCTTCGGCACACATCATTCCGGCAGATATCTGGTGGATTAATCCTGTCGTATCCTCAGGTCCACACGACGCACGAATTTTCCGAGCATAGATAAGGTGTTTACCTTCCTGGTCCTCGAGCTGTCGCTTCCCCATCCGTTCTTCAAATTCCTGGTGTAGGCTCGTTTGGCCTTTGCTGCACTCCCGGTCGTCAGTATCTCATTCCCTCTCCCGATTCGCTGGTCCGAAATTGGTAGGCTCCTTTGCAAAACTGCGTTTCATTGGCGAGAAATATGGATTCGGGCGGCTTTATTCTATGCTGATCTTCCCTCCCGAGCTCCGTTGAAAGCCTAAAGACGAGAACTCGAGTTCTCAATGATTCAAGGCACAATAGATTCTGAATACCTTCATTCTTCTTTGCATAATTGTATTTCTATGAGCTACCCATGAAATAACATTAACATCAACTTTTGATATATACCCAGGCCCGAGCTGCCGGAGCGAAGCGACGGCGTATCTTGTCAAGTCATTAGCCGCTCTTCAACAGAAGCAGTTGAAGATCGCGTCGAGTCGCTGCCTTCAAAGGTTCAACCATATGAAGCAAATTCAACGAAGTGGATAAGCTTTTGAAATGGAAGGGACAAAAGAGACCAGGAATTTGAGCTGTGCATCGGTTCCAGACCGTCGCACCTACGAAAGAAAAATAAGAAGAAGCTGCATATACTTAGCCACACCAGAAGGAATGGAAGCACTGTTCTCTTCCTTTCATACTGATGATCATCCACATTCGACGATCACCGCCTCGATCCACGTCGACTGGAGCGCCGGCTCTGTCGGGTCCGGGGATCCAAAATTGAATAAAGAAAATGGAAGACTCGACCAGAGTGACGTCTAACGACTTCGACACCTTCCGTGCTGACCGTGCAATGAAAGAAAAGAAGCCGGCCCTATTAATATCCACCTATGCTCTCGAGAGGAATCGAACCTCCGTGTCCCTCCGAATGGATCCAAACTTTTTCCGTATCGAAAGAGGGTGGCCACCGCGGCCTACAAGAGCTCCGATCGACAGCCAGAGTTGGAAACTTATCGAGAAATCAATACGTTGTATCGGTATTGCCTCTATGTGGAAGAGAGCGGAAAATAGAAAGCTCAGTGTCAAATAAACTATAGCTTATTGGACGCTGTGCGGATTCCTGTCCGGTGGCCTTTGTTCTCTACTAGGGCGCAAGAGCCTACACAGTTGACAAATCTGTCGTGAAAAACGAAAACTTGAGCAGAGTCCCACTTGATGGCCCCAGGAGGAGTCGAACCTCCGCATCCCTCCGAATTGGTTTAGACTTTCATCATCCAAGGTGACCGCCGCGTTTCACGAGAGCTTGGATTCATAGCTAGCTGGCCTGGTTATCTAGTCGAAGTTTATAAGCTGCAGTTCTGAATACAAAGCAAAAAGCCGGGGGTGAGATATACGCCAGTTCGCGGCAAATACGCAACCCCTCCGGCCATTGATCCCAAGGCCGCGATAGAGCGTCGGAAGCAAGTCGCGCCCCGCACCGCGAACCAGCTCGTGATCAATGGCCAGTGGGATATTGTCTGCGATGCGCTCTTATGCAACTGCGATTCAGAAGTATATCAGAATAGATACTCGCAAGTGAAAGATCACAAACTCACCCTGGAAATAGGCGCGCACGTCCGCCATAATATTGAGGGCAGGATCCATCCGATCAGGAGGTAAGAGCTTCACCAGATCCTCCGCGTCGATCCCATTGAGTCCGACAGCAGCGAGGCCGGCCAGAACTTGCGCAATGTCAGGGTACGCGGCCGGACTCGATACAAGTCGATGATCTTCGATTGCGTTGGCGAGAACAGGATTCTGAGCCTTCTCGCGCGTGCTTTTGTAATCCGATAGGAACTTGGTTTTGTAATCCGCTAGGTAATGCTCATTCAGCATAAGTGGACCGTCTTCCTTGAGAGCAATGAGCTTCAATATGAGCGCTTGAGCGGTATCAGCACGTTGCTTCATGTAGTCCTGCACGAGGATCCTGTATATTCGGGTGCAATCAGCATCGTTGAATTGCAGTTGGAAAGAGAACGCACGTTACACGCTGCTCGAGACTACCTTGACCGAACGCGGAGAAGTGGATGGCGATCAGCGCTTTGATGTGCTGCGCGAGCGTTTGGTGCACGAAGCAGCAGAGAATGATGGCGGGCGAGGCCCATTTGCTTATGAATTCGGCGATGAAAGATTGCTGCACGACGAACGGGTAACGACCGAAAGCTCACGGGTCAGCGCCCTTTCAAAAAAGAAATTCAGATGGCGGTCTGGACGGAAAGAAAATGATTACGCGAGTGCACGCCCGAGGACTTGATCTATGAAGATCGGGGTGCGTGAGGAATTGTTGTGAAAAGTGCCTCCATCCTCGTGGGACAGGAAGACCGGATCGGGGAACGGAAAGTCGTCAAGTCCCTCCTCTGGCCGCTCGTAAGGTCTGAAGTCCGGTGCGGTTTCACGAATCGCGCGTCTGAACTACTCCTGCGCAGGGGGGATGACTTGCAAGAGTCCGTCCGCACGAGGGACACCTTCGAGGATTTTATGGAGCTCGCCGACGAACCCGTGAAGGAGGGAGGCGATCTCGCCGATAGGGTCGCTGGAAGGGGGCTTCGGGAGCTGCGCCAGAAGGGCGCGGGTTTTTTCAACCGTGTTCTCCAGCTCGGTCTGGATTTGAGATAATCTAGCCGTGACTTGATCAAAATCGAATATTAAGGGTACGGGAAAGAAAGTACCGCTTGGAAATCAGATCCTAGAGAATGGAGCTCAAGCGGTCGATTAGATTGGACGTCCGCAGATATTTCTGGTACAACGGATCGAGTTTCGACCAAGGCGTGGTGAGGGAAAAGAAGTTGTTCTCCCGCACACGCGCGCCTTCCCAGTTGATACCTTGCTTGATATTCTGAGAGCTTGGCTGCTTGACGCAGTACCAGTTATTTTCGAGGGCTTCTTGATGAGTGGTAGCCAGTTCTCGTCGCCGCGAGGAATTCTGTGGATAATCAGAAATATTCAGAGGATGACGGTATGTAAATTACCTATCAGGCTTTGTAAGGACGCCTGTGGAGGCGAGTCATGAGCATAATAAAACTGGAATAAAAGCAAATGGACTCGCCGATGGTGCGTTTACCCTCAGGGTCATACTTCTTGGTGAGATGATGCGCGGGGACATCACACATTTCATACTGCCAACATTTTCCGATAGGCGGCACGACGATGGAGTTCTGTTTTGCAGTGCGATGAAAGCAAAAGGCCGTAAATAGGGGCGGAACACAGCTAATTTTCATATGCGGTAATACCATCTTTTCCATCACCGAATTTTGGCAGCGTTCACAGATAAGGTCGACACACGTGTGTCCACGTGTGTCTACAGGGGGTGGGGACGCAATGATTGAATCCACTGGCATCGTACTTACAATACTTAACTCGCACGAGACGAAGTCCTCCAGTCGAATTACATTCTCCTCTCCGAGGTTCCATTCCCTTCATGCGTGTACTAGATCAAGCCAGTTGAATCTCGGAGCGACAAACAACGATGATGGCCCGTACCTACGGTTACTGACGGATTGCTATGGATCTTCGTCGAAGCATCGTGCACTTTGTAACTGATATACGTCCGACCTGCCCGTCTTCCTGGGAGAAGACAAAAGCCGGCGGTCAAATTTCGAGGAACGTGAAGTCTTTGCATCATGCCGGAACCACTCACCCACAGAGCGAACATCCCATCAACCTTGCCCGCACATTCGCCCCCTTGCTTTGGCACCCAACGTTCTTGTTGGACAATCGATCTTTTCGTTGTGATCATTGTTCTCCGATGTCATTTGGTTTAATCAAGACTTCACCAATCCTTTCCTTCCCATCAAAACTCAAGGACGCAAATAACCTGTAATCGCATTCACATTACCATACGCATTGGCCCGTTGCTGATCGTCGGGATAATATCTACGACTCGGACAGGCGATGATCATACTTGAAAGGAAAGCACTTCTACAGCATGCGTTCTTTGGCTCTCGCCTTTCTATCCCTTCGCAACAGGCGGGTGAGCGTTCAAATGTGTTCCCTCAGATCGCTAGCATGTCTTATTCTGGTTCTATTGCGATCCCGTACCGTCAACGGGCTCTCCTGTCTGAAGGTCGATGAGAGCGGAGGCACTTTGAAGGACGGGAATCTTATAGAGAAAGGTGACTTGATTTGCACCTATTCGAGCGGAGCTCTATGTGCGTACTCGGTTGCCGGCAAAAAAGTGAGCAAAACGAATCATTGCATTTTCCGGTGCGCTCATGTTTGTTGGGGCTCCAGGGGGTTGGTGAACTTGATCCTGCGGAAACGGAGGACAAGGATGATGTCTGCCCCACTAACCTTAACGGATCGACTTCATGAGTGTTATAAATTTTATGAAACGAGTATTAGAAAGAAACTCATCGAAATCCAGATCCTTTTCACAATCCAGCTCCTCTTTCCAAAATCAGGGAGCCTCACCCCAATCCAGCTCCTCCTTCGGAAATCAGAGAGCCTCACCGACACGCCCACCAGGCGGGCCACCCAGGGGACCTATTTCCACTTTGTCACCGTCAGTGGTCATTCACCGAAATAAAGGCACAAGCTAAAGAATTAACAACATGCAGTGATACTTCTCCTTCGCTTTCCCGCAGCTCTTCGTCTTCTCCAAGTGCCCCGACGTCCCCCGAAACCTCGGCAATAAGCGGCTCGTCATCACGAATAATTGGCAGTCCTTCGACCCAAAATTCGGCGACAAATACGACCATTAACTCAGCCTCTCCGACAGGAGTTCCAACAGCGAGATCAGATAGGTACTATGCTTACTGTATTCACAGCGAATCTCACCGTGCCCGGCAGGAAAAGCACCCCCGCAGCAGTAATTGCTGGGTTCGTGGTCGCCATCTGCTTGGTCGCTGGTGTCCTATTCCTCGTGTGGTTAAGGCGACGTCGTCGATGCGCTGCCGCCGAAACGCTCCCCCAGCCATACGAGAAAGCGGAGATACCGGTCTCACCACTCGACACGCAGACGCCACCAGATTTGCCTCCGGCGGAACAAGCCCCAGGAAAGATCGGTGCCATGGCCGTTGATGCTTCGGAGACGGGTCTGGTTCCGGCCGAGGTCATGGCCCAGCCCGATCGCGAAGCTCGCCAAGAAGATGATGAGGAGCCACTGAGGCTGCGACTTCAGCGGGTGGAGGCGCAGCTGGAAGCACTATTTACCTCGAGAGTGCCGACGAGTGCACCGCCCAGTTACAGGGGATAAGTGATTAGCTATCAGTCCAACACATATTATTCAATGGAGTGTATACCTGGAGTGAAATTTCCTTCTCCGCGGCGTAAGTATCTGCTTTAGTTGTTCGGCGATAAGAAGAACAGATCGAGGTCACTCACAGATGCGACAAATGAATCATTTGACTTGACTCTTATTATCGACAACATATATTCGAATATTCATCACCTAATGGGCAATATTACTCGGAGCTATTGCACAGTACAGGCCGTTGTTCGCGTTCTTTGGGTTAGGGTTAGCGCATCGTCGGAGCAAAAATGAGGGCCCGCGCAGGACAGGAAAATATCGGAACAGTGGACGGCCCAAGCCCCTCCAAGCCTCGCGCGCACTCGGTATGGACGTGGTCGCCGTGCTATGGAGTGCGCTCGCGGTCCATGGACCCGAGTTTTGACGGGATTCATGCCGTCAAGGTAAGTTGAGCAATGTCTGGATCGAGAGCAACTGTAATTCCAGAAGTCGCTTTTTTGAACGTGTTTATTAGCGTTAACCTCAGGCTTTAGCCTATGCTTGAGCAACGCAAAATCCTGCAATTCCCCTACCCAAGGCGCAAGTCTTGAGCGTATCCACGAACTGGGATTGATCTTCGTTGCGAGAGGCTCACGGGGATTCACGGCGGGAGGGGACTTTGCAGCTGATGGCGATTTGGCCGGGATTGCCGCGGGTGGATCGCGGGTGGCCACGGCAGGCGCAATATTCGCCGCCGTTGCTGGTCTCAGGGCAATAGGAGCTGGGGCGCTGCATTAGTGATCACTGATTGCGGCCATTCAACACTAATTGACCGTTCCTCAATCGAGACACGGCTATTTTTTTTTTTCATTGCCATCAATCGTCGACCTGCGCAAATCGAACATTCTATCCAAATTCAAGGGACGTTCAAAATCGAAGGAGGAAACGAGACAAGGAAGCGCGACTGCATGGTTCGTACTTATCTCAGGCTCTCCGCATATTTGCTTCCAACCATTATCTTGAAAAACAGAAGCTGCAGATGTTCAACCACGGCACTGAATGGAGTTGAAGTTCCGTATGCTTTGCCAACTATGCCTATCTGTATGTTTGCTGGAAGACGACCTCCTTGATTTATAACGTTCAAGTGCGGCTTCTGTTGAAGATCCAAAAAATGAGCAAGCGTGCACCTATGCTTCCTGAGCGAATGGAACCTCCGCGGCTCTCCGAATTGGCTGCACTCTATTCGAGGAAAGAAGGTGGCCACCGCGGCCAACAGGAGCTTGAATCGCAGCTACCTGAGTTGGGTACCTATCGAGAAATCGATAGAATTCACCCATGGAACCGAAAGGGAGGAGGGAATAGATACTTAGGTAGGAAGCTTCAACCATATGATGTCAAAAAATCGCCAGATCGACGTGAGTGAAAAAGTCTCTGGGACCTTCAATGCTGTGCCGCCGAATGAAAGCACCTCTGAGAGAGAGAGAAAGGAAAGGACAGAATTATATACTGCAAACACCCCCGGGAGGAGTCGAACCTTCACGTCCCTCCGAATTGATTTCACCACACATAAAGAAGGAGGGTGACCGCTGGGTCAGCAGTATTCGTCTAGCTGATCTGGCATCTGTTCGAAGATTATCAGCTGCATCTGCGAGCGAAAAAACGCCGAACAGGCGGCCGCCGCTGGGAGGAGTCATACAAGCGCGACCTGCGTTGGCTACATGACATGACGCAGCAGAGGTAGATCTGGAGCAAGGAAGTTGAGTATCTTCAACCACCCGGCTTTGTAACTCGGCCCGAGCCCAATGAGCTCGAGATCCAATCATAAGAGCCTCGGTGCCGTAGCCGGGAAGTCACTACGCTGCCAAAGTCAGTGAGCAGTCAAAAAGGAACCAGACCTTGGAAACGCGGCTCAGTTGAATGTCTGCGCGCCTTGATTCAGATTGATCTATTGGTTCGGCCGCCGCCATTTGTCGTCTACAAGGGAGAAAAATGATGAACTCTAAATATACGCCAACGAGAGGACTCGGAGTCGAACGTCCATTTCCTTCCGACGATTAAGTACAATCCGATTACTTGTGAAAGAGAACCGCCGTGGTAAACAGTGGCTCGCAGTCGAACCTCCATTTCCTTCCGACGATTAAGTACAGTCCGATTACTTGTGGAAGAGGACCGCCGTGGTCAAAAGTGGCTCGCAGTACTATTCGTTCTGTTCTCTAGAAAGCGCATGAGAAATGACCGCAGCAGATCCCATCTAGAAAAATTGCATACCTTCAGCTACCCGAGTAAGTTACAACTCGACACTCCGGCGTACGAGCCGAGCCGAATGAGGCCCGACTAGAAGAGCTTCTGGAAGGGAAGTAGCACACTGCCGAAAGCCGATCAAACCTCCGCGTGGAAAGGAGTCTACGAGGCCTTGGATCCTAACGGAGTTTATCCCTTCGTTCCAGAATTTTTTTGTCCGCAGGAAGTAACAAAAAAGACGTCAGTCCAAAGTATGCCACCGGGAGGAATCGAACCTCCGTTCTCTTCCTGAAATGAGCAGCCCGTGCCTTTGATTGGGGAGATGACCGTCGTGGTCTACGATAGCTTGAAGTGAGGTATCTGTTGGGCGGTGAGGCCAGGAAAAGATAGACGAACGAAGGAAAGTAAGAAGTTAGATACAAGTTTGGCCTAGAGCTGAGAATTGAGCTGAGAAGGCCGATTTTAAACTCGACACTTCGCCAGAGAGTTCAGATGGATGACGTCCAACGTGAATGTTTCGATGCTGTACACTGAGCCTTCAAAAAAACAAAAAAAGGATGCCCTGCGTCAATGCTTCCCGGGAGGAGTCGAACCTCCGTGTCCCTCCGAGACATATGGGTTAAAGGCGATCACCCTGATCGTCGACGAGAGCTTGGTTTCATGAATAAGTGGGCTGATGAGGTGAGAACGGAAAGACCGTGGCTGGGCGGAAAGAGAAGGAGTAGCTAAATCAAAAGTTAAAATCTTCAACCAAACGAATCCCCTCCGGATTGCGGAACACAGGTCAAACGCGTTTTATTTCTTGGTCCCCGCAACGGGATGGTCTTTGATCCAACGCTTCACGACATTCGGCATCGGACACGCTGTGCTACTGGCGTCCGACCCGCTCGGTGCGTCGTCGTACATCTTCTCGCAGCAGATGTAAAGTGCACGGAGGCGCTCATCGCATTTTTCTGGCTTGTATGTGTTTTTGTTGAGGCACGTCTGGAGCGCACAGGCTGTGGAGTTAAACGGTTCAATTTCCGCAATGTTGAGTGAAAGAATGGGCTCCGTTGCTCGTGAGCAGACAGGTTACCTTCTGTTTGGCATTCCTGAGTTGTTTTTTGAGCAAGAAAGAATATCGAGGCCAAGAACAAGGACTTGCCTCCGACATGGTGGTTTGAAAGAGAGGAACAGAAGTGACGTAATGCTGGCAAACATGTCCAACGTGAGAAAAGCATAGCCACCGGAAATTTTCTCTTCCCACCACGACAGTCTCAAAGCCGCGATGCTCGTTCCGCACAGGACCCTTCGGCGTTCTCCACCGAGCGGGAAGGTCTGAGCATTCTAGTCCCCCCGATTGGTTCCAGAGGGACCCGGCTGTAACCGCCGAGCGACACACCAGCCAAGCGTCTGCGTTTCTTTGTCCCAAAGATCTTGCTTTCAAGGGAGGGCGAAAATGGGAGCACGGGCTTGGAAACTGTCGCGGGACTGGGTGGTTCTTTGTATTTGACTCCCACTCGCCGTTTTTATCGCGCCAGACTCGTTGGCCACGCCACCGGGCGCCTGTCGTCTCGACTGATCACATTACACCGTGAACGAAATGTATCGTCTCGGCTGTGGTGCGCCAGATTAGTCGGAAGACGCCGACGTCTGTGTCGAGCATTACATGCTCGCCCCCGCCAACACGCCCTCGCCTCATGACCATCGCTGTCCTTGGACGCGAGCGTTGCGCAGACTCCGGATCTGTGTGTCCGGACAACCCGCCTTCGCAGGTCGCGTGCGCGTCGTGGATACCATCGTCCAATCCCCATTCCGGGCTGGCGTTGCCACGGCGCCGCGGTGGGCTCGCTGAGGTCCCCGAGACCTTGTCAGTCAAGTCCATTTGGTGTTTGCGGCGTGGCGGGCTCAGGCGTAGCGGAAACGTCGAGACTCACGGGAGTCTGGGTATGGAATCCATCTTTTAGTGCACTTTGCGGCGCACGGAAATCGCGCGCGCGATGCCGTGCAACTCGATTCAGACTATTCTGAGGCTGTTGTGCCCGGATTTATTCCAAATTTTTGATATCCTTGTGCTCTTCGGAGTACTTTCGGTTTCGTTGTGCGGCTCTTTGGGGCTTTTTCTCCGCTTCCGCTTTATCGCTCGTGAGTTATTCTCTCCGTCCCCAAGCAGTATGCTAACGAACCATCTAGGTGTCTTCGGGTCGCTGGTGAGGTGTATGCTGGACATCGTATTTCATGTACTAGTACTGTATGTACAATATGTATGCCCCTCCGATTTCGATATGGCCTTGCAGTTCCCGATCGAATTTGCAAAGGTTCTGGGACTTGATCGTTCTTCCACTGCCCACCTTTGATAAGCATCGAACTCGAGAAAGGATCCGATCTTGCGAGGTAGGTAGGTAGATTACATGGCCGGTCCCGCTTAGGAAAGCCGGGGCCCAGAGATTATTGAAGAGTACAGGCACTTTGAACACTATATTGTCTCTGGACTCCTCCATCACTCCATAGCCGAGCTCACGACCAGAGTCCTTCAATCCACCGCAGTAGAACTAATGGATAAACAGAGAAGTGAGTGGAAAATAGGGAAAACTCGAAATCATAGAACAGGAACGGTGTAGTGTAATTGAAGGACATTGTACGCAAACCCCGCCACTAGTGAAACGTTCGGTCGGGAATCAATCACGGTCTTCAAGAACGAGGAATCAAACCGTCTTTACCTTTGCTCCTTGGGTTCTCGTGCCCGTCGACGCCGACTAAACCGCGACTCAATTGAAAGAGGGGATACGAGTCAACTACGGAACTATTTATCCAACTCCGAGTAACGTATGTAACTCAGTATAGTACGAATAGGAGTATAACTACAAGAAAAATGAAACACTACCGCTATCTGCGGGCCAATGTCTCAGATATTCAAGGGCCCTAACTGCATGTCCGAATGTACATGCAAGGCAGCGCGAGTTCGCCGTCTATCCGCCAACAGATGCATGACGTGGTATAAAAGCCTGCCCCCTCCGCCAGGTAAACCCAGTAAACCACCAGAAACTTCTACTCACTTGCATAAGCTCTATTCCTGTAAGCTCTCGCTTCCCGTCTCATATGAAAGCCATCTTTATTCAGTTCTTTTATCTACCCTCAGATCTGACATGACGACTCCGGAAACATTTCTCAGCACTAGGGGGCGGGGATTCACCGTCAGCATCGCACCCGCCGGCGCCGACTCGTCGGCCTCTGTCGAGTCCAATGATGCTGCGAATCTGGGTAGCGGCAAGGAAGACTTCGGCATCAGCGTCGTTTGGAAGGCCACGGGAGATGGGCTCTGGGAGCTAAACCCCGACATCGTCAAGGACATCGCGTCCATTCCTCAGTACAGCCTGAAAACCAACTCCGCCGACAGCGACGGCACCAAACACTGCACCCTCACCTTCACCAATACCAAACACTACAAATATACCTTTTACGACGAGACTGGTGACGGTTATGAGAATAATATCTTCCTGAACGGCAACCACACCATCGACTACACCTCCAAGAAGCCCGACATTGTGTTCATCACTGGCAGTTAGGATGACGGATCAGCTGGCAAGTGTCGTATTTCGGGGGTTGTTCTATATAATACTATTTACTGACACGGTCATGTTAGTCCGGGGAATTAATCTTCTTGGAGGGCAAGTTTGCGTTGTGCAAGGATATCTTTCGGGTGGTGCCCTGCACCCACGATTCCATGTATTATGTACTCCACTGCGGAAAATCAAAATAGTGTCGACGAGACTCGGGTGGAGAGCGCTGAGTAGCTCAGTAAGAGCCCATTGTGTCAACCGTTGTTTTATCCATACAAATAACGTATTCCATTACTTGGGATTTCGAGCCACAGTCTTCTTTCGGAATCCTCTTGAGATGAGATTTAAATGAATTACAGGAAGAGGTGCACAACATGGCGTGACCGAGACATTACTTGTGGGTGGATGATCTCGGCTCCGACAAAGTCGAGAACGAACTAGGGCTGTTCGCCGTGCCCGTCACGGGCACGGCCGTCATTTCGACGGGAGTCCAACGGGCAAATCTGTCCCGTTACCGTCCCGTTGCAGCGCCAGCAAAGATGTACACGGAACGGGACGGCCGTCGAGACGGGGTTGCCTTCATAAAATTGGTTCAACCGAAATATGGCGGCTGGATCCATGTTGCACTTCACCTAGAAGCTCGAGTTCTTGATTGGTCTTTTGGTATGTTGGACTTCTACACTTGAATAGAACTGAAAGGTGCCTTCCTTCGCCCAAAAAGGCAAAAAAGGACACAATTTAAGACCATGGAACGATAACCTGCATGCAGGCACTGTGTAGGCTCGTTCCGGGAAGGTTGAAGGCCCGATGTTGAAGTTGACCCAAAATGGTAATAGATTATTGACATTCTTCCGAGGGTGTTTTGAGCAGTGCCGACACCTGCAAACCAATGCCCAAAAGTTTCAGGAGGTAGGTGAAGCTTTTAGATGCCAAAATTCATCGAAATGGCTGATGATTTGGTGTCAAGTGTCTTCAGAACCCGTCACCGTTGGTCCCCGTCAACGGCTGTCATTTCAACGGCCGTCGACCGAGAAATCCGTCCCGTCGAATTTTATTCTAAACTCTCGACGGAACGGGTCGGCTACCCGTCGCACGGAACCCGTCGAACCGGCGCGACGGGCACGGTGAGCAGCCTTAGAGCGAACTCGGAGTCAAGGTCGCTGAGAGATGTTCAGAAAAATTAATCTGAGACTCCCCATGACCCGACGGCGTTGATATCGAGGTGCAATTTACTTCAGGTTGGATAGGATAGTGCAGATGAACTCCGAATCCAAAAAAGGTCAGAGGAATTCTTTGTGAGGTCTGCGTATTCAAACAAGGAATGGACCCCGCAAGAGTGGTCAAGAAACCAAGTAGTCACGCAAAGCTGAGTGGGTGAAGTGTTGGATTCAAGAAAACTACTGAACTACCCACACACAGTCTAACTAAATAGTAATTCTACAGTCCTTGTAATAAAAACCTTGTTTTGAATATAGACTCCCCTTGTCTTGTAAACAACTAACTACCGAAAACTGAACAGTGTCCGCAGCGCGTCGCTGCACAACCTTGACAGTGACACCCGAGATCCCCGGTGTCAAGTGCCCGGTTCGGGAGTAAGTCCAACCGTTACATTCTTCCACATGTAGCAATGAGGAGTCGAGCCTCGCTCGCCTTCTTTCGCGCAACTGCTGAGTGTCGGCTATACGGGTAGGAGGCAGCCTTCAAGCGGTGATGATGTTATTCGAGGTGTGCGTTCCAGGGTGTTGAGTTGTGTCAAAAACCAACTGGCAATCACGCGAGTTGAATCCAAAATTGTTCGATGAAGAAAAACCAAGCAACAGTTATGTCCCATGCCGCCCCATGCTGCCGAGAAGTCAGACCCGGCTTCCTGGAATCCTCACGAAAACCGACAATGGTGATACACAGGTGGGAGGTACCAAACGGTGGCGACAATGTTGATATCAAGGCGCAACTTGAAATTGGACGGTAAGGTTGAACCCCAAATATGGAAGAAAGACTGGATCGATGTTTATGGGTCGGGTCTGACAATTGTCACAAGACAGATAGTCAACAGCTGAGTGGAAACGAGTTGGGTTGGGAGGAGGATCCTTGCATGCTGACTAGAGGCAAACCAACCACGTTTTAGAGCAGAAACTCAAATGAAAATGCCAAATCAGGAAGGGTCAAAGCGATATATTGTGATGCAAGTAAGGTTAGGGTTAGGAGCGTGGAAGATCGGAAAAAAAAGGTCCACCCAGCCGAGTGGCCGTGGTGGAACAGGAAAATATTGAGACGGTGCATGCACCTAAGCACATACAAGCCGCAGGCTCACTCTGTATGGACAGGGTCGCCGTGCTATGGATTGTTCCCACAGCCCACAGACCCAGGGAATTGAAGGGGCCTGTGCCATCAAGGTAAGTATGAGTTGTAACGAACATGAGGAGACGCTTTTATACTGCCAGATCGTGCACGGACCAGGGAAGTGTTTGCAAGGGTTGGTCTGCAAGGGTTGTCGGATCAATATTTGATGCACATGCTTACGGATAGCTGCAAGTTCTCCTGAGTTCGACGAAAATTGGAGGCGTACTTATGCGAACATCCCAAGTTCTCGCTTCGCATCTTCGGCGAATTGAGGGACTTGGGTTCGATTTCCACCTCGCATCACAATGACTAACAGGCGCTCAAGAGTTGAGGATTAGCCGTAACCTCAATGCTGGATGGACCGAACTCCCGGGCGCGATGATGCAAAAAAATTCCCAAGTTATTCCCAAGATATAGTTGATACAAGCGTGCTAGTGGGGGTACATTGATTGGCAGACATTTCTAACCGAACTTCTTGATGGCCGTTTCACGAAACTTCGTCGTATACCAGTGTGGCTGGTCCTCTGTCGGTCCAAGGTGAGTGCTGAACTGGTTGCAAGGGATCTTCCTCATACCTCTTCTCAACTCCCTACATCGATGAATCATCAATGAGGTAACACGCGACGCTTGTAGACTCACATTCTCAACCCAGGCAATTTGGGCCTTAACTTCAGTAAGACCAAAGGAGAGAATCACCTCAAGGTCGAGGCGGTAATATACACCGCTCAAGCCCAGCTTGCGTTGGAGAGTTTTTGCAATCTTCGAAGTGTCTGCGTGTACGGTGCATAGCACCTTGTACTGTTCTGTGTTCCCTTGAATAACGCTCCCACAAGTTCGGAAGTAAGTCACTTACCTGGCTCAACATCGGTCCAACGTGGAGCCGGATTCTGACCTCTATACGACAGGATTGGGACCTTGACCATCTGCAATTCCGATGGATTGTTTTTCAACTTCCAGTAGCTTTCCCGATACTCCCGTGTTTCTGATATAGGAATATTCTTGAAACACTCAGTACTTATGTGGGGCGCGCTAAAAAAAAAAATCGAGTGCCCACCTTGAGCAAAATGGGAGAAAACATCTTCGGAATCATGAGATCTCCGGCGGCATCCTTCACAGCCGACTTCAGACGAGCACGATGTTCCGCATCATCGGAAACATAGGCTGTAACACATTCCAGGCCGTATGTGTGCTTCGACACTCTTACGGACACAAAATGGTCTAAATAGAAAGAGACAGCTCCGTCCGCCACAGCTTTATTTCTGTGCCCCGATATCAGTGTTGTTTGATAAATGAGATGCTGCGTGACGCACACATGAGAATCGGGGCGAGACACATCGAGTCCCTGGAATTTCAGGCGGGCCTTGAGCTCGGAGTATAACCAATCACTGGCTCCAAAGCCGCCCACGAGAAGGACAGACTGTGTGATGAAGTTGGGAGCGCCGCATTTGATGGGTAAGATATCTAAACTCTTACAGAAATTGGGCTCAGAGGCGATAAATTGGCCATTGCGATCAAGATGGCGTCCAGAGACGGCTTGAAGAACGTCGCAACAATTCCCCTAGTGATGACAGATGATGAGATAGTGTAGTTGGTTTGCGGACGAGCACCGCACCCTTCTAGTTTGAGTTGTCCACTGGTGATGTTCAATGCCTCGTTGTTGTCACCAGGACGTCCGAACTTGATGTACTGCAAATCGTCCGTGCGTCGGAATCTGAGCTTAGTGGTCCTGTCGAAACATTCGCGAATGTGATCGACGTCCCCGGCATATCTTGATCCTCGCAATTTTGCTAGATGATGGTGTCAGCGAGCAAGGCGCAAAGATAACATAGCTTACTTCTCAAGTGTTCACGAGCGCGGTTGCTCACCCAGATAGATCCGGCAAAAAGACCTTGGAAACTTTGTTACCGAACCGGGGTACAACGAAAATGGAGAGGGATTACATTGCGGACGAGCAATTTCTTCAAATGTTTCGCCTTTCGACGTAGCGACCTTGCGATATGCGCTGACATCAATGGTACCGCCACCCGCGTCGATTATGACGACACCGTTGCCCCGCTGAGGAACAGAGTCAACACTTGAACTTGTTTGCAAAAAAAAGAATACGTACTCGGAGAGGGTCCGTCGCAAGCCCGTTCATAATGCAGAAATGTAGGCTTGCTTCCCCCTCAGTAACGAACCGTACGCGTTGGTGGCCTGTGTAGGTGCCGGGGATGAGACCGGCCATGACGGTTGCTCTGCGCATCTTCGCCTGCTGTTCACCCTCCCAGCCATTCGGGTGCGTGAGGACAAATTCCATCTTCCCTTCCAGGCTGATCCACAATGCGCCTCCGTTCGAATATAAGTGAGTAATGTATAATCGGGCGCAGTAAAATAGATAGCGCAGGAAATCTGCGTAAACTTCGAGTGCACTTTTGTTTGCTGGGAGCGGTGGGAGAGACAGGGGGAGGATAGAAAGGCTGGTGCTAGGACGGAGGTGCAGCTTGAACCTGTTTGGTTACAGATCAAAATTATACCACATCGACTCGGACGTGAATGAGGGAGGTACTGACCACTCGGCCTTTTCCCAGCGCTCCTGGACCGCTTGTTCAACAACGCTTTCTTGCAGCGCTTCCGCTCCGCAGGCTCTGACCATGCCCGATCGATCATAATAGACCACGGAAGGCACTTTTGAGTCCCCTCCGATATGGTCTTGGGCAGGGAATCTGAGGAGAGGTGAGCTTTAGGTCGTTGAGATGAGAGAAAGATGGATCACCGGGTCACTGGTAGGATGTCCGGGATGCTCCCGGGCTCAAGAAGACTGCGATTGAGCCCCAATGAGCTGTTAATGCTCGAGAAAAAGTACAATGACCACACACCAATATGACATCCCAGCGAACGTCGTCCCGATATCGATGCCCAAGATGAGCTTGGGCGCCGGGCCAGAATATGGTTCCCTGGGTCTCATGGTGGCTGGAAGTCAAGGGATGAATTGACAATGGCGCGGGCGCCTGTTCGAACAACGCGTGGCCCCGTGTACATACGGATGCAATGGGCGTGCGTCAGAAACTATGCATATCTTGACTGCAACTGGGAATCAAGTTATACTTGGGCTAGTTGGCGCCTCAATCAGTGGCGTTGGTTTGGACAGACGCCGAACCTGGTTTAATGGAGACTGTGGGGAGGCCAGGGCACCTGCCGGTGCAGTCGAAAGCCTCGAGTCTGTGGAAACGCACTGTTTAGGAGCGTTTGACGGCATGGAAGTGCGCAGTGACGAACCGGATTGCGACCACAATAAAATAACAGCGAACCAGCAGCCACCGGGAGAAGATGCTCGTGGCTTCGGGGGCGGCTGTTATCGGCGGGCGCCACTATCCCATACAAGTGCTGTACATCTTCCTTCCATCTCGTCTTCCATCATCGCAAGACCTTCGCCTTCACAGCGCTACCCACAGCATCCATTACGCCGACCCTACACCACCCACAACAGCACACTGGATGGATAGAGACATGTACCCAGACAGAGGAGCTGGCAGAGTCTCATTTCGCGGGGGTTATGATATCTCAAGACCCTTTTCCACGGCGCCCGTAATCAGACAGCAACAACCCCAGTACTCCCTCAGCACCAGACGTCGTGTCGATTCAGAAGCAATTCGAGGGGAGCAGGCAGAGTCTAGATCGAGGCGTGAAGGGACCAAACAGAACCTGCCGAGACTTCCGGAAAATGATCCCAGAGCAGAGATGCAGGCGATGCGAGCGGAAATATTCCGACTGACGGAAGAGAATCGCGAATGCCAGGCGCAGATCGCGGCACTGCGGTGTCGCCAGATGGCGCCGGTGCACAGGACGGCCGATATCACGGCGAGTTCGTTTGGTGTTACGGCGAACTTGACATCGACTGGCGACGTTCGTCGGATGATGGAGGACTTGGAAGCAGAAATCTTCCAAACTTCCGCAGCCTTGTCTGAGTTCGATTTCCGTGGGCAATCAGCCAGGAGCCATGGACATGGATCTCGAGCGGTGGATATCGAGCTGCACAACCGAGTTATTCCGGTTCTTGGAAGCGAACTTGTGGGTTTGTTAACGATTGCAAGCTCCCGCGCTACACCGGCCATTCTGGTACAGATCGCTCTGCAAACCGTCATATCGGCCTGGGGCTTTAAGAGTCTCGGAGCATGGGTCCTGGAACGAGAGAGTGATCAGCTCGAGGGATTTTTGACCGAATTGTATGCAGAGATCTGCCGTGCTGGTGAGTGGTATACGCAGGATCTTGATATGCGGCTCAGGGAAATAAAACCAGAGAATTACAAGGACGCAGCAAGATGGAGGACAATTACCCGAAAGCAGCTTGTAGGGAAAGCCTCCACGTCGTGCATGGCAGCCTCATTGCTGCGGCAGGTCGTGGACGTCATCATCCTCACAAGATCTGGAAACGGGGAGCCTTTAAGCCGAAAGACCATCGAGGCCGCATTCGGCGACAGAATAGAGGCCGTTTTACGATTGGTTCTGGAATTGAATAGGGACATAGGCACGCGCATAGTGGCCGACGAGCTCGAGGCCGTGTTCGTTGATCCTGGCACAACATTCGACAGCCGAACGATGGAAAATATGTGGCCACAGGATGACATTGGGGGTTTGAGGGCATCCGAGCTGGTAGTATGTACTACTGGCTTGGGCTTGCGAAGAAGGGCACAAGATCACGGCGGTGGAATGGTGTTTTTGAAGCCCAAAGTCCTCCTCCGGTCGACGCTGGGCCAGCTCATGAGTCAGTGAGTCATGACCTGTTCGTAACTTGGTGGAATTTGAAGTAGCTTATCGAATACCCGTTATTGAATCCGAAGGATTTTGACCAGTGAAGTTGTGAGCAGGTCAAGAGCAGGTCGACTCTCGAAGCTGAGTCTCACTGAGTCAAAGAAATTTTCTAAGTCGGCGAGAGCAGGGACTTGCCGAAACAGTTCCCAGCACGTGGCGTCCTCACCGCGTCTTGACCAAACTCATGCCAAGAAGAAAATCAAAAAGCAGATATGGATACATGTGTACATATGGGTTTCAAAATCAAAGGAACATTCGTCAATACAAAATTTGGGCCGGCCCACTAAATCAGAATTAGAAAATACTTACGGTTAGGATGAACGGAAAATTACCGCTTCTCGACGCCCTAACACTCAGGTTCAGATAATTATGAGCTATAGAACTGAAGTGACCTACGTTCTCCACCCACGCAATTTGCGCCTTCAGTTCAGTAAGGCCAAAAGACAGAATAACATCAAACTTGAGCTCGTAATACGTGGAATTGGGCACTTTTGGCCGATAGGTTGGGTACTTGGTCAATCCAGAGGTATTGGCTTCTATTCTGCAGACTGTTTGGTAACGTTCTAAACTTGTTTTAAAATCAATTCCGAATCAGAGAGCCAACACACCTGGATCGACATCAAGCCACTGAGGGTCCCCGCCGCCGGTGTAGATATAGAGCTCAGTGGAGAAGTGATCCAACAGAGCGAGGTTTGAGCTGCGTCTGTTGTAAGACTCGCGAAACTCCTTCGTTTCGCGAACTTGCATTTTCTGACAATCTTGTTAACACGGCAGAGTAAAAATGGCCGACCATACCCGATTTAAGATAGCGCTGAATCGACCAGGAATAAGCCATTCGCCAGAAACACCTTGATATCGAGAGACCAGGCGGGTCAAATGCTCGTTGTTCATGGCATTGTACGGCTCTGAACATTTCATGCCGTAGGTGAATCTCGCGACACGCACGGAAACATGGTGGTCAATGTAGAAGGATACGGCGCCGTCGGCGACGGCCTTGTTCCTAACGCACTGAATTAGCTCGATATCGGATGAAAGCAGAACGCGACAAACAAACGGGCATCTGGCCGAGTCACATCGAGCCTCGTCAACGATTCCAGCCGAGATTTAAGTTCCGAAAATAACCAGTCATTCGCCGCGAATCCACCAACGAGAAAAACAGACTTGACAGAATGAACGCATGAGCACTCGAGTGAATGCGAGGAAAAAGTGCTCACGGAAACTGTCGCGCTCCCCCCAACAGCAGAGATGCACTGCTCCCTGACCGCATCAACCACCGCAGAAATGGATGGCTCGAACAGCTTTTTGACATCCGATCTGAGTGAGGCGCAAGTGTAAATGATCAAGGCGTTAAACGTATATCAACTGGAAATTACCCGGGTATCTTCAGCTGCCCATTACGGATGTTGAGTTTCGGATCTTGGTCCCGCTTGGTACCGAACTTGACAAATGCGAACTCTTCTCCTCTGAAACTCAATTTGGCGGAGGTGTCGAATATTTGTGCAATGTGGTCAATGTCGGCGGCGTATTTCGTGTTGCCTAGGAGATCTTGAAATGCGAAGGCTACGTCAGAAGGTACATTAACATTCGATCTTCATAGATTGTTACCTTCGACGTATTCGCGAGCCCGTTGGGTGACATAGATGGAGCCCTGGAACAGGCCTAATGCAAAGTCATATCCGATATCCGAGTACTGCCTCAAGGACAGGATGAATGGCTTACATTGGGCAGGTGCGATTTCTTCGTATTCCTTGTATCCGTCCGACCTTTGGATTTGGCGGTAAGAACTAAGATCAATCGTCCCTCCACCAGCGTCTACGACAACGACTCCTTTACCGCTCTATTCAATGGTAAGACTGAGCCATATGGCGCGGATGAGCTGACCGACATCGATGGCCTGCGTACCAAGCCCATTCCGAATGCAAAAATGCAGACTAGCCTCGCCTTCAGTGACGAAGCGAAGGCGTTGGTGCCCAGCGTCAGAGTGGGGGATCAGACCGGCGACGACGGCGGCGTCGCGCATCTGGCTCTGCTGTTTACCCTGCCAACCATTTGGATGGGCCATCACGAACTGAATATTGTGTTTCAGCGACGCCCAGAGAGCTTCAGTATGGGTCTCCCTGATGAATTTCTTTGCGCACTCGAAGAGATATCGCAGGAAATCCGCCAAGACACTAGTTGCAGTCTTTCGATGGGGCAAAGGCGGAAGTTCGGGCCCGGAGACAGTGGGCCGCAAGTGCAGCTTAAACCTGAGCAGATCGGTTGGGATTCATGGTCGTTATAGACGCAGGCAGAAAAATACCACTGCGCATGTTCCCAGCCGTCCTCTTCGGCCTGTTCCACACATGCCGCAAGCATTGTTTCAGCGCCCTCCGCTCGGATGATGCCACCTAGGTCGTAGTAGATAGCTGTAGGAATCTTGGAGTCGCCCCCTACGTCCTGTTGACCCGGGAAGCTAGAATGTCTTGTTCATCGATCCTCAATGATCGCCAGATAATGAAACCGACCGCGTTATTTGATGAATCTGCGGGACCTGACCAGGTTCCAGGATGCTAAATATGGTTGATCTTCAGCCAGCCGCCCTACGACCAAGGGAAAGGATTGACCTGTATGAAATGCCACTGTACGTCGTGCCTACGTCGATGCCAAACACCAACCCCCGAGGTCCAGAGTACGGCTTGCCAGTGGTCATGGTGGGCGGCGGACAAGAAAGGCTAGGCACGGAGAAGCGATGTGTGGGCGCCAATCTAAAAATGAGCACGTCATCGAAGAGACAGCTGTAAGTGAGAAACGCCGACTGAAGCCGCCTACTGCCTCGAGGAATTTGTAAGAGCGGCGCTAGAAATACGCCATTGCCTTCGCCTCTCCCCCTCCGTCGCTCGATGTACAATAACCCGACACTTCAGTCGACTGCCACTGCCCACCGGGATGGAGGTGCCCGTCTGCCGTTGGGCACGGAAGATGAAACCGATCGATTGGGGACAGAAGCCCACGTGTTGCGAAACGTGGGAGCAGTTCGTACCGTTCGACCGAACACAAAGACAGCCGTGCAGGGATCCAGAGAGGGCGCAGGGGATCAGAGCAACATTCCAGGAGGAGAGTCATCCTCTCGAAATCATCTGCCGGAAGGTTCACGACGTTTACCGAGAACACCGGTCCCAAAGGTTGGAGGCGGATATGATGGAGCAAAGGAGGAGAGGGCCAGGAGAGTCGAACGGTTCGGGGAGAGAACTGCGAAGACTGGTACGAGGGCAGATACATCGGAAAACCCCGCGCATCAGACGTTTGGCGTTCGACTGGGCCAAGAAGAGCCCCGGACAACAGACAATATTCGGCGAACGGAAACCCACGAAATACGCCAGACCAGTCATCCCGACTGCGACAGCAAGCCATTTTCTGTCTCCGCAGATTCGATCTCTTTCGTTGAAGCTGTCTGCTTAGCGGAAAGATTGAACGCAAATATTTTCCAAGCATCAGCCTTGATCGCAGATTCGCTGGAATGTGTCCCTGCGAAAGACAGCGCTTCTACAGTCCTTGGCCGACATTTGGGTCTCGGGGAGAGTGTTGCCCAAAAGCTCCCTTCCGCAGATCCTGGGATCGTTCAGATCGCCCTCCTGGCGGCTATTGCGCGGTGGTGTAAAAACAGAATCAATTCCTGGTGTTTGGAAGACGAACGGGTTGGGAAATTCTTGTCCGGATTGTACGAGAAGATTTTGCACTCGGGCAAGTAGCTCCGCTTTCGTAGGTCTTCTCGGAATGATGACGCAAGCCAGCAGAAACCTCCACGACGGCGCACCGATGGCGCGCAATAACCCGGGCACAGACAAAAAGCAGCGATGAAGACATCCTTTTGGCCTCTTCGCTGATCGAATGTATTTGTGATGTCATGGTTTACGCTGGATGGAAAATCCACGAAGCGGAATCAGACCGCCGGGAATTCATCCACAACCGATTCGAGGGGCAGATTGCTGCGATATCTAAGTACTCTCTCCAGCTACGGACGGCCATTGGGGAAGAACTTGTCTCCGAAGATCTCGAGGTGGCGTATGTCGAACCAAGCCACGCGTTCGAGGAAAGGACGATGGAAGATACGTATGCGACGGTGCGGGTTGAGGATCGAAGCCACAAAGCGATTTTCGATATTGTGGCATGCACCACCGACATAGGCCTCCAGAGGAGAAAGAACATTAGCTGCGAGGCAAAGGTTTTGCTGCGTCCAAAAGTTGTCCTTCAGTCGGCTTTGGACGAGTTATAGTAGAGATTCAAAGCAGTTATTCCAACTTCCAAGAGAGTTGAACCCGTAGTAGTTTGCGACTGAGGGTTGACTGGGGGAAAATTTGCTGTGGCACCGGGTGGTGATTTACGATTGATCACGTGCAAGCGCGTTTGCGTTTCAGTTGGACAAATAGGAACATATATTCCGCGTCCATCAGAAGGACCATGATATAGACGATATTCATGGGTTATCGCCTCATGGCCCACGTTTCTCCGTTCGACACCACCGATGATACTGATTGGCATGTGTTGGCGCCGTGGTGCGCCACTCACTGATGTAGGGCATTAAGGCGTACCCGTATCTGTACGGGTATACGCTTCGTATTTACGTTACGAAGGCGTAGCGTGTAGCCTTTTGGGTACGATCAATACGTTACGTCCCGGTACATGTCCGAGCGTATTACGCCTATCTGAATACGCCGTATACGCGTTTACGCCCCCAGATTTTTCTGTTGATTTGATGGCTCTTTCTCGACACCATCGCTCGCTTCTAATGCCACGCACCCCTCCATGACACTACTTCTTTCAATGGCACTTGCCCGACGACGCCGTTGCTTGTTCCTAATGCCACGCACCCCTGCATGAAGCTCTTACATTTTTCTGTCGATTTAATGGCTCTTTCTAGACACCGTAGCTCGCTCCTAATGCCACACAACCCAGCATGGTGCCCCTTTTCCGATGGCTCTCGGCCGACACCACCGCTCGTTCCTAATGCCATGCACCCCTGCTTGAAGCTCGAACTTCAGGACGACGTTGGTCTTCTTGAAGATCTTGACCATGCTCGAACAATGCTCGAGTTTGAATATGACCTCTACTACGCTCCTAATCCCGACGACACTCCAGCAGCTCCAATAGCCTTTGCAAAAAATCACCTTCTTCTCTCGCTACAGGAAGCAACAACCGGGCGCCGCTGAAAAGAAACACGAGTTGAAGGAATACTTCAGGGTGACTAATGTTCCTGACAGTCCCTTTGACAAGGTAGATCCTTTGCAATGGTGGTTCAGTCGTCGCGACCAGTTGCTGCACTTGTATCGCCTGGCCCGAGATATTCTACGTATCCCGGGTGAGTTATGTTCGATATTGTATTATTTCTCACTCAAGATATTGCATGTAGGCTCTGCAGTACTATCGGCCTCCGTCGATCCAGTTTGAAAGCAGATACTATTCAAACACTCATGGTTGTCAAGGTGAGTTGCTTTGTAAGGACAGCTATTATCGAGCTACTGGGAGATGAATAGAGCCGAAATTAGCTACTTTATGTCTTTGCCCCCCAAAATGCCAGGCGTATACGCGTATACGCGTATTATATACGCCTACGTAACGTATGGGTCCTTCAGCAACACCGATACGTTACGCCTAAGAGCTTGCGTCTGTTTAGACGGGCGTAAATCATACGCCCGTCAACGTAATACGTACGCTTTAATGCCCTACACTGATGTACTGAACGACAAGCGCTCGTAGAGTGAGCGCGTGGTCCAGATTCCAGAAGTTCTCGTAGCTGGTTTAATTCGCTCTTTCTGTTCATAGTCTTGTTTTTTCATGTCAGCCAGAAGTCTGTGGTCATTAATCTCCAGCCTCATTGGCGGCCCTCTTGACCTCTCACAAATCTATCATGCACAGCCTCAGTAAGCTTTCCAAACTTAGACTACACCTTCTACACCGAAATTAGCGCGACGTCTTTTCTCGGAATTTCAACACGAACACGAGGCGCGCGGGTGTAGACTGAGCGCCCGTGCGTAGATTGACCCACCTCTTGTGTCTTCCCCCCATGCAGCGGTATCCTCCCTTGTACAAGTCTGCTCCCAGCCAGTAATTCCAGCACCCCACGTGCACACACAGCGGTCTACCAAAACTTACCCCGCGCCCTGCATAAAATACCCCGCGGCCGGATCCACGAGCTCCAAGTGGGGCGACGGGATCGAAGACTCAGATAGCGACGACGACGATAGAACAGTGGGGGCATTCACCACCACGAGCATCGCGTCGTCGCAGTCCCGCGCACCAGGGAACAAACCGAAGCAGCAGCGCCGTGTACGGACCTGGGTGCACGATACGAGTCATTACACGTCAGAATTCAAGTCGCCGTCCGTTCCTGCGAGCCGGGCTCCCAGCTCGGCGCTCCACAGGAAACACCATCACCATGAATCCCATCGCGGTCATCACGGGAGACCCGAACTGAGGGAGCGGGAGTCGCCTCCGATTTGGGTTCTGCGGCACACAGTCCAACAGCCCCTCAGGCACAAGGACTCGCAGCCTCCACTTTTTCAGCAGGCTCCAGTTCCATATGCTCCGCCACAACCAGTCCAATATCAGCCCCAAGTTGTGTGGATGCCGGTCCATCCGCCGTCGGCAGGACCCATGAGGGTCGATGGACATCATGAAATCCTAGTGGACCTGGGTCCTACACATCCTTTGCGCCATTACGATGAAACGAATGGAACAATTCACTTCATTGTCAACGAAGTCAGCGTATACTTACGGTAGGCGAGAGCTACGCGGTTCGATTCAAATCAAGAACCGCGGTTCGGCTACTGCGAGCCGGCTTCCTCCGGTATCTGTGACCTCACCGGGCTCACCCGCTATGTCCTCGATACCCTCCCGAGTCGCCGCCGCCGCCGCCTCCCGCCCATCGCGCCGACTCCCGCCTCCTGCTTACGGTAGGCGAGAGCTACGCGGTTCGGCTGCTCCGGGCCGGGTTCGGCTACTACGAACCGGCTTTTTCCGGGAATCTTTCATGTCTTTGACAGTCGTCCCTCAACGCTACTAGCCACCCGCCGATTGCGCTGCCGACGCGTACTTAATTACACCCGATCCGCATTGGCCCGTATATCTTGGTGACCTTGGGGATTTTCTGCTCCCGGCCGTACCTCACATCTATCTTGTTAGCTTGTCCCACATTTCTCCTTTATTTCTCCTCTTAATAGCTATATTTTCCCCTCATAGCTCAATTCTACCCAGTTAGCTTGATTATTTCCTGGGTTGACATGTTGTATAAGTACCTTGTAATATTTGAATAAATCCCCTGCACATTTGCGAGGGTCACTCCTAATCCCGAGTAATGGACGTGGACAACATTATTTCAACATACATCAGTCTGTCAACAAAACTAAGTTATACAGCATCGATCGAAACACACCGTGGACACCGCCATCCAGCTGCCTTGGGCAATTGAGCAATGTATGCTCGAGTTCTAACTGGCGAGAAAACGAAAGGGGAAACTCATGCGCCACCCGAGGTCAGAGCAGATGGAAGTGAGAGCACCACAATCTAGAAATTTCAAGGCAGGAGACAATTACATAGAAGATGTAGCAGTAAAATAAGAAACCAGGGTCACAAATAGTAATGAGCATGATGGTTGACCTCGACAGACAAGAGCAGCACATAGGTGGCGAGGGGGAAGCTGGGTAAGACAACATTGAGGTTCTTTTGCAGGTGTCATAGATCATCTTGTTATCGACCGAGACTGCTCGAGTGAGAATATGTATGGAACATGAGAGTAAGCTTTTGGCAAACTATGAACAAACAGTCAGAGTGCTCGAGGGTCGTGTGAATGATGAGGACCGAGTTGTAGCACTAGACGGCTGGGGGGTGGGGTAGACACAGAATTTAAGCTTGGACTTTTTGCCATAGTCAGTGGAGAGTCTTGAGGAGTAGAGCATTAAACCCGGAACTGGTTCCACCGCCGAAAGAGTGGAAGACAAAGAAGCTCTGGAGACCCGAGCAGTTGTCGACAAGACAGTGAATCTTGTCTGTGACCAACGAGCTCCTTGTCGACAGTAGTGGCCATGAGCATCTGAAAGCCAAATTCAGTGGAAATGACAAACCAAAACAAGAAAAATCACTGACAGTTGTTGACAGCATCCTCTTTGCCAGTGGTGATAGTACAGTCGTGGTGGAACCAGTCTTGAAACCATCAATGCCACCAGGCTCGAGATCAATAGGGAAAGTGCTCCCATGAACCAGTCTCTGAGAAGAACATCAAAAAGTCCGCTATCAGACTGGGAAGACGATCCGTCCAAGTGAAAAAACTATGAAAGAAGGAAGCAGTGCATCGCTTACAATCTACATCGTCAATTAGTCCCGAAGGACCGCAGTTGGGTGATGGCAGCAGGAGGTGGGCGTCGGTGCGATGGGCGGCGACGGCGACTCGGGAGGATATCGAGAGTATATACAAGAATAGTGGGAGTGGGAGTCGTTGAGTCTCACTGATGTGTTTGAGTCGCACTTTTGTCCATCAAAAGTGCGACTCGGTTTCCCGAGTGCGACTGGTTAGCCGACGGCTTTAGGGCCTCCGCCTGTAACTGTCGCGACGGTTCAACGGCACCCGTCGATCAGGTGATGTGCCCGTCCCGTCAACGAATTTATGCTTCCTCCAACGGCCCGTCGAATGACAGGCGTGATGGCTGTTGAAATGGGTGATTTGATTTGAGGTCTAAAACCAAGCAGGCAGGGGAATATTTTGTGCAGGGATCCATCCAGCGACGAGCGTAAGGAGACTATCTTTTGGGTGAAGTACCACATTTTTGGAGCCAGAATCCGAGGACGAATACATTTTATTGGAATTTTCAGCCAAGCCCCCAGATGATTGCCGGATTGCCGAGGTTCAACCACAGAATGTTTGAACGGTCAAAAAGGTCAGTTGGCGCGGTAATAAGAAGATAACATTCAATCAATGATATCGCAGTCAAAATGAATTGATACATGAGTATTAATATGCAATGAATAGCAAAACAAATTGGACGCAGCCCGTTACTGTTTTTACGGCCGTCACGGACGTCCCGTTGCCCGTCCCGTCTTGTCAGATGTTAGAAAAACACCCGTCGAAACGACGGCCGTTGCCGTCACGGAAGCTCCACGGACACGGTACCGTGACCGTAATACGGTGTGATATTCCGTGCTTCACGGTTACGCATCACTGCGGTCAGTGCATCAGTCGCACTTCGGATGCATTCGCCATCATGAGTCCCATTAATGGGACTGAGTCACACTTTCTAAGTGATGGAGTGGGACTGGACGAGTCCCACTCCCACTAAAATCGTTGTTACTCGGATATCGAGGACATAGGGGGTGAGCATGGTGATACCGGAAGAAGCCGGCTCGCAGTAGCCGAACCCGGCCCGGAGCAGCCGAACCGCGTAGCTCTCGCCTACCGTAAGCAGGAGGCGGGAGTCGGCGCGATGGGCGGGAGGCGGCGGCGGCGGCGACTCGGGAGGGTATCGAGGACATAGCGGGTGAGCCCGGTGAGGTCACAGATACCGGAGGAAGCCGGCTCGCAGTAGCCGAACCGCGGTTCTTGATTTAAATCGAACCGCGTAGCTCTCGCCTACCGTAGTATACTACACCATCGTGTTTACGGTTTTCAACCATAATTCCAATGCCATCCCACTGAGATGCGTGCTACATGCAGTATACTTCCTGTAGTGCTAGCGCTTATCTGGGACGCAATTTAAATTGAAATATTCGAATGAACGAATTCTGGGATTGTCATAAAAACACCGTCACCGCACGTACGAACTGGGGTCCAGGCGTGCTTGGCAAGGACGATCTGCGAAACAGGCCCAACTGGTTCAAGCTTCAAACGATGAGACTAGGTCGCCGCCACCTCGCCTTGCGGTGCTGGTTAAATTGATTTTTTTCAGTCATCTGAAGCAAAATCAAGATGAATTCTATTGGTGTTGCGTTTTGCCGATATGCCGAACATTTTCGGAACTTGAAATTACACAGCCATCAACTCTCTTTGATCTCGACCTTGTTGTCGAGGCGTGACAGTGCGAGGGCTCTCACTGGTGAGTGTTCATTGGACAGGATAATTCGACGATAAAACGAACTACTACACCAGGCGATGGCACCACCGACACTCGACACCTCACGCGAAAGAGCTGCGCGAGCAGCCGATCGTTCCCGTATTGCAGATATCGACACCCAAATCTTGGAGCTAGAGCGTACCCTCAGCTCACTCAAAGATGAAAAGGACTCTCTTCGCCACCTACACCTATCCAGTCTTCACGTTGCCGAACGAAATCGTGTCAGAAATTTTCATTCATTTCCTCCCAACCTTTCCCCGGTACCCTCCGCCAATCGGTCTTCTATCTCCCTACCTTCTGTGCCAGATATGCCGAAAATGGAGGGATATAGCGTGCTCTACCCCAGCGCTGTGGAGCGTCATCTCATTGTCGTTCCACAAGGCCGGGAGAGTTCCATAGAAACTCCGTTACCTCCAGACTTCGATCGAACGCTCCGGCTCATTCCACCTTTCACTCAGGCTGGGGACTAGTCCACATCAAAAATACCTGGCCGAATTGAACCACACGCTCGTCAACCATTTCCATCGCATCGAATATTTGGACCTATCTTACTGGCCTGCTTTCGAATTTCCAACGGGCGTCGAATTTTCACTGCCCCGTCTTCGCGGTTTGAAGCCCGGGTATTCTCTAGAGGAGCTGACCACTCCTCTTGTGGCACCCCTGTTACAGCATGTTGTCCTCCGAACTTTCGATGCTCTTCCCAGTTCCATCTTCCCGTGGTTCCAACTCACAGTGATCACCGTCCTTTGGATGAAACGCGACGAATACAGTTACCTCATGAACCAGCGGGTCAACGTTGTTCATGGCCGTTTGCGCATATATCCTACGGGAAACCTGAAGTGAAAGCGTTCCCCTCTCTTACTTAGATATCGTGCTGACCAGTTGTATGCAGTTTGGGGGATATCATGCTGTCTCACTTGGAGACATTCATTTTAGAAAACTGCATGTATTTCGGTAACGATCCAACACCATCAGGGATTATAGCCACGTTGACTCTTCCGGCCCTGCGGAGGTTCCAGATTGCAGATATATTATTTGCCACCGAGGACGACCCCGTCGGTTCCATTACCGCTCTTGTAACCAGATCGGGATGCGACCTTCGAGAACTGTGTATCTCCGACGCCCAAACCGCCCATGTAACAGCGTATCACGATGCTTTTCCTTCGACATCGTTCGTGTTCTCCTCCCTCGATATCACCGAGCCCTTCCTGATCGATTGGGAGGACGAACTTGAAGATCCAGAATCATCCGAGTCCGACGAAAAATCGGAAGGTACGGATTCCGAAAGCTAGACCTGGGGCTGGGGCGTCGGATTACTTAGTATAGACCATCACGTGTGCTTTTTCAACCATAATTCCAATGACATCCCACTCCCGAGTTCGTTTTTGCCACACGCAGTTACACCGACGAATATTGGAGGCCACAACATTTCGAAGCGTCGTTGTTCGAATTTATTTTTCTGGGCAGTCAGTCCCCTGGTATTTATCTGTACTCATATGCTGGTGTCGAAAGTGAATTGGCAGTCGGTAAAACCGAACATATGCGCATAATGTCTCAGGTGCGTGGGGCCGGTACAGAATATCCGAACCGTTTCGTGAATGACAGTGACGTGTAGGCAGGCGCATATGCAACAGCGGCTGGTTCAAAACTTGGGATTTAATTTCCTGTCTTGCATGTTGCCGCCATTCCTTTATTCAGGGACGCGATTGAAATTGAAATATGCGAATGAACGAATCCCGGGATTGGCATGAAAATATCGGCATCACATGTATGAGGTGGATCGCGGCCACTGAAGGGTTTGGGGTGTGCTTGGCACGGACGATCTGCGCAGCAGGCCCAACTGGTTCAGAGTTCAAACTTGGTCGTGCCTGTACGTTAACTTATTTTTCTCTCCAAATCGGCATTCAAAGCGAATAAAGACGCGATGCAGCGCGGCCGCGGGTGTGCAGGGTGTACCGAAAAATAGGACTATGTATCCGACGGTCAACAATTATACTCAAAGGGACAGCCCGTACGAAGGCAAACTACCTTATTTATTTTTGCACCACGGCAGCCATAGTTATGAGCCAAGACACAACTGCAGCGGCCACTGATCGTACTTTCGGAGTTGTAATTACTGCCAACCTTCAAAGTGCACACCAAAGACGGGGGCTCGAATTTCTGTTCTTGGCAAAAAGGGCGGAAAAAGGGCATGAAAAAGGGTGGGTGTGAACAACCTTAATACTGTCATGGATAGCCACACGTAAATTCATGAGCTCCTCCATATTTTTAATGCTGTCTTCCTGGGCATCAAGAGCTAGGAAATCAAACATGCAGTGCACTTGGCCCGGTGTCGGAGCTTAGATCTTTGGATGCTGATGCATATCTGTTGACCGTCTCAAATCACAGGTTAAAGTTGTTTATATTTGAACAGTAGTGGGCTCTGCTACGGAGCGCGCCACCAGTGCTTATTGGAAAAAGCAGTGAATAAATTGACTTCGATATGCCGTCATGCTAGTCTGTGTTAACTGGCATTGCCTCATGATCAACTGCGTAACTTCGCCAAGCACATGGCTACGCTTATTTTTCACAAACAGAACTTGTTCTGATTGTGCCTAGAGTAGCGAAAATGTCGCCTCAATTAGCATGTGACTAGGGGTATCATTAGGGGAGCTCAAAGTGAACCTTCGCCGGACGCTTTTTTCGCTTTTTCGCCGGAACACTTTTTCTCATGTCAAAGTTTCGTGATCTAGAGCAGTCACATCAGAAACCATCAAAAGTGCCTCGTCATCGCCGACAACGTCCAAACAGCATTGCTCGTTGTGTCCCCCGACGTGAGCACTCAAAATTTTCGTCCGATTCTCTTCAATTCCAAGGCCGGCTCATAGTATGGCGTCATTGCGACTTTTGGCTGCTTCCATTGCGACATACAGTTCCAACGTCGGTCCAGCCCTCAAATACACCGCCAACGGTTCCACACATGGTCACAGGCTGGACGCGACATGTGTGCCAGATATTGATGGAGACTGGACACCAGCCGACATTATGCTGGTGTCCAGTTTCAGTCTCCTATGGGTCCAGGATGGGTCCAGGTTGGGCTGGTGGCCAGCCATCCAGTACGGCTGGAACCCGGCAGGGTCATTTGACTGGCCTCAGCCGTACTCAGGACTGGTCTTGCGCACTTAAATAAACTGCCACCCATTCGCAAAATAACACAAAAATCACATATATTTGAGAGGTGAATATTACGGGACATTCTAAGTACAGCTTACAGTGCCGGCGTATATGAGATCAGCGACCTCTGAAACAGCCAATTAGAATGGGTTCACACGACCGAAGAATACACCGGAATTCTTGAAGGCAAATCCACAGAAGCTTAGTTGAAAAGCAGACAGCCGTTCTACACATTGGACTTGCGAGTTTCAAGGCTTGGGATGAGGGCAGCTTGAGGGTTTGGGATGAGAGCAGCTTCAGGGCTTAGAAAGGCTTGGCTCAAGTCTTGAGGGGCTCGGAGGACACGACACCACTTGAAGGTCTTTAAGGATGTGCACGGGTCACCCGCGGGTCTACTTCGAGCAGACCCGGACCCGTACCCCTCTATACCCCACCCCTACAGGGGTACGGGTCTATACCGTACCCCTCATACCCCTCAATAATTCTACAAACCCGCGGTGCTCATACCCGCGGGTTCAGAAACTGTCAAATTGCGCTCCGAAGCTCAAGAACATGTAAATTATGAGTCAAATAAACAACAATTATTTAGTTTGCAGCTGCGTCTACCTCGGTATCCTCTTCCGGCTCCGATACGGCGGGCCTCTTCGGACTGGCAACGATTGCCTTCATCAGAATCTTGGTGCTGACGAGATTGTTGTATATAATCCTCGCCGGCCCAGGTGGCCTCCTTGAAGTATTTCAGTTTCATTCCGGGGTGCAGAACTACAACGGGAAGCGAAACAAAAATATAACAATTAAAAAGTGAGTTACTCATGGCAATGCGGTAGACGTCCGAATCATCTGCAGTGTCAAAAGTTCATCAATTTTATCCATTGTTGGAATGACATTCACAATGGTGCTGAGAGAATTCTTCGAGAACACGAGAGTCGCGGCCTTGTATATCTGCACGCAGTATGAGGCACCGAAAAGATCGATTTAGAAGGAAGGTACACGAAGAACCGTTAACAAATCACTGAGTATCTTACACTCCTGGTCGTCTAGCTCAAATTTACGAAGCTTCAGAGATTTTTCAGCCGTAATTCCATCCACAGCTCGACGGTACTTGACTGCAAACAGAAGCATGTCGAATGTGCTGTTCCAGCGAGTTCTCACATCCCGCAGAATGAGTCGCTCTGTCAGTTTGTACGTCAGGCAGGTGCGCTTCCAGGCTGGGAGCGCGAGTGTAGTTGAGTGTATAATTGCGAAGTTGAGTCTACGAATCTGTAAATTTTGCATCAAACACGAATGAGAGATGAAACAGAAATTGGCAGACTTTCAAGAGAATTTTCTTGATTTTCTCAGTGTCGGCCACAAGTCTTGCGCGCACATCATCGTCGAGATCCGCGATAACATCAGTCTCTTCCTCGCCGTCGTTGTCTCCATCTGAGCCTGAGTCACTCCGAAATTGCCGAGAAGCGAGATAAGATAAAAAGCTGTTCCAAGCAATTTTGATCCCAGACCCGTCCCGCACCCCTCAACCCGCGGTACGGGTCCACGGTATTCACGGGTTTGAAAAAACCAGCACCGTACCCGTACCCCTTAGACCTGTACCCCTCATACCCCCCACCAGACCCGCGACCTGTGCACATCCTTAAAGGTCTTGAGACGGCTTGAAGATCTTGTGCCAGCTTGAAGCAGCTTGAAAATGGGAGGAAGTCGGCCAGAGGACTTGCACACGACAGAACCAGGAGGATTGATCAGGCAAGAGAGGACGTGGGCAGTGGGGGGAGAGGGTGAGAAGATGGTGAAGGAAGAAAGAGGACGACGTGGCAAGATCAACATTTGGTTCTGTTGTTGATGGGCGGTGTTCCCGAAAGTTCCGATGATTGCCGATCGGCAAACAACTTCGTGTTTCGTTTAAGTTCTTCCTGGCAGTCCACAGCTTGGTTAACACAGAGTGAGGAGGTCAATTCTTGGCTGATAGAGGTAAGTTTGACTACTAATGGCCCTCTTTCTCCTTTGGACATGTACACCAATCACCACGCTTCGTATTGTCTAGACACTGGCGGGCCCGGCGGTATCGAGTGTAGCGTGCAATTCAAAGGTTTGTGGTATCAACAAATTTGGAATTGCGGTCTCATCCATGCATCCACAATATTGCTGCTTCGCCCAAATTGTTACAAAAAAGCACTTGTTGTTTTGCTGATGGGGGCTAGTTGCTGGTCAGGCGAAGAGAACAGTCAAGAGAACGGAGCGAGCGAAAGCAGCAGGTGATGAGATTGAAGACAGTGAGGTTGGCGAGGAGTCGAGCTCAGAAGACAGCGACATGTACATCTCTTCCGATGAGTATTCTGATTAATTATAATTTTATTTGTATGCAAGGTTCTCAGGTTACAAAATGGAGTGGACATGGCATGGAGCCCACCTGGCAGCTGGCTGCTCTCCCCCTGAAATATGGCTGAATATTCCATCTGGAAACCAGCCAGCCCCCAGCTGCGCCCAGAAATCGTGACCGCTGGTGGCCATGTGATCGCACCAGGCAGAAGCAAAATGCCGACACTTTGGCGGTGTAGTTGGTAACTGACGTTGCGTGATGTGCCCGCAAGCGTCGCGCTCACCATTGCCCGGAGTCATCAATGTTTCGGTCGTGGATTGATGAGTGATGTGACCACTTGAAGTTGACGTGAGAGAAAAGCGAAAAAGCGAAAAAGCGAAAAAGCATCCAGCAAAGTCTACTTTGAGCTCCCCTATTGGATCTAAGGCTCCAATGGTTTTGGTTTATAAACAGTTTTAAACCAATAAAAGGGTTTTTATTTTCATTTAGTTTACGGGGGGTCGTAAACCATAAATAGCTTAAAGCTTTTCCGTGTTCAAGATGATTTGTGGCCTACAGCACCTGTAATTTGTGTACACAGTGTGAGGCCTTGTCTGCCGAGCTCCATCCGTGATGGCACACAACCTTTGACAGTCTGAAAAGCTTTCTAAAATCCCTGTCCTTTTTATTTGTGGGCAGCCCCCTCGCTTGCTGGCCACTCACTTTCATCAAACTTTCTATGGAGTGGTCCTGAAAATAAAAGGCTCACAAGTACAGGCAAATCTGATGTTCTGATTTCTGTTTGTGCCCCGCCACTTGCCGGCCAACCCTTTTCATAGGAACCCTAAGCTTTGATCCCTTGCTTGTCTCGTGATCAAAAAAGTTTGGTTACCTAAAACAGACTCAGACTGGGTTGCACGTCTAAGTACGTAGTACCCTTGATGAACAGCGGATTTGTGACTAACACGTGATATTCCCACGGTCTGAGTCGTAGCGCATCCACGGTTTAAACTATATTCGAGCGGATGTCAACCTGAAAATGTATTCATTGGAGGAGACAAGTGAGTAGAATAATGTCTCCCTCAATTTACTATCAGTGACTAGGAAGCTGGCCATAGGGCAAATATAACACTCTAGAGTGAATAATATCTCATCTTTGTACTTGCATGGTGCAATATGACCCATTGTGCACCCTCAGACCGATTTTCAACCCAAAGTGATGAGTTGATCCAAAGCTGTGCCCGGGTTAATTGCGGTCCGCAGGGTATGAAGGTCCTTGTCGGACAAAAACCTTTTTACGTGTTTAGTTGGGTTGATTGCATCATGATCTGCAAAGATTTGTCGAGATTTATAAAGATCTACGGAGATGTGTCAACTTGATTGACTTCTTCAACGATCTTTCAAGAAGTCGTTTTTTCAACCACACAACCATCCAAGATCTCTGAAGAAGTAGAGCCCATTCTGCTAATTCTTGCTCTTTGAAGATCTCTGTCTATCTGCCAATATCTTGCCAGATCTAAAGTTTTTCAAAATTGTGTTTTTCGGCAAAAGATATAGACAGATGTTAGCACGAAATGGCCCACCTCAAATATTGTCTTCTTTCAAGAGTTGCCTCGGATTCTAGCAGAGGCACTGATACGGTGCTGGGATTCTAATCACGCTCGACTCCAGGAATCCCAGTGATGCCAAGGAATTGATCATGGCTGTCGGCCACCGTGCTGAAAGTCTTGGCTTTGTCGGGATCGGATGGAACATCTCAATGACTCCATTTACACTGGTCTCTGGCCGTCGGCAACCGTGCTGGAAGTCTTGGCTTTTCTCAGGACTTCATGCTCCGTCTCTGAATCACGCCATTTATGCCGGTCTCTGAGCAAATTTATCAGCTCATGTACTTGCACATCAACGAAAAATCCCTGAGCAGTGTGATTGAGCTAAAAATACATTCCCTATCCTTAGTAAAAGGGCAGGCTGTGATGTAAAATAATTCTCTTGGCCCTGTGCTCGGTGTGCGGTGATCGTCCACCCTGCTCGCAGTTTTGTTTTGTGAATTCTCATTAGACGATAGTGGGAGCACACCATTGTCTGAAATGGTAGCGGAGTATCTCTGTTCTCATATCACTGTTCTTTGTTTTCTTCCTGTCTATTCACTCCCCACTTTTTGTCGCTCATTATTGTCCCACCCTTGGCCACCCAGCCTCACTTACACGCCAATGTGCAATCTCACCGGTCGCTTCTCGTGTCAAAGATGTCTTCCCTCGGCGCGCTGTGCAGTCTTCATTGGCTCTGACACCGATCCCCAAACACAGCAAGCCATCCCCCGTCTTGCAAGTATTTGTCTACTACCACCCTGCACAATCTGATGTATCAATTCAGCTTCCAAGCTCGTCCTCCGAGATCTGTTGAGGCTGTGGTCATCCATGGATTTCGCATGAAAGTCGCCCTTGCAATGACAGCACACACACCAATTTTCACTTCTGCAAGGGCGGCTATCCCACCAATGATTGTGGCGGTTTTTATGCGGTGTGGTCCACACATCCAAGTCTCTTTCTTCGCTCACAACATCCAACCCACAGGACGTTACAAATTGGACATACCTCACGGTCTGCGTCTGTCTGGCGCAGTGGATCAGCCACCTTCCCCTTGAAGAAACGTCCAGCGGAACCCCCGCGTGAGTGCTTCCATTTTTTGGTCTTTCTGTTCGCCTTCTAATTATCACCACAGCGTCGTTGGGGCTGGATCTACCTTTGTTACACCTGCATCTGTATCTACACCTTCTGCATCGTCAGCAAACCGCATCAAAGGATGGGGGGGGGGGTTCCTCCTGCTGTTGTCGGCAATGTGGCAACTCGGTGCTGAGCATACTCTCCCCCAGCATCCGTCATCAGCGTTTGGTTCAGTCTCCCGGTCCTCTCAGCCACCTCGTCGCAGCCCTCGTGCCAGCTTTCCTTTGACATCGACCTCGGCAGGTGGTATGTCTGCCTCTGGCCAAGTGGCCCAGAGGTTTGACGTGTTTGCTGTCACAGGAGAGCGCACCGAACAAATCCCCTTTTTTTTTTTTGAGTTTGAGACAAGCCCCTTCTCAGAAGGCACTGCGAAGCATGTACTAGTCATGTGAGCTGAGAAGGCGGCTTGATCCGAGCCTAAGTTGATTCAGACTCCACATAAAAAGATTTATCAACTATCATAAATTTTCGTGGAGTCTGACTGTGGGAGACTACCGTCAGGCCACTCGAGGGGGGTCTGGGGGAAACACTGTTCCCCGAAGCAAAATATATTTAAAAATTGCTCTAAAGGACAGAAAACAGTGGAAGCGGCTCGGTCGAACTGTAAATGATGCGTTGATGGCCAGTGATGGGGCTCGAATCGACAGCGCGACTCGCTTACATAAAATTGGGAATAAGCGTTCCGTGGTTTTGCCGAACGCCTATGCTACTAAATTTGTATGTACTCCCTTCCCGTCGGCCGGAATCACCATCAAGCGAGCGTGACAATCGGTTGAAGGGGGATATTATCGAGGCACTTCGATTTGTGAAGTGCTTGATTCGTCGGGATCCGCCGTTCCGCATCCCCGGAACATCGGTGGACGACGGAAACAACACAGAGGTCGAGACTGAGGGGAGAAGGAGGAAGTTGGGATATTTTTGTGGATGATGATCCAGAAGAATTATGATTTAGCTACTATTGTGCTGCTAGACTCTTAAAGCTCATTCGCTCTGACCTTGATATCGGGTGTTTCTTTTGCAGCAAAAATTTGCGATTGAATACCTATAACCGTGAAAATACACTGCCAAGCCTGGGCCCAGGCCCAATCACGAGGGCCTGAAGCCTTACCTGATGGCCCGGGCTTAGGCTTGGGGTACGTGAAGCCCAAGCCACCTCAGGCCGGGCCCTAAACATTACTAACAATAGTGCCTGTCCACACCCCAGCGCTCCTAAGCGGGACCGTGCCGTGTAAAACTACCTTCCTACCTACCTACCTACCTTCTGACGTTATCTTTGAGCGCTTGCCTATGCCACAAACCCGCCGTATCTCCGGCAATGAGTTACTGAATCAGAAGGCGCTCTTTGCTCTGTATCCGTGTACTCACGGGATGACAAGAAGCATGATCACTGTTCCTCGACACCAAGCCAGTACTTATCGCCTGCCTGTCATATGGATTTATTTACTCCCTCGACCCGCGCTGGGTTCTGGTATTCATAGCAGTAATCGGTCTACTCATTCACTACATCCGCAAAAGGGACCAGTTACTCTTTACCACCCGGTCTTCGAGGTCTCCCCTTTGTGGGGAACTTATTGGAAAATCTCGGTGGTTGAACGGGGATTCTGAGTCAACGGATGCTCCTAACCAGTCTTTTATAGAGTAAAATTTGAGTCCTGCGGCACAGTGAGAAGATAAACCCCAAATGGAATTGAAGCAACTGCTCGCGAAAGCTATTGAACCACGGACCTTATCCGTTGCAGCCGGCCGTCCGGATCGGGGGAAATTCCACAGCTTTCAGGTGTACCGCAATCTTCGCGCAATTCAAGAAGCAGTCGAACTCGTCATTGGCGGGAATTCAATGAAGTATTCGGGGACTTGATAGTTGAGCAACGTACCAAAATTTTGCCACGCTCTGATGCGCTGGGCATATGGAGCAGGAGAGCGCCAGTATGGCAGTGCGAAGCGCAGAGGAACTGAACAAAGAAAGGAGGTAGACATACGAAAGGGTTTGAGATAAATGGCGAAAAATGCAAACAGAGACAAAGAACCGCCGAGGATCTCGTTAAAGAACAGTTAATTAATCGCGGCTACGTGAGGGAGTTCCTTGGCTGTGGATTGAAGCATGGAACCAGTCTGTTTGCATCGATGACCTCAAAATAGTTCAAATTCAACAGCTTCCCTTCGGGCGCGGTGGGAACGAACAGTGAATTTCGGGGACGGTGAGAATATGGACGGCCAAAAAAGGTGAAGCGTGAAATCTTCAGAGGCTGAGCGCACCCGCTACAGGAATTCGCGAGTTGTGGATTTGGAATAAGCACAGAGGAAGACAGAAGGCGATGCACCGCATGAAAAAAAGTTCAACCACTTCCAAACAATTGCGACGCATTTAGTTACAGAACAGTTTATTAATTAATATGATGTAGACCTCACATCGCTGACTCTATTCAGTGACAAACATCGACCAATGGCAGTGAAAGTTCTCAAGGACGGCAACATAAAGTGTGGATATCGCTCAAGCTTCACACCCCATCATCAAGATGCCAACTCAACCCAGTGACGCTCAAATTCGACTGAACAACATTACAGCATGTTTGGTTGTCACTACAGGAACTCTGGAGATACTTGCCAATAACCTCACAACTCCTTTCTTAGGCGCCATTTCTACCATAACCCAGTCACTTCTGAACAGTATGGAGGTGAATGCCCCACTTAATCTAACTGAACCATAAATCTCAGGCTGTTGCCCTAGACTATTAGACAAAACAAGTCCAACTGCGTCGAGTTGATGGAGCAAACCAATGAATTACTCGCCGCAATTATAACCATTTATCTCAAGTTAGATACCGGCGGGGAGTTGGCAACAAATGTTTTGCATTATATGGGAAAATTTACAGAGTACTGTTCATAAGAACAATTGCAACTTGATGTTAACCATTCAATCCAGGACCCTCCACAAGATCCATACTTTTGTTGAGGCCCAGCAGAATGGGAGCAAAGTCAAGAACCTCTTGCGGCATAGAGAGATGAGCTCACTGCTCAGGGATTGTAAGACTGGACTGGAAGATGCACTCGGATTTTTCAAGGCAAGTCCTCTAGATATCTCCATGAAAGTTTATTGAGCAATATATTATTTAGATCAGGGCCAGCAATATGTTCACAGATATTACAAAAGTGCGACAAGATGCGGAGCACAGACATCAGGAAGTACTTGGCATGATTGAACGATTCTCTGATACAAGTGGTTCAGACAGAGCATCCACTGTAAGACACTTAACCATCTCCAGAGATGTACTAACTATCCTCAGATAAGCCGGTTCTATTTGGGTTCCCACAATAGGTATGGGACCGCAGTGTCACAACAACATTTTTTTGACACTTTCTGTTGAAGTTCCAATTCAATCTCAATGCTACCATCAGAGCCCAAGATATTCCATGGGCGAGAAGTGGAACTGTCAGATATTCTGAAACTATTCAAAGAGGGAAATCCCAGGATAGCAATTTTGGGCACTGGCGGAATGGGTAAAACCAGTCTTGCAAGAGTGGTTGTCCATCATCAGGAAGTCGTCGTCAAATACGAGAAACATCGCTTCTTTGTTGCCTGTGACTCTGCAACTAGCAAAGTTGAACTCGCTGGTCTTATTGGAACCCATCTGGGATTTAAACCCGGAACAGACCTGATGCAACCAATTGTCCAGCACCTCACCATGGGGCCACCCTGTCTCTTGATTCTTGATAATTTTGAGACAGTTTGGGAGCCTTTAGACTCTCGTGGTGACATCGAAGAATTTCTGTCACTGCTCTCAGATGTAGAACATCTTGGATTGATTGTAAGTAGATCAATTTTCGGTTGTTACAGTTTGTCAATGGAGAATCAGATCACAATGCGAGGGGCTGAAAGACCTGCTAAAGTACATTGGACCAGGCCATTTTTGCCAAGTTTGAAGCCCCTGGAGCAGATTGCTGCTGAACAGACATTTTTTGATATTGCAGAAGATAACCACAACCCAGATGAGGTTAAGAAGGTCCTGTCACTGACTGACAATATGCCACTTGCTATCAATCTCATCGCAAATTTGGTGGACTTGGAGGGATGCTCGAATGTATTGACCCGCTGGGAAGAAGACAAAACAGCTCTAATTTCAGAAGGCTATGACAAAAGATCAAACTTGGATCTGTCTATCTCGCTGTCTCTGTCAAGTCCAAGAATCCAGTCTGTCCCTCATTCACAGGAGCTTTTGAGCCTCTTGTCAATACTTCCTGATGGCCTTTCTGATATTGAACTGGTTCAGAGCAGGATTGCAATAGACAATATTCTGACCTGCAAGGCAGCATTGCTGCGAACTGCACTGGCCTACTATGATGAACACAAACGACTCAAAGTATTGGCCCCTATAAGGGAATATATGCATAAAACCCAACCCACTCAGGCTTATCTCATCCAGCCTCTTCTGAAGCATTTCCATGAGCTCCTCCAGTTATATCTTAAATATCACGGAACGCAGATGTTTCCAGCAACACTTGTTCAAAATCTTGCCAACATTCAGAGTATTCTTCGTAATAGACTTGAGCAGCAGGACCATTCTGATCTGAAGGATAGTATTTACTGCACATTGCATCTGAATATTTTCAGTGAGCTCAGTGGCCGAGGGACCATCCCTTTGTTTCATCAGCTTCACAATGTGATTGCACACTCTGGTGACCATCGACTTCAGGCCCACTTTATTACAGACTTAATTGGTTCATGGCGTCATTCTCCACTTTCTAATCCAGAGACAGTGGCAACTGAGGCCTTAGAGCACTTTAAGCACTTTGATGATCCAGATCTGAAATGTAGGCTCTATATTTAAGTCTTGGTTTTGAAGACTGACGTGCTGTTTAAGGTAGACTTTACAATGCTCTTGCAGACTACTATTACCAGCATGAGTTTTCCACTGCCATCAGCTTTTGCCAGGCTGCCATATCCTTGGCAATTTCCACTGGTAACCCCAAACGACATTCAGATGCACTGGTTACACTTGCATGGATGAACTGGCGGCACAGTGATTTTTCTGGAATTCAAATCCATGCACATGAAGGACAAAGGCAGGCCAAAATTGCAGGAGATTCGTACCGAGAAGCACGGGCGCTTCACATTGAAGCCATGTATCTGAAAAAAATTGGCGACTATAAACAAAGTGCTGGTCTTCTGAGTAGGGCCAGATATATGCTGACTCTTTGCGGGATGGCTCATGGTGAATTGGACCATTTTGTTATGCATGCCCTAGCAGGACTCCACGAGTTGAAATCAGAATATGCTGATGCACACACACTTCAGACTCAAATTCTGCAGGAAGCCCTTGTTGACCAGGATCACTATAATCATGCCCTTGCTTTGCTGAATCTCGCAGAGCTTGATCTATTTATGGGTGCTCCAAGGAGTAGTGTGGAGAGTAATATTGCGAGAGCCATAAAAATATTCCAAACAAACAAACTGGGGATGGAAGTAACAATGTGTGAAGCTACTCTTGCAGATCTCTATCTGACAGAAGGAAATATACCTGCAGCAAAGCTCTTTTCCGAGAAATCCATCAAATTATTTCCTCAACACCCAGAAATCACATCTGTTTGTCTGGGACAATTGGCAAATGGCAGCCGCTGGGATGCCCATCATCAGGTGTCTCGCTGGACAATAGTGTTCCTTGTTCATTCTCTGAAGTCCAATGAGAAGCTCGATATCTACAAAGCTCTTCAATTTCTGGGAGATCACCTGCTTATTAAGGACGAAGAGACAGCAGTTAGCTTATACACTGTTGCTTTAGATGGATTCTCACAGATGGATGTTCACCGCAGCCGAGCAGAATGTCTGCTTCAACTTGGAGATATTTTTAAGGCACATGGCAATTTTCTGAAAGCAACAGCAAATTGGCAAATAGCAAGGCCGCTCTTTGAAAGGTCGTCGCAAACCAAACAGGTGGCAGAGATTGATCAAAGATTGGCTGAGGTTGGTGAAGGTGTGCTGGAGTAACACAGAAGGAATTTGGTGCGTATGGCAGAACTGAATGTGCCATCTGGAACCGTTGAAGAACCAGAGGAGGAGTTTGATGTGATTGAAGTTGAATTGTATGAACCTTACAAAGATGAGGGTGATGGGTTTAGTTCCAGTTTGAATTGAGTGCCATCTATGATTGTCTCCTGCATGCTGTATTTTGGTATCTGTTGAATGGAAATAAAATTTGTTACTTATTACAGCTAATGTCGGAACCGAAGGCGCAGTGAGAAATTTTCTGTTTTCGGAGATTTTCAAAGAATTGTAAATATCTCAATGGATTCTGGTCCGATTCAAATAAAACCTATCTAGATCTATTCAGCTAATTCATGTGCAATTAGTGATAGAGAGAATTTCCGAAAAAATTATGTATTAGGTAATTTCCACTTTGGGGCCCTTTTTGCGCAGAATGTGATTTTGCAGACTCAGAACATGTCTGAGTCACCCAATGTTTTGTGGGGAGCAATAAACATGTCTATGGAAGGATGTGATAGAGCCAGAAAGACACGACTACCCCCAATAAGTACAATCTTTACAGGATCTTCAAATGCAAAATCTGCCAAATGCATCCAATGCAGCATGAGGAACTATAATGAGATTATGAGTAATTCTGGCTCTATCACATCCTTTTTTATGTACTAATGTTACCCCTCAAAGAATTCTAGGTCCCTGGGCCCCGTTCTGGATCTGCTAAACAACATTCTATGAGAAAACAGCCTGAAAGCATAAGTTACCCAATACATAATCTTTTCGGAAATTCCTCTCTATCACTAATTGCACATGAATTAGCTGAGTAGATCTAGATAGGTTTTATTTGAATCGGACCAGAATCCATTGAGATATTTACAATTCTTTGAAAATCTCCGAAAACAGAAAATTTCTCACTGCGCCTTCGGTTCCGACATTAGCTGTAAAGAGTTTGCAGTGAGCCACCAGAAGCCAATGACTCAAGTCGACTTAGTCGGTCCTGAATTTGGAATATGTTCAGGAGCAATGGGGAATACCAGATACAGTGCTTTGAACCGGGTAGAATGGCCCTATATGGTAATTCCTTAGCTCTCTTTTGTCCTTCACTCTCTGACATCTCTTGAGGCTGTTTAACATCAGATTTCAGGTACCTCCACTGGAATTTCATGTGGAATACATGTTCATTCAAGGAATAGACTCTCCGGAAGCATGTCTCTATCTTCCGTATGCTCTCCCAACAAGTATCATCTGTTACATGTAATATTGAGTAAGGAGTCAAATCAGTGAATCCATGAATCCCTGTTACTTTGTGAACAAGGTGGGCATAAGGAGATGAGCCCTGAGCATGACTGGTGGGACAACAGCCGAATAAGAAACTCAAAAAGGAAAGATGTCTCAACTGGGCCAGCTCATCACTTGTTTGTAACTTGGTGAAAGACTAGCTTATCAGATACCTGTTATTGAATGAAAAGCAGAAAGATTTTGACGAGTGGAGTTGCAAGTAGGTTGACTCTAGAGAGGCCAAATCAGAGAAAGTCACAGAGTCAGTGACAGCAAGGACTTGCCAAACAGTTTTCCAGCACATGGTGTCTGTCATGAATCCGGGTTCCACTTTTTCGCACGATGTGTCTGTATGGATACAGACACGTCTTAGCAGCACAGGACTCTCATGACGCCACCATGTGACCTTCTCCTGGTTGAAACCCAGTGATTGCCCAAGGTCCAAGGCCTTAAAACTCCAAGGCCTTAACAAGGCCTTGGCTAAGGCCTTGGCAATTTTTGGCCGGAAGTTCCACCCTTGGCCAAGCCTTAGAGCATCATGTTTATACTATTACGTCAATTTTATTTTTCCATCCTTTCAAAGTTCTTCTCCCTCGGAAAACCCCTATGGGATTATTTCAGGTGTGGGGCCAAACAAAACTCAAGAAACCGTGTGCTCGCAAGCCATCTGCACAGGTCGTGGAAGAGGAAGCAATCTTGATACAGGTACTGGCAGCTGAAGAGGAGGATGCACGTCCCGATGGTGGCACCATTGAGATTGACTCTGAACTTTGAAGAGGAATATCAGCATATTTAAAGCTTCAATTTATCGTTTTTAATACCACCTGGATGTGTGGGAAAATCAACCAAGGCCTTGGTAGGCGCCCTTGGCCAAGGCCTTACCCTTAACCAAGGCCTTGGAGATCCTGAGACCTCCACCCAAGGCCTTATGGGCGATCACTGTTGAAACCTGGCCTTGGATTCTAAAGCTGCAGACTCGGGGAGTCTGCGCCACAAGATACAGAAGACGTTAGAGACTAGGAACCTGTACAGACGGATCCTAGTCCCTGGACGCACCAATGGCTGACACAAAAATGTACACAAAGTACATGACTGGTTGCAAACCGATTGGGGTTTGAACCACTGGATACGATGACATTCAGGACTAGGAAACCCGAACATCAGGTCTCCTAGGTCCTCCGACACCACAGAAACCGACACAGAGGAGTACAGGAGTATCAGCATTAACACTCCTTAATGCTGCGGTACAGGAACTGATTGTGATTGACCACGATCACTTTAATTTATTAGAAGCCTATAGAAGCTCGGTAGAATCTTCATGTACAGTAGATTCTACCTTGTCTAATCTCAGGCTTCTACCTTGGCTTGACATAGGCATTGTCTCCACCCTGCCCCACCTCCACATTGTACTATGGGTTGTATCCACGCCCCGGTTGTATACCTGAGTGGATACCACACCCTCTTCAACTTGTTCCAGGTTCCACCTCGCATCCTGACCTACAACATACGGCCTCCTAGGGAGGACGCCGTACAACTGGTCCTACTGCTCGGGGAACACACAAGCTACTAGTGTCCATCAGGTTTATCCTGGTTGGGGTTCTCACTGGGTTACTCACTGTCTAGCCGACCCAGAGGCCGTTGCTGACAGTGTCCTTGTTGCATTGAAATGCTTGCTCGGTGTCTACAACAGCAGTACTAGTTTAATCAAGATCCAACAAGCAGAATGCGAGTTTGCTTGATTAAGGCACAACACAACTACTAACCAAATCCTAACTACTTTCCCCTTGAATGGTTTAGACTGTGCCGCCAAGTACGGGTCTTTTGAACACTTTAAGAAGGTTCAAGAAGCACAGATAATCCAGCCAAGGTTGCCAGGAACACACCTGTTTAAGGGTTGAGTCTGAAGTGCAAGGATTGATTTAGAGTATTAGACCTCTTTGAGCAATGCCAAATGAGAGCCTAAGTGAACAAATTGAGTTTAAGCTTTACAAGCTTGAGCCAACAATCCCAAAATCCTAACAAGGTGCCGTGTTCTCAAATCCCAAATAATAAGCCTTCCAAGGCTACTGTAGTGCAGTGCCATGTCCTTAATTCCTAACAAGCTCTCTCTAGCTTCTTAACCGTTTCCAATCCCAAAATCCCGAGCCAACAATTGATATTGAGTTACTTGTGCAAACAAAACAAAACTTCTTAATGAAGTCAGTCCTAGGTGACAAGTCCCAAATTGCTGTCATTTATCAAGCAGTATCTGGTAAAGGCTACTGCTCTTAGGGACAGAGAGTTCAGTGCCTATCCATGCCAAAACCTCCTCCTTATATACCGTACAATTATGCTTACAATACAATGATTATTCTACTCACTGGTATATGAGTCAGGTGTCCGTAGTTAATCATGTGTAGATAAATATATAGGATCCTCGTGTATTGACCCCTTAATGCTTGAGTGTGTCCAGCGTGACTGTTTCCTGTTCGATCGTGTTGACAGTCCCATCTTCTATCCTCATGTCCCCCATCCAGGACCTTCAGTATTAGGTAGAGGAAGGTGCTGGCTTTGAACCAGTACCTTAATCAGCCCAAACCGCCAAGTGGTTGTGGAGATATGTGAGTAACTGTCCTGGCCTGGTTCAAGTAACCAAATCAGGATGGCAACAATGATCAGATGGTTGATAAGCGAAGTCCAACCGTGGCCAGAATAACTGGCTACTGCTAAACCCGAGTGACCTGATCCATTGCGCAAGGCTCCGTTTGTAAATCAAGCACAACAAAGTACTTGAACACCTCTAACCAAACCCCACAGTGGTGCCCCAGATCATCAGAGAGGATGGTTAATATTGCCCATGTTGTTTGTGGGCCCCGTGATGCCTTGATTAAGCAGTGATGCTTAATCTCAGCAATTAAATCCTTAATCATGGATGTCAACCAGTATGAACTTTCCAGTTGATGCACCTCAGACGGACTTGATTAAGGTCCTCATGCAGGATCAAGCCCTGATTAGCCATATAGGACTTATGCTAATCCTTTGTAAAACCTCAGTAGAGCTAATATGTACATAGCTTTGCAGTGGATCAGTTCAAGTTTCTGTGCGTGTTGTAATTTGGCTTTATTTGGTGGATCACCTCTCCAATCTCATCACTGCACCTGTAAAGCCCACATATCCCGTCAAGATAGAGAGGGAGATCCCACGGGTCTCCCTTCTAATTTGACGGGTTTAGGTGTGGGGCTGCACCACATGTTAATTACGTGTTAGCCATAGTGATTTAGTGGTAGATATTGATAGATGTATGGATATCAGTAGATATGATACAGGCAATCTATCATTATCTACCAATAGCTGCAACAGTTGCCATCAAAGATGGTATGTGCACTTCCCACCATCATTGCCATCAAGATCTCAGTGGGTGGCACTCCCTAAGTCCTTCCCATCCTCAAAAATGCCTGTAAATTCACCAAAAAAAAAAAAAGGAGGGGTATGTTACAGGTACTACTGTCAGCAATGGCCTCTGGGTCGGCTAGACAGCGAGTAACCCGGCAAGAACCCCAACCAAGATAAACCTGATAGATGCTAGTAGCTTGTGTTTTCCCCGAGCAGTAGGACCAGTCGTACAGCGTCCTCCCTAGGAGGCCGTATGTCATAGGTCAGGATGTGAGGTGGAACCCGGAACAAGTCAAAGAGGGTGTGGTATCCACTGTTGCAGTATGGATTTGTTCCTGGTACACTATCAGCAGAATAGCTCAGTTGGAAAGAGCACTAGTAGCGCAATCACTTAGAGGTCCCCAGTTTGATTCCAGATTCAGCCATTTTCCAACATCCACTCAAGTCTACAACCTGGGGCATGGATACAACTGTAGTACAATGCAGAGAAGGCGGGGCAGGGTGGAGACAATGCCTATGTCAAGCCAAGGTAGAACCCTGAGATTAGACAAGGTAGAATCTACTGTACATGGAGATTCTACCGAGCTTATATAGGCTTCTAATAAATTAAAGTGATTACAGTCAATCGCAATCAGTTCCTGTACTGCAACATTAAGGAGTGTTAATGCTGATACTCCTAGACTCCTCTGTGTCGGTTTCCGTGGTGTCGGAGGACTTAGGAGACCCGACATTCAGGTTCCTAATCCTGAGTGTCATCGTATTCAGTGGTTCAAACCCTGATTGGTTTGCAACCACTCATGTGCTTTGTGTACGCTTCTGTGTCATGTGTCCAGGGACTAGGATTCGTCGGTATGGGTTCCTAACGTCTTCTGTATCCTGTGGCGCAGAGTCCCTGAGTCTGCGGCTTTAGAATCCAAGGCCAGGTTTCAACCGTGAGAAGGTCATGTGGTGGCGTCATGAGAGTCCTGTGCCACTAAGACACATCTATATCCATACAGATGTGTCACGTGAAAAAGTAGAACCTGAGCAAATCATGACAACTACTAGCATATGTACAAAAATCGAGGAAGTCAAATAAATGGTATTATAATATATGCCCATTATGTCATTGCTGGTATAAAAGTCCTCAGGTAGGGGCCTACAAGGCAGGCATGGGTGCAGGGTGATCGTGTGTAATGTGCACAATCGTCTCAAAGGCGTCAGCAATGGCCTCAACATCAATGTCTGTGTCCTCGTCCACTCCATTGTCCTCCTCATCCTGCAGCAGGGGAACACCCGACATGCACCGAGAGGCCTCCTGTATCACCATGTCCTTGCTGTCGCTTGGAGCTGCCTCTGGTACCATGCACTCCTTGCTGATGCACACACCCAGGGAGAGTGAAGCCATGAAGCCCACCTCCTTGCTCAGCTTTGTCAAACACTCCATATGCATACCATTGAAGTGCGCATGATCCACCTGCTGCACCTTCCCCTTCCCCTCCACCTGAAGCTGTCCCTCATGATACACAAGAAACCGCTCTTCATCCACCATGTAGGTGATGAGGCGCAGTATCTCGACATTCAGTCTTGCAATTTCCTTGTCAGCACGGAGGAGCTTGTAGTGCTGATCCATGGCAAGGTGTCCTGCCGGCTGCACCCAAGGCTTGGTGCAGATTTCCTCCCTGCCCTCCTGCAGAAGGTCGAAGTCCACCAAAAACACATAGCTGATGATTTGCTCCCAGCTGAGCCGTGTTCTTGGTGGGGAGAGCTTAACAGTGGCATCATTGTACCTGTTGAGCGCCAACCTCACTCCCTTGGACCATGCCTGCAAAGCCTTGGTGATGTGCTTCCAGAATTTGTACCCTGAGCCATCTAAGCCAGTTTTCTGTCAGAGGGGAAAGGAAAATGCACCTGTGTCCCCCATATGAACTTTGGAGAGCTCAAACATCCACGTGACAACGAGGCCCTTGAGCTCATTGAGTGCACACTGATAACAGTGGTTGGTGGCACAGATTTCTCAGTGATTTTCCCTGCTCGGGAAACATTCGGCCTCCCTCTTCTCTTCCTCCCATCTTGTTAGCCGTAGAGAATGCAGTATGGCTCATCAGTGATATATGTCCGCTGCATAAGTCCTGCCTTTGAAATTTTGTTGACATTATGTATGTGGGTATAGTACTGATAACACAATAACCTGCCGTGCCAAAAATAAAAATTTAAGGAAAAAAAAGAAGGTTGGAATTTAAAAGATGTGAATCAAGCTAGCCTACCATTTTAAGTTGGCAAAGTGAATTTTAGACCGTAGCTGGTGGTCAAGAGGTCTGCGAACCCTGTCCGATGGCGGCCATTTCATACCGTGGGCCAGTCACAGATATCTGAGCACTGACCTATTGATTTTCCACTAATTCGTATATCGATTGGTGCTCTGTAGTCGAACCATAGAAACCCGAGCGGAAAATCATTGGATTCCGATAGGCGACGGATCCTATCGAATTCCGGTGACATCCGGGATAGCCGTGTAGGTCGTAGTAGATAGCTGTAGGAATCTAGGAGTCGCCCCCTACGTCCTGTTGAACCGGGAAGCTAGAATGTATGGTTCATCGATCCTTGATAATCGCCAGATAATGAAACTGACCGCGTTATTTGATGAATCTGCGGGACCTGACCAGGTTCCAGGACGCTAAATATGGCTGATCTTCAGCCAGCCGCTCTACGACCAAGGGAAAGGTTTGACCTGTATGAAATACTGTACGTCGTGCCTACGTCGATGCCAAACACCAACCCCCGAGGTCCAGAGTACGGCTTGCCAGTGGTCATGGTGGGCGGACAAGAAAGGATAGGCACGGAGAAGCGATGTGTGAGCGCCAATCTAAAAATGAGCACGTCATCGAAGAGACAGCTGTAAGTGAGAAACGCCGACTGAAGCCGCCCACTGCCTCGAGGAATTTGTAAGAGCGGCGCTAGAAATACGCCATTGCCTTCGCCTCTTCCCCTCCGTCGCTCGATGTACAATAACCCGACACTTCAGTCGACTGCCACTGCCCACCGGGATGGAGGTGCCCGTCTGCCGTTGGGCACGGAAGATGAAAACGATCGATTGGGGACAGAAGCCCACGTGTTGCGAAACGTGGGAGCAGTTCGTACCGTTCGACGCAGGGATCCAGAGAGGACACGGGGGATCAGAGCAACATTCCAGGAGGAGAGTCATCCTCTCGAAATCATCCGCCGGAAGGTTCACGACGTTTACCGAGAACACCGGTCCCAAAGGTTGGAGGCGGATGTGATGGAACAAAGGAGCAGAGGGCCAGGAGAGTGGAGGTCGAATGGTTGGGGGAGAGAACTGCGAAGACTGGTACGAGGGCAGATGCTTCGGAAAACCCCGCGCATCAGACGTTTGGCGTTCGACTGGGCCAAGAGCCCCGGACAACAGACGATATTCGGCGAACGGAAACCCACGAAATACGCCAGACTAATCATCCCGACTGCGACAGCAAGCCATTTTCTGTCTCCGCAGATTCGATCTCTTTCGTTGAAGCTGTCAGCTTGGCGGAAGATTGAACGCAGATATTTTCCAAGCATCAGCCTTGATCGCAGATTCGCTGGAATGTGTCCCTGCGAAAGACAGCGCTTCTACAGTCCTTGGCCGACATTTGGGTCTCGGGGAGAGTGTTGCCCAAAAGCTCCCTTCCGCAGATCCTGGGATCGTTCAGATCGCCCTCCTGGCGGCTATTGCGCGGTGGTGTAAAAACAGAATCAATTCCTGGTGTTTAGAAGACGAACGGGTTGGGAAATTCTTGTCCGGATTGTACGAGAAGATTTTGCACTCGGGCAAGTAGCTCCGCTTTCGTAGGTCTTCTCGGAATGATGACGCAAGCCAGCAGAAACCTCCACGACGGCGCACCGATGGCGCGCAATAACCCGGGCACAGACAAAAAGCAGCGATGAAGACATCCTTTTGGCCTCTTCGCTGATCGAATGTATTTGTGATGTCATGGTTTACGCTGGATGGAAAATCCACGAAGCGGAATCAGACCGCCGGGAATTCATCCACAACCGATTCGAGGGGCAGATTGCTGCGATATCTAAGTACTCTCTCCAGCTACGGACGGCCATTGGGGAAGAACTTGTCTCCGAAGATCTCGAGGTGGCGTATGTCGAACCAAGCCACGCGTTCGAGGAAAGGACGATGGAAGATACGTATGCGACGGTGCGGGTTGAGGATCGAAGCCACAAAGCGATTTTCGATATTGTGGCATGCACCACCGACATAGGCCTCCAGAGGAGAAAGAACATTAGCTGCGAGGCAAAGGTTTTGCTGCGTCCAAAAGTTGTCCTTCAGTCGGCTTTGGACGAGTTACAGTAGAGATTCAAAGCAGTTATTCCAACTTCCAAGAGAGTTGAACCCGTAGTAGTTTGCGACTGAGGGTTGACTGGGGGAAAATTGGCTGTGGCACCGGGTGGTGATTTACGATTGATCACGTGCAAGCGCGTTTGCGTTTCAGTTGGACAAATAGGAACATATATTCCGCGTCCATCAGAAGGACCATGATATAGACGATATTCATGGGTTATCGCCTCATGGCCCACGTTTCTCCGTTCGACGCCACCGATGATACTGATTGGCATGTGTTGGCGCCGTGGTGCGCCACTCACTGATGTACTGAACGACAAGCGCTCGTAGAGTGAGCGCGTGGTCCAGATTCCAGAAGTTCTCGTAGCTGGTTTAATTCGCTCTTTCTGTTCATGGTCTTGTTTTTTCATGTCAGCCAGAAATCTGTGGTCATTAATCTCCAGCTTCATTGGCGGCCCTCTTGACCTCTCACAAATCTATCGTGCACTGCCTCAGTAAGCTTTCCAGAAACTTAGACTACATCTTCTACACCAAATTAGCGCGACGTCTGTTCTCAGAATTTCAATACGAACACGAGGCGCGCGGGTGTAGACTGAGCGCCCGTGCGTAGATTGACCCACCTCTTGTCTCTTCCTCCCATGCAGCGGTATCCTCCCTTGTACAAGCCTGCTCCCCAGCCGGTAATTCCGGCACCCCACGCGCACACACAGCGGTCTACCAAAACTTACCCCGCGCCCTGCATAAAATACCCCGCGGCCGGACCCATGAGATCCGTGCGGGGCGACGCGATCGAAGACTCAGATAGCGACGACGACGATAGAACAGTGGGGGCATTCACCACCACGAGCATCGCGTCGTCGCAGTCCCGCGCACCAGGGAACAAACCGAAGCAGCAGCGCCGTGTACGGACCTGGGTGCACGATACGAGTCATTACACGTCAGAATTCAAGTCGCCGTCCGTTCCTGCGAGCCGGGCTCCCAGCTCGGCGCTGTACAGGAAACACCATCACCATGAATCCCATCGCGGTCATCACGGGAGGCCCGAACACAGGGAGCGGGAGCCGCCTCCGATTTGGGTTCCGCGGCACACAGTCCAACAGCCCCTCAGGCACAAGGACTCGCAGCCTCCACTTTTTCAGCAGGCCCCAGTTCCATATGCTCCGCCACAACCAGTCCAATATCAGCCCCAAGTTGTGTGGATGCCGGTCCATCCGCCGTCGGCCGGACCCATGAGGGTCAATGGACATCAGGAAATCCCATTCGCCCCTCCTCCGCGAGCCGCCACTGTCGTAAGTGAACTTGTGGGCTGGATGGACATGAGGCTAACCCTTAAGCACAGCCTCACGGGCGCCCGAAGGGTCAGGGAGGCGGGGCCCATGGGAGGGGGGGTCATTGATGAAATAAAGACATCAAGATGAGAGGAAGAATCGAGATGTTTAACTTTGTGTGACTGTAGCGAATTATGAACATCGATTTTTAATTTATGGAGGACTTGCGCACAAGCATGTTTGAAATTGCTCCAAGACAATCATATAACCCTCGGCATACCAATGGGTCTCAACTGCCTGAGAAGGTATGCGGAGATAGAGACCAATCGTTCCCATACCGAAACAAGATTTCGGACTACGAAGGATATTCCGGCGGGAAATCTCACGCAATATCTGGTTGAACACTGAATTTTCCATCGAGGCCGAATGTGAGAGACAGACGAAACGCTGAAGCCTCCTGCGACCGAGTCGGCATTTGTGTGACATCTTGAACGGCTCATGGAAGTCTCTGGCACTAGCACTAGGACACTGCTCTGTTCGCGAACTTCGAAGTTTGGTTCGCCAGGAATTCGAAGGATCCACGGGGTATTCGAACAGTTTGTAGTCGAAGAACGTGTGTTCCCGAAATCCGCAGCTTGAATTTTTGAGGTCGTCGACGGTCGCGATATTTGATTTTTATAGACCATAGAAGCGGCGCGTCCGTCGTCCCGAAGCAGTTGTTATTAACCGCAGGTACGTAAGTACGAGATAGTTGGAAGACTTCAAAAGCGATTCTTGAAGAGTCGGAAAAGCCGCACCCGAACACCGACCGCGTTGGACGGAAGCAAAAGGAGATCCGGCTGCTGGCTTGCCTATGTTTGTAATTGACCTCCGGGAAGTTGCGCCCCGGAAGTTTCCCTGACGATCTTTCAGAAGTTCGCATTTTTTGTTCGAGATCGGGAACGCTCAGATTGAGCTATCCGTTTTCATGAACCAACAAGCCTGACCGCACAGGAATAAATTTCGCATCAACGTACCGTAGGCTGCGTCGCCGCAGGTAGCCGTCAACGTCGTCGTGTGGACCGACCGTAATGTGTTGGAATGAATGATTATGAAGCTCACGCCCACCCCACGCCGCCGAGCCCGAGTCCGAAGAGCGGAAAAATAACCGAAATACGGCTCCATTGGGTTTAGCTAATAGTATGCATCATCAGCCAAACATAGATCCTGACCATTCAGTCCGCCAGCGTCGGCGCTAATTCAGCCGTCGAACGGCCGAAATTGAGGGTAGTGTTGACAGAAACGATACATACATCCGATCTTGATGGGGGCTTTGAACGCGCTCTCGAGGGAAGACGCTTGAAGCTTTCGAGCAGCGCAGTAGCCGAGCGTCCGAGTGGTTCCCGACGGGGCCGGCGACGTAGCGGATCTGTGGTGATGGGTTAAGCGGTCGCGTGTCTTGGAGGGTGCAATGGGGTTTCCAAGGAGGCCGATTAATTGCGGTGCGCGCCAAGTTTTTCGTGTCCAAGTCTTCCTGAGTCCTCAATGAATTCTGAATAAGAACGCAAAGAGTAAGTGCGACCATAGCAACAGATCCGTGATGTATGGGTCCAGCTGGTGCGCCTTGCCAGCAGAGCGTCAGTGATAGACTGGCGCTGGCCGAGTCGCCCTTGAAACTCCGTTGTCGTTGTGGACTGTTGCGGAGAGACTGAAGGACATTCAGGAGCGGAGTTTTGGCATCAGGTGCCGATCTGCATATACGCGTGAATCCTCGTGATGCGGAATGTTTCATCTGTTTGTGGAGTTGATTTCCGCACCTCGTGCTCTTTCAGCGCTCTCGAGTTGATTGGGCTGAAAAAAGTGGCATACCGTGCAGGAAAACTGGGCCGGGATGAGAGAAAGACTGGAAAAAAAGTAAGTAAAGAAAGAGGTCTTTACCTTCCAAGTGTTTCGCACAAAGGAGACAATCACTTTTCAGGGCGATCCCCAACTGATGCATTGCCGAAATAGAACGTTACCGTCCGATCTGATGGTCGTCAGCTAGCACAGCTTCCTGTCTGCCTTATAACCCACTCACCTTCACCTCTCCCTTAGGCCCTTACCTCCCTTCTTTCATCACAACTTTCTTCTTCGAGCACAGGTGCTCTTTTCTCTACCTCGCATTACTTGTCAACCACCCTTTCTTTCAACTACCCATCTTTCATCATGAAGTCATTCTCCGTCGTCTCCCTCCTCGCGTTCGCCACCTACGTCGCCGCTCAGGCGAACGGTGGCCCGCCCTTCGACCCCGCAGGTACCGGCAATGTCGGTAACGGTGCCGGCAAGCAGTTCATCGGTGGCCAATGTCTCAGCGCCGCCGACTGTGGATCTGGCTGCTGCGCCGGTCCCTCCGGCATCTGCTCTGGCGTCGGTGCCCAGACCCAGGCTGGCAAGACCGGCTGCGGCTTCGGTGGTGGAGGAGCCCCCGCGGCTGCCGCCCCTCCCGCCGCCGCCCCTCCCGCTGCTGCGCCCCCCGCCGCCGCCGGCACCAACTCCGCTGGTGGACCTCCCTTCGACCCCGCAGGTGTCCCCAACGTCGGCAACGGCGCCGGGAAGCAGTTCATCGGCGGCCAGTGCCTGAGCGCCGCTGACTGTGGATCTGGCTGCTGCGCGGGCCCCTCCGGCATCTGCTCTGGTGTCGGTGCCCAGACCCAGGCGGGCAAGACCGGCTGTGGCTTCGTCTCGGGCTCTAGCAGCCTCACCGGCGCCGCACCCCCGGCTGCCGCACCTCCCGCCGCTGCACCCCCCGCCGCCGCCGCTGGCACCAACGCTGCCGGTGGACCTCCCTTCGACCCCGCAGGTGTCCCCAACGTCGGTAACGGTGCTGGCAAGCAGTTCATCGGTGGCCAGTGCCTCAGCGCTGCTGACTGCGGGTCTGGCTGCTGCGCCGGTCCTTCGGGTATCTGCTCGGGTGTCGGTGCGCAGACCCAGGCTGGCAAGACTGGCTGCGGCTTCGTCTCCAAGCGCTTCGTCTCCCGCAAGCGCGCGGCCATTGCGGATCTCCTCGAGTAAAGTGTTGGATGCGACGACTTTTTGATTATATGGGATTGGAAGTATTTTATCGTAATGCAGTAGTATTGACAACGCGCTGAAGAATGTGATGAATGTTTTGGAAACATCTTGACTGTGCACTTACCTGAGTCTTCTGTTCCCTCCAAATAATCCCCGACTCCGAGCAATGACCTATACGACTTTGAACGATAAGGCAAGCGAACGAAGGTCAAGTAATTCAGGAGGGCCACTATGGCCGGACGGCGTACATAGGTACTATACGCAAAGGTAAGGAGCGAAAGATTCGCTGATGACAGCCTTCGACAACGCTTTGGGCGAAACGGGCGCTGGGGGAAAAACTTCCAGGCACTAGATCATACTAGGAGCAGGAGACTCATCTTGACACCAGCGCATCTACATCGCGAACGCGCAAATTCTTTTTCGGGTAGATATATCCGCACGCTCGTCCATTCTCTTCTCATACATCGGAGACAGCGACCAACAGCAAGACGACTATCCACAGCCGCCACGTCATGCGCTGAACACAAGCCCAGCGCGTGCGATAGGAGTTTGCAGGAGAGGAGATAGCATATGGATTCGGGAATAGCTTGATCGAGTATTGTCGGCGTGGCGTATCAGAGACCGCAGTACGCGATGAAGACCAGACCGCAGTATCATCAGGAAGATACCTGTTCACTCGGTGTTTGCCTCCCGCGCATGAGTGTGGTCGACAGGGCACAGCCGATGCGGCGGAAGGGGATCGATCCACGGAGCGCGAAGTAAATTAACGGAAGTAACGAGGGAGAGTGATACTCTAAAGGATCTCGCTCCGCCTGGCCAAAAAGTCGCAAGTCAATGAGAGGGAGGTAGCGAAGGAATGGTCGTTCTTGGCGCCTGCACAGGCGCTACTTATAAGTTCGCCGCGGCGTAGTCGTACAGCATCGGCAACGCCGACGGGAAGCGAGGGATCTCCTTCGGTGTATCTGCCTCCGTCGTCTTCTTCGCATCACCGGCGGACGCGTCTGGTGCGCTGCGGGAGACCGTCCCGAGCCCGCCAGCGCCCCGTCCCGTACCACAAGAGAAAGCTTCTCGTTACTCGCCAAGTCGGAGACGGAGACATAGCTGGCATGACGCGCATTCACGCAGTCTTGAAAAGTCGGGGGAAGAACGAAGTAAAGCGAGCGCGACACGTCCTCAACGACGGTCATGCGGGGAGTGAAGTTTCTTCGCGTCCGGATTGGCAACGACCCGAATAGCAAGCACATCGGTATTCTGCGAATGAGAGATGTTGAACCTGCATCCCTGGCGCTCCATGGGCGTTCGCCTTGCTGGGAGACCACCGTTAAACGCAGAGATGTGGACCGGAGGAGAGGACGGCTCGTCGTCTGAGGACGTCGATTGGGCTATGCGACGTGATATGAGCTGGAGTTCGCTGTGAGATCCCGATTCGCGGAAGGATGGTGTAGTCCATTCGTTCTGCAGACAGACAAAACGTCAAGATTTCTGTGCCCGTTGGAGATGCGCGCCTTCGTAGCCTAACGTCCGAGGCGTGTAAGCCAAAAAGGGGAATGGTGGCTGATAGCCAGAGGACGGCTGCTCAGGACAAAGATACGCTCTCCAGTCAATAGCGGACGGGTTGCATTCGAGTGACGGTGCCTTGCTCCTTCGTAGCCTCCCAATTATCGAGATGTCTGGAGCGGGGACATCTGGTACGTCGATTTCTTTTGGAATCGTGTTAGCTACCTCTGAGCCGTAGGTACGAAAAATAGCTTACCATACCACTCCGTTCAGGGGCCGGAGCCTGCATCTCCGCTTGCTGGAGGAGCGCTCCAAAATCCGACGCGTCGCTCCATGGCGGAGGAGGCGCTCAGGGCAGATTGGGATGCGGAAGTGCGGTGGGCTGGTCGCCGAAGCTGTCGAAATGGGGTGAAATCCTCCGCTCTTGTGGAATGCGCTGCACTCCGACTACGAGGGAGGGACGAAGAACCGATTGCTAGGAGCTGGTGCTAGTCCAAAGCGTCGTCGAGGAAGGACTGCTCAGGACCGCCCGGTAACGCTTTCTTCGTCTCGCGTGCTACCGTTCCCTAAACGCATACTGAGAGGACGCAGTGCCCACCTCCCCACCCGCCCCCGTTGCCGCCAGTAACATCGTGATGTAGAAGCACGGCGTCTGCCGCGGGCGGTGGCCATGGGCAAGGTACAAGGCGAGGTGGGAGTCCGCCTAGGCTCATAGGGTGTTGTGATAGTGTATGATATGCTGCAATCGGGCTTTGGGGCGGGCTGTTGTCTGTCGTCAGCGCACGCTACGGCACGAGAGGTAGGTATGGTAGAAGACGGCGGCATGGAAGGGAAGGGAACAAGCACACAGTCTCGAGGGCGCGGGAGGTCGTGGTGTTGCTTAAGATCCAATTGCAGGTACGGTGGAATATGAAGGCGGGAAGAAAATAATGATTATCCGCTGCGACGGCACGAAAGCCCAAGAATAGCGCGCCTCACAGCTGCGCACGTGTCATGGACGGCGAGTGGTGAACGCGGAGGGAAATGGCGGCCGAGAGAGGTGTATCGTGCTCGCGCGCGGGAGGTACGGGCGGCGCAGCGGGTCGAGCGTAGGCCACGCCACGATCAGTGTGGCTCCTACCTCCTGCCGAGACGATGAAACGAATGTGCCTGTTCTCCGACCTCGCCTCTGTCCGTCTGCTCGACTTGCAGCGACTCGACAGGCCCCATCTCTGTCCGGCGCGGGACGTGTGCGTTCTCGATGAGGGGAGACTGCGTCGCAGCGGCGGTGTACTGAGTATTGACTGGCATCGCTGCTCGTGGTGCTCGTGCGGAGGATGCTGGGGAGTTTGAGCGTGAGAGGCGAGGCTCGACGCACGATGACGCGGACATAGGGGACCAAGGATGAAGCTACGCGAGAGAGGAGCAGTCAGGCGCCGGGGAGATGCTGACAATACGGAGGGACCTACGTGCGCGTCCGCGGGCTGTACATATCTTGGGGTGGAGGGAGTATCGGAAGCCAGCATCCGTGTCCACAGAACAGCGTGAGCGTGTGCCGGTCCTGGTATTGGCTTGTGCGTCGACGCGATGGAACGACAGGCACGCACAGACCCCCGCCCGGCGCGTGCAAGGTCATTCTTGGAGGTGGGCGGTGAAGGCGACGGCGGAGGTGGATGTAAAGCTGAGCATCAAGGGGCACAGGACCCCGTATCGTTCCAGCGCGGAAAGCATCGGTGGCGCAGCGCAGCGAGTAGTGGGACGCTCGGGGCGAGACTATTCAGACACGTCGAGATCCGACCGCACATCTGTTCACCCATCGACCTGCGCGCTCCCGCGCCCCATTTCCAAGCCGGTCCGCCGCTGAAGTGCGAGCAAAGGAAGCCGGAGAGGGGAGGATGCCGGAAAATACAGTCGCCAGCAAGAGGAGGGAGTCGACAGTAGGAGGAGGGATCCGCAGACTGCAGTGGACGTTGGTCCGGTGGGATGGCGGCGTCGTTCGTTCGTTCGTTCGCCCCGCCCGTCCCACCTCACCTCCATCTAGTCCGAGCCTGAGCCCGAGCCAAACATGTCTCCTTCCTCCCATTCCACCGCGACAGGCGAGTGCACCCTTCGGGTCCCTTCCTTTCGAGAGTGTCGACCCGACCTGCGCTTGGTGCATACCAGCGAGGACAGGAATGACACGATGCGAGCAAGGATAGGTCCCATCCGTGTCCGACGTGCGGGACGCGTACGTGCATGCTCGCCTCTATATACCAATGAGGGGGAGGAGACTACACGGTGTCGAGGTGGCAGTGACCTATCAGATGCCAGCCGGTGTACGTTGTCTTGCTTGCTGCTCGGTGCGGAGGACGTGGTGCGGGCGTGAGCCTAAGCCTGGAAAGGCGGTGCGAGCTCGAGGGCCGCGCTTCCGGGGCCCAAAGGTCGGGGATCCTGAGGAAAAGCAGTTAGACTGGGCTTGCCTGGGAAGCGCTGACTGACAATGCGGAGGCACGTACTCGTACTGGCTAGGATGAGCAGATCGACCGGTATCTCCTTTCCTTTCACCCAGGAGCCGTCTGCGGTACGCGGGTCCTGGCGCGGAGGGAATGTCGGACGCCACAGTAAGCACCGAATCCTCCCTTCCATCAAGCCTTGACCATGGAGCGTCGACACGACAGACACGGGACCCCACCTCGCCCAACGCTTGCAAGGCGAGGTCATCCCGCACTCGCACCGTGCCCGCCTTCCGCACGCCACTGTGTACCACTGTCCGATCGCGAGGGCTACCGACACTGCGGGGAGTGTCGCCTCCGTCCAAGTGTCACCCCGCCCGCCATGTACTTCGATCTCTCTCAGAGGATTGGTGGAGGTCGGCGCAGACGCAGAGAAGCGCGCGGTGGGGGGCCGACGCGATAAAGTTGGCTGCGCCGCAATTCCCCGGTACCATAGATGCTGTTAAGTCCGCCCTCCGCCCCCAAGGCCGCTTATCTTCCAGCTTCCAGCATAGAAACCACCGACACCGCCGGTCCTGGCTCATCGAGTGGCTCTGTCTGTTCCCAGATGTGGATTCGTGCGCAGCGCGCTCGACCGGCCGCGGAACGAATCCAATGAGCTGGGCTGAGGGTGCGGCGGCGGCTTTCTTCCCTTCCCTTCCCTTCCCGTCGACTGAATGGGATGAGATGCATGCACATTGCGGACGCGGACCCAGCCTCAGGAGTACCGACGCGCGGGACGGAAAGGCTGGATCGAGGTTACAGTGTATCCGTAGCCCGTATCAGCCGATGTACTTTGTCTTGCTTCTTGCGGCTGGAAGTGTGCGGGATGTAGGCCGTGCGCCACGGAATCGAGTGGCTTGCAGACGACGCGCGAAGTGGGGATCCTGCTCCTCGATTCGGCTACGCGATAGACAGTTAAGTTAGGCGGGGCGCGCGAAGGAGAGGGACGTGCTCACTGCGCGCCTTCAAACGGAGCTGCTACAAGCGCGATCTCCGCGTCCATACAACATCAACGTGGGTGGGACGAAGCATCGTCGAGTGGCTCGGACATGGCCAATATGATGAAGTGCGGGTCGCGAACCGAGTGGCTCGATCGAGGACGGCGCGAAGCGGACATCCTGTTTCCGCATCAAGCTACCTAACGAACAGTTAGACTAGGCGGGGGCAGGCTGACGATCCGGGGACGTACCCACTGCGATGCGACAAGCACAACGGTGGAGAACAGCTGAAGGCCGTGGTGGGGTGGTGCTCAGAGGCGAAAGAACGATTATCGGAGGCCGGAGAATATTAATAGCGCACGCCCCAACTGTGCGTGTGTGCACGTTACCGAGAAGGTGGGCTGACGATCCAGTCCCACATCCAGGACGGGCCGCGCGCCCTTGCTCCCGCCCGCAAGATGGAACGACGCTCGATCGAGGAAAACGGGGGCAAAACCGTGCTTCGCCACACCGTACTCGCGCACCATCGCCGTCTGCCTCGGCTGCCCCCTCCCGCATACTCGAGCGGGCGAGCATGGCTCTCCGCACTTCGGCGAAGACGCTAGGAGATTCGTCCGAGGTTCCGCCGCGTCGCAGGGGAGGAATCCCCAGTCCGATGAGCGCTAAGCGTCCTCCGCCCTGGAAAGTTATCCCTTGCCCGTCGCCGAGCACGAGCAAGATTTCTTCCGACCCTCGCGCGGCGCCTCTGGCTCTTGTGTACCGGGAAAATGCGCACCGGCGGCAAGCCAGAGCCGTGGACTAGCACAGCGGGTCGCGCCGTCGACACGCTAACGCAAGCCCACCATTCGCATAGAGTAGGTCGCGGAGGGCGACTAAAGGCGAGTCGTGAGCGTGTGAGGTAGAGCAGGGCCCGAAATTAAAGACGCACGACAGGCTGCCACGTTCAGTTCCCGGTGGTGCTGCAGCCCGTGTGCGGCATTCACGCGCTGAGGGAAAGGTAGTCCCACGAGACAGCAAGAAGTCTGGGACACGAACGTCAGGGAGCAACGAGTGAGGGAAGGAAGAACGCTCACCTAGTTGGACTAAACGCGCGTGGAAATCCCAATTGAGGCGAAATATTGCGCGATTGCACTCGAAGACTGTCGGAAAAGCTGCTGGGACAGGGTAGCGCCTAGATTACATTCCACCAGCACCGGAGAGTCGCCCAAACAACTTCTTAACTCCAATACAGATGCTCGTTCAAGAATATAGGCCTTAGGCCGAAGACTTAGAAGAAGGCGCATTGGTCCATTGGATGAATCGTGATTGGATACTTGGATTTTACAAGATCTGAGAGTAGCCGCCAGCTTATTCAAGGATTCAAAGGCATTGGACACGTGTGAGTAACAATTGAAGCCGTGGATGCAGCGGGACGCGTCAACAAGGTGGTTGAGAGGAGGTTTGTTTGTCTGATCAAGGTCCAAACATGTGGCAGTACCGAACCTCGATCAACTCCGAATCATTTTGGGAAGGCGACCGACCGTGGTCCACAGCAGCTTCATTATCGTGAAGCTGACGGTGTGATACCGGTGCGTCGATATCTGGTTGGAGAGGCGTGCGCGGAAACGTCGAGCCACTTGAAGTTTGCCCCGGGCCAATGCTCAGATTCAGAGTACCGATGCGTGTAACAGCGTGTTTCGAAGTTGACTCCACAAAATGCGTATCTCGGATTGCTTCAGAATCGGAACCAACCTGTACCGACTTTGCACGAATAGTTATGCAAAGAGGAAAACACAGCGCCTCTTGTGTATGCCTTCGCGAGGAGTCGAACCCCGTTTCCTTCTTACTCTCGAGCGACTGGATCATGGCGGGAAGGCGACCGACTGTGTTCTACGATAGCTTTATTTGTTGGGAGGCTGGCGCGGTGATACATGTGCGTTTGATTTTGAGGTCCCAACTTGACCTGCATGGAAGCGCAAAAACATCGATTCCCATATTCAAGTTCGAACCACCAGCGTGTTTCCAACTTGACTGAACGAAGGAATGTTCTATCCTGTGGGACTCGTTCTCGACACAAGGTAAGAAAGAAGGACAGCAAAAAAGCTCATCTCGACTCACACGCCGTCGCGAGGAATCGAAACTCGGCTCCTTCGCGAATAAAGGTTGGGGCATAATGATGGAAGGCGACCGACCATGATCTGAGACGGCTTTAGCATTGTGGAGCTGACTGTGTGCATTTGAGACGTCGACTTTGAAGCCGCGACCAATTATCCGGAAGCGTGGTTGAAAACGGGGAAACAATCAACATCAACTTGTCACTTGAAGTTGAACTCGACCCAGAATTCTGTGTTTTGAGCTGAGCTGGACGCATGTGAGATTCTGAGAAAGAAAAAGAGCAAAATAGGTGACTCAATTCCAACCATGCCGCGGCAAGGAATCGAGCGTCGGTTTCCTTCGCAACGTGAACAAGGTGCCGTTTAATTGTGGGAAGGCGTCTACAACAGCTTCAAAGAGCTTATTATTGTCGTGAAGCTGACTCTATCATCCCTGTGCATTTTATTGGAGTCGTCAATTTGACATGGTCCAACGTTTGCAAAAGTAGGGGCACTTGAATTTCGAACCACCTTGCATCACCTCAAAAATCACCTGATTAAAGCTTCTCTCGGTGCCTAAGAAATCCGGCCTGTCTGCACGAAACAAAAAGGCAAAAAGAACAGATTCGTCTTCGGAAACTCCGTCGCGAGGAATCAAACCTCGGCTCTTTCGTACCGATAAACCGTTGCCAAACAACGGTGGGAAGGCGACCGACCATAGTCTACAACAGCCTCATTATCATGAAGCTGACAGTGTGATGCCTGTGCCGCAGTCGACCTCTGGTTGGAGAGACGCGGATATGTCGAGTCACTTGAAGCTTGCCCCAAAGCTCAGATTCAGAGTACCTGCGTGTTTCGAAGATGATCTCGCCTTGCTTCAGAATCAACCTGTACCGACTTTGCATGAGTAATTATGCAAAGCGGAAAAAAAAACGGAACACTTGAGTATATGCCTTCGCGGGGAGTCAAACCCCGTTTCTTTCTTGATTGGATCATAGTGGTAGGGCGACCGACTGCGGTCTACGACGACTTTATTTGTTGGGAGGCTGGCACGGTGATACATATGAGAATCGTGCACGTTACGCCCTGTGCCGATGGTAGGAGATATTTTCAGCGTAGTAGAAGATACATACCCAGACAGTTGCAGGAGTAACCGTATTGATGGTGGGGGGTGATTTACGAGCTATGAAGGCCTGTGGTTGAGTGCTCGCGGAGCTCAGGGCGGCTGCGAAAATGATTTAAAAGGTATTACGGGGTTCAATTCAAGAATGCTTGCCTAGGAAGGGATTCGCACTGTGTTGCTTGTTGGGACCTCCGGAGCTGAAATTGATGGAAGAGCAGCTGGTCGGTTAAATTAGGTTGAGATCAATTAAAAAATCTACTTGCCAGAAGGAAGGGTTTCAGCAGGGACCGTCATGGTAGGAGAGCTGGGCTCGCCACTGTCCACAGATATGAGATAATACACCGGGGAAAATATCCACCTACCCTGCGAATTAGAAGACTGGAGTGCATCCGATGCATCGGTGGTGAGAACACTCGGCGCTGGAAACTGCAAGAAACTAGCCAGAAATCCAGACTATCACAAACTCTCTTCATATCGCCGGCAACTATTACTTTCGCAGCCATCCCCGCAATTTTCCGTTTTGCTTATGCCCAAGGAGGGTGAAAGGCGTGTCCAATTCAGTACGTATGCTCTTTACAAAATCCGCGAACTATAGTCCAAACCCATACAGCGTCATTCCGTTGCGCTTGAGCGCATACATTACGTCAAGGGGCGTCACAGTCGTTCTATACGCCATCAGCGAGTCTTTCTACCATACGCAGGTCAAGGCAAGAATTCACCGGTACCCGTGCTCGGTGTATAGCGCCGCGTCGCGGATGACACCCTCCAGGAATATCTTGAGAGCACCACGCATGTCGTCGTATATGCTGTGCGAGGTGCGCTTGACGCCCCCGCGGCGTGCGAGGCGGCGCAGTGCGGGTTTCGTGATCCCTGCAGTAACGTATCGTCCGTAAGCTGGAGACATTGGGAACATTCCGACTAGCCCATGATGTTTGTACGCAGCAGTCTACGACGGTCCCGGCCCCAGATTAAGCCTACTCGACCGCAATTGCTTTTCCCCCCCGTGCTCTTACGTGCCTTGGCGGAGACGTCAGTACCTCAACGTCGATGAAACTGATGAGTATAAAACATACAGTTTGTACAGTACGCGCCATGGTAATTTGCGATTGAATGCAAGAGACCCACTTGGGAAACGACAACGGCGACGGAACCGGACATCAGACGAGTCACTCGTCAGCGGTGCTTGGTTCGGAAAATGCCGAGGACTACCATGATGTCCCCGCACGGACCCCCAAGGAAGTAAATGCCAAACCCGCGTTTGGAATCTCTGATTCAGAGACATCAATGCTCTGTGTGCGGATGATCATTTTCCTGCCGAGGAGTAAGATCGTTTGATGCATATTCGCCACCGCCGCTCGGGGGCGGGTTTGTACTCTTCTACATGATGCTCAGAAATCAGCCGTACCTTGTACCGTCCGGAAGATTGCTACAGCTACACTTTCATGAATGAAGGCCTGAAGCTGCCAGTTCAATAGTGCATTCAAAGTTCAATTTCAATGTCCCACCGCATGGCCAGTGGTCAAGATGCCAAAATGTGGGTCAATTTCATCCCAATCGCAGGAGCCAATATGAACTCCGCATTTCGGCCAGAGACCAAGTGAACTCGTCAGTCGGGCGGACGGACGGACTAATAACGAAGTTCCTACCCGAGTGTTCGAAGACAGGTGGATGTGATTATTGTACATTGTGAAGAACAACCACTCATTCGCGAGTAGACCTCGATCTGGCGCGGTTTCCTCCTGTCTATGTAATAGGGGGTTTCAAAGTTAAAATTCGGGGCCCAACTTGAGCTCCAACTTGAGCTCCAACTTGCGTTCCAACTTGCGAAGTTGGAGGTCAAGTTGGAACCCAAAAATCCAAGTTGGAGGTTAAGTCGAGCACAAGAGCTCGACTTGACGTCCAACTTGACGTTCAACTTGATGGCCAACTTCGTCTCCAACTTCGGCTAATTCGGATCTTCCGCCTGCATCACCTCGGTTATGGTACGCGATGCCTGTTGTGCGTGCACACGTCTGCTTAGGTGTTTCACAGACAAAAGCCCAACTTGGGCTCCCGACTCCGTAAGTTGGAGGTCAAGTTGAAGGTCAAGTTGGGCCTCAAGTTGGGCGCCGAGTTTTAACTTTGAAACCCCCTAATGTTTCTGGAATTCCGCTATCAGCGGTCAGTCGGATCTGTTTCTCAAGTACCCCTTTCTCCACTTTTATCAACACATACTATGATTTAAAATCGTGGTGCAAGATAATTACAGTGAAGCGGTTCAGTCCTGCTTTCGCGCTTTCCGTGAATTGTCGTCTTAATCGTGTGAAAATATGCAACGTTCATTCTGGCGCTGATCCAAAAAATAAAAATGGTAATTTGTGACCTTGTGCTGTAGACTTCGACAGGACTTGAGGGACGATTTATTGAGTTCAAGTTGTATTTGCCATCAGGATTCACGATTGGCTCGGCAGCGTCGGCAAGTTTGCCAAGATTAGAGTGTAACGTAATTTGATTCGCTCTCCCACCACCATCGATTTGGACAGCAGACTTCGACTTTCGAACGGGTATGCACGCCTTCCTGCAGATGAGTCGTCTGGCTGAGCTGCCACACACTATTCAGGTAAGTTATCTCCTTATCGGTTCACAGCAGGGCAATAGGGGCTCATTCCAACACTTCAAGCGTCTCAGGCAGATAATCTTCGTTGAAAAAGGCCATAGCTCTTACGCAGTACTTCCCATTATCTATCGCTGCTTGTATCCACAGAAAAACCCGACGTTTGACGAGGCGGCACCTCGTAAGGCAGTTTCTCTGGCCGCTCTCGCCCCGAAGACGCACTTCATGCTCATCGGTCCCGCGGCCGCGGGTTCTGATCTGGGGCCGAGGGTTTGGGCTTGGTTCCGATTCCTAGACACGCGCCGGCCTAAAATGACGGAGATGAAGCACGTACTTACTATTTGCGCCTGCCGCCTGCGGCCGGAAAAAAGGTCGAGAATCCTGAATGCCACACAAGGATTCTATACCGTTGTGGGGTGCGTTTCGGCATCGTTGGCAGATGGGACTGACGTTGAACTTGTCTGTCATGACGGTGGACATCTCTAATCTCGAAGAACTCGTGGAAGGTGTGGGTGGTAGTTTCGAGTTCCTCGCTGCTCTTTCTGTGCGACACCTTGCTCTCACAAAAGATATACCTATCACGAAGCTGCGTCTGGACCTGTTACGCGATTTCCTCGTCTTCGCCACTCGTCTAGCAAAGACTGCTGATAGCGGCAGCGACCCGCCAAATTCCGCTCGTTGCCTGGCCAAAGCCGTTGTAGAGGTGGCGGTTCGACCATTGATGCATAGCCTGTGTATGCTCAACCTGATCACTGAGCCAGACCCGGGCCCAGTGATCAACAAAGGATTCTCTTTTCTTTTACAGGTCTTATGCAGCATGCCCAAGATGTACACTGTCCTCCCGACCGCAATCGACACAGGCCTCATTGGGAATATCAGCCTCTGTGGGCGACCCTCGCTCAGCAACACACATAACAACTTGAGGTCCCTACTAATACTAAATCACTAAATCGTCTCTCTCCGAGTACCATGTACGCCGAAGTCCTTTGGAGGCTCAGTGATGCCATCCAGAATCTTCACATGATCGAAATGCTTGAGGTACTCGCTCCGAAACTCAGAAACTCGGATATAGCAGAGTCCTGGACAGACTTTATAATGCTAGTGACTGATCGGGCCGAGATCCTGCGCCAAGTAGCGCCCAAGAAAATGTGCGATAATCTGGCGGTCAGTCCATTCCATTTATGAAAAATGCATGGATCTCTTATATCCTTCCAGTGCAGCAAAAAAGATGTCAAGGATGCGTTTCAAATGTGTTCCAAATGCAAGCACTCTTGTTATTGCTCCAAAGAGTGCCAAAACGCCGACTGGCATGCGGGGAGCCACAAAACTGCATGTCAGTGTATCGCCACGGCGAGCATACTCTCAGTAAGGAACCAAACCACATGAATCTGGTATCTCAGAGTAACTGTTTGTCCAGCTGAACGCCGTCACTTGACCAAGCGCGATCGCGACTTCATGTGGGCAGCTCTGGACCACGATTTTAGCAAGTACAAACACCGAATTTACGACCTAATCGTCAAGTGCATCATAGCCCATCCAGATGCGGGCTGTTTCGTCGTTTTCGACTATGTGAGCGCGCCTTTCGTGATCAACGTTCAATCGCTTGCGGTGAAATCGAGTGTTTTGGAAAAGCTGCGCAAGTCCGAGCCTGAATGGGAGGTCACCGTCGCACGGGCAGCGCGGAGCCATGGGCGAATGACGACCCATGTAATGCGCGCGTACTAGGGGAAGGCGGGGAGATATTGGGTCCTCCCGTTGCGTTCCACGACTGGAGAAGTTCACGAACGGTTGAGACGCTTTGCCGCAGCGTCCGCGGCCGAGAAAGATGTTTCTCATTTCATAACGTTGGACACGTCGGCGTGGAATGTTGACGCGATGCATTAGTTAGGTCGGCATTCCTTTTTCAGACTGAACGCGCGTGGACATGCCAATTGTGGCGAAATATTGCGTGATTGCGCTCAGGTCCCTGTCCAAGAATACTGGGGTTTTTCGTTCAAATCGACAGTCACGCGTCACGCACCCCCCTGTCGAGGACGAATTTTGGTCGCGGTCACGCATCACAGAGGGGTTTGTCGAACCTTCTGAAGCAATGTCACCTCCCCCCCCCCTTCCCAGTGGCGAAAAAGGTAAATTTTCCATGGAGCCGTCGAAATTTTGGGGGGTGTCACGCGAAAATTCGACTGCTGTCGAAATGTCGAACTGGTAAATCGGGTCACGCGTCACACCCCCTGTCGATTTGAATGAAAAACCCCAGTATAGGCTAGACTTGGAAAGCAGATTAGATGAATCTTGATTGGACATTTGGGTTTGGGTTTTACAAGACATTTGAGAGCAGTAGCAGGCCGATTCAAGACACGTGTAAATGACAATGGGGCAGCGGGACGCATCAACTTGTTTGTCCGAACATCTGGGGCCGTCGGGTCCGAACAGGTGGCATTGCTCGGCCACTTGAAGCGAACCTTGAGCGAACCTCGATGGACCCCCTTTTGTTCAATACTGGAGTCACCGTGGAAATCACTGAGGAACGATGTCTAAGATGCGGCTGAGCAAACCATCCATTCGGGAACCCGCTCCATGCGTTTGCGGCGACTTTCGGCGATGGGTCGGCATGTTCGGGACGCTTATTTTATATTTGTTTCGGGAGGACGCAATTTACCCGCGACCGGACGGTTATGGGGAGACGAGGTGATGCCCTATGTGCAATTCGTTCTCAGCTGTGGATCTGTACCAGCAATAAAAAACTTGCCGCAAGACTCTGCCATTGCTCTGCCTCGCATTTTTCTTATGACTCCATTTACATGGGTCGGTCTTCTAGTCTCAATCTCAAGGCCTCCTTCGGTACTCACAAATCATTTGTGTTCTGACGATTTAAGTGTCACCGACTCACCCGCTTATAGACGTCAATATTAAATTTCCGTGATTCTTTTTTTGGGCATCGTTTCGCACAATCCGCCACACCCCAAATTTGGACGTCACTGAAGCACTTGACGTGTGGCTCGCCAATGCTTACCCGGGCGTTATAATTTCTTTCTTTTGCAACAAAATCCTCTACACCACGTCGGGTGAGCTCAATTTTTTGTTCCTGCAACCTTTTTTTTTTTTTTTTTTTTTTTTTTGTGGAACGTTGAGTGGAGAGCAGAAGGGGTACTGGGTACCCTCCTCACGGGGTGTTTCTTACGTCTCCAGAAACCCGCCCCCCGATCCTCGGACCGACCAAGTCGACCTCTCCTCTCCCGTTGATATGAAGCTGGGGAAACGAGAACCCAACCGACAGAGAGCCACCCGGGGGAATGCGCAAACGCACACGCATCTGAAACACCATGCGCCGTGTAGGGCTTGAGTCCACTTACTCAGGTCCGCAGGCGACCATCATCGTAAGTTAACCCACACCCACTAAAACCCCGGCCATCCCGGTCCAATCATCAGGATGTCTGTCTTTGTCTTGCAATGTCTTCTTCCAGGTGGCGAGCACTAAAGACTTATTTAGGGACTTCTTCCCCCACTTATTCGCATTTGTAAGTAGGCAGTCCAGTTCCAGTCGGTTGTTAATACATTTATTCCACCTGTTTGTGATTTCTTGGGGTGATGCACCGATTTTCTCGCCAATTACCCTCTCGTTCCTCAGCTTCCAAATAAGGTACGCAGATTCCGAGAGAAGGATGCGGTATAGACGGGATGTACCAGCATCTCCTCTTTTGATAGCTCCGCATGCTATTATCTCACCGAAACTCGGGCGCATTTCATTCCCGGTCTTCTTCTGCCAGACGTTGCTTGCCAGGTCCCAGATTAGGGCCTGTCCCGGGGCGTCGCATTTTGTTAGGATATGATCCATGGACTCCGTTATCTCGCACTCTTTGCAGACACCCCAGTCCTCAAAGTCGGCAATACTTTTCCAGTGTTCACCGATTTTATAACCGCCGTGAATTGCCATCCAAAAGAAGAAACGTATGTTCCTGCCGAAGTCTTTGTGCTTAGATCCTTTCCAGATTGCCTTGGCCGGAGTGGACTCATTATTGAAGTCGCTTGCTGCTCCTTTCGCAAGGGCCATATTTCTTTTCGTAATTTTCCGCTCCAGTGCCGACTTGTATTTTTCTTTCTTCATCTTCCTCTGTCTGATGATTTTGTATGCCAGTGATTGTGTCATGATATTCAGTTTTGCACCCGGGAGGACCAAGTCGGCTCGCACTTTCATGTCCAGAGTGTCAGGTGTGTCTTTCAAGCGTCCATTATTTGCAAGAACGTCTGCTGCCTCATTTCCTTTGATGCCCGCATGTCCTTTGACCCATTTCAGGTAGGTTTCAGCCTTGCGTTCGCGCATCCGTGCAACTGTGATTTTTATTGTCTCACCATTCGCGACTGACAAGAAGTCCTCGTTTTCCCAGCTTTCCAGGTTCTTCGTTAGGCCCTCTATCATTGTGAGCGAATCACTCATGATTGTAAGTGGGATATCATTCGGGCATTTTTCACAACATTCTTTTATCGCCAGGATCTCTGCTATCTGGTTTGATTGTTCTAGGTCTTCCGGGATCCTGATTTCGAGATTTCGAATGTCTCCATCTCCGAAGTACACCCCGCTTCCTGCTCTGGGATTTTCTTTACCATTATCGGTTGCTGAACCATCTGTGTTTGCCGGAGCGGAGCGGAGGCTCATCTTGTACAAGTCAATCTACGCTGGCACAAGTCAATCCGGCAAGTCAAAAAGTGAACCCTCCTTGACTTCCTCGTGGCGTATACGAAATGTAGTGAGGAAAGAAGTATGATCAAGTGCCGCACGAGGATCTGGAATATTTTCTAAAAGAAGCCCCAGGAGCTTTGCTTAATCATTCCTGGTTGAGACCATAATCCTGGATTAAATCCGGGATGAATTAATCTGCAACGACGGATTAAACAGGCTTTGAACGGATTAAACGGGTTTTGAACGCGATCAAAATAAAATAAGGACAGCACACCCGGTGTTCGAACACACAGTCTCCATGTGATGGGAGATTTTTCAAGGCCAGAGAATAACCAGTTGTGCCAAATGGGAGATATCAGTGGATCAAATACACTCTCTATGTCACATCAAGAAGATGACTACTATTTCTGTTTAGAAGTCACAAACAGAGACCTCAAAGGCCTATTTAATGTTGAAGAATGTGTTCAAGTATTAATCCATCAACATTAATCCATGAAACATTGAGCATTGATCCTTGTTTAAGTTATAGTTTGAGCAGTTAGCTAGCTTAATAAATCCAAGGTGTTCATTATGTATAAGGCAATTTGATTATGGCAGTGTTTTTCCTGGTGTGTTTATGCAAAGTGATGACCTACAGGTGACATTTTTGATCACTTTGTCAAAGGCGTTATAGTGTAGTGGTTATGGCCTCTGTTTAGTATTTGTTACTCTGAGTTCGAATCTGGCTGGGGGCATTTTTTGCCTTATGTCCCGAAACAGCCCATCCACGGATTAATTCATCCCGGATTTAATCCAGGATTAGGGTCTCAACCGGAAATGATTAAACAAAACTCCTAGGGTTGCTGATTCTAAGAGGTTTTTCAACTTCAAGTGAGGGAGAAGTACCTACTATTGATTGAAGAACCATGCGCATGGTTCCGTGTATCTAGAACCTGAACCTGAACCTGGGGTTCGGTTCACAGAACCTTCGAATGTCGAACCTGAACGCGGCGTCCGGTTCAGTTCGGTTCAGGTTCGAACCGATTCTCGAACCGGACCTCGCCACCGCTACTCCCATGTCAGGATGCGCATCTATCCTGCCTGGAATAACCGGAGTCTTTATCGGCGCAAAAAGCGCCGCGGCATTATTCCCCGGGTCCGCACTGCTGACTTTGGATGGATGCCCTCGCGGTACGTCGTGCACAGGTTATCGAAATAACCATCTGATTTAAATGTCGAGCACACGTTAGTGGGCACGCCTTCGACATGCATTTTTGGATATCTTCGGGAATATTTCCGTGACGGAACGCCTCCTGCAGCGATGACCGTCTGCTTTGCGGACGACCCGATATTCCCTTCCACTGGTGCTGATAATTCCACCGATGTACAGGGCAGGACGTGGGGCGAGCGGAGGTGTTGAAGGTACCGGTTGGACGTGCCATTAGTGCGGCTCATCGCCGTGTTATCCGTAAAAAGCGCGTGCTGGGCTGTAGTAGCGCCGTGCCTATCTGGTAGTGGGTAAGAACTTCTGCTGGGGCCTACCTTGCAAAGGTTAGAAGAAGATGTATCACAGTATCTTATATTACCTCAATACTTGTCGAGATCTCTCCCACCCCAATTCAAAATTCTACAGAGACAGAAATGAAGTTGGGGATGTCTTATTCATGCCCCGAGCTTGACCCAAGGAAGAATTTAGATCTACATATAAGTACCTGCCTCCACGCGAGAGTCTAAGACCACCAAAATCAAAAGCCAATGCAATAACTGATCCCTATGAGAATCAGAGTGAGATGCATTGAATTGGACGCTGAGCGTAAGGTTCAAGTCTCATGTTGTACAAGGGTCATGAATAATAACGGTAATCTAGACTTCAGAAGATCGTCGAACCACCGAGATGTCACCAGGCGGCTCCGGCTCGAGGTCAACTACTGGCGGAATGGGGAGCGGTGTCGCTTGGCCCCTTATCCATGGGACCACAGGACTTTCGACCGGTTCCCGGAAATCAAGGGGGGCTGCTTCTTCAAAGTTCAACTCCGAGAGGATGCCTGTGTTGGCCCTTGCGTGGAGATTGAGCAGAAGGCGCGACATCATCGAAACGGATACGCTGGAGAAAATGAATGCATGAATGAAATTCTAATTGAACCAAACTAACATACCAGTTCGCAAAAGTCGAGAGGGATCCACGGATGAGCGGCTGTGAGCGAGCGGTCAGTGATATCCTCGGTGAGTAAGGCGGGGGACAAACAAACATACGCCCGTTAACTGCAAGCATTTGGAAATCAAATTGTTTGCCGGAGAAGGGTTAATTGTGAGCAAACGCACATAATATGTGATGATGTTCGCGAGGTTGGCAAATGCCATTGCACTATAGCGGGACTCTTCGGTCTCGAAATCCGATATACACGCATGCGGACCTGGGACTCACGCAAAGTACATCGCACCTAGATCGGCTCAGCGGTTTGCGTTAGATGCAGAAAATTATTCCGACGCACCATCTCTCATTATCAACATGTGCAGTGGAATCTCCCCGCCCCCGCCCAGTAGTAGCCGCGTCGAATATGTCTTAAGCAAGGTCAAGGCTAGGATTGTGGCGTCGAAGAGAAATAGGGCCACCCAGGACGCGGACAGGTCTACAGCGTGGTTTCAGTTAGTCGGTATCGGTGAGATACAATTTCCGCATAATACGCACGGTATCCGCTGAACTGCATGGTGAATCAGTGTATGAGGAAAGAAGTAAACACACAAACGTCCTCTCTGTCACCCCGAGATGGCACCCAGGGAAGACTGTCACTGGGATAGTGTGCTGTCCATGAACCGTCCACTGGGTGCGAGTGAGCGATTGTCAGGGCCAATACTTCCAGTGACGAGACGTACAGAGCTGACGGCCATGAGGCACAATCCAAGGATGACCAGACCTCCCAACACTCGTTTATCGCGACTGTACAGAGCATAGGTGCGTAGAATCGCGATGACTGTGGCCGTGAGTAAAGAGGGAGACCAAGAAACTTAGCAACATACCGGAAACGAGAAACTGTGTGACGACAAGAATAATCTGGTGTCCAAAGGAGTATTGTTCACAGCTACAACATGTCGTCAATTTCATCGCAGCATGGAGATATCATGTTCGTCCAGACCCCTGCAAAAAGAGTAAACCCCAGTCCGGTTCAAATGGGCGGACGTCATACTTTCGGCGACAGTGTCGTGAACGAAAAAAGCACCACAGGAAGGTTGCCCGTGAAGCCAATATAACGGACCAAGAGAAACCAGGAAGAACTGACGGACTTCCTCCGGATCCAGATGAATTGAACTTCATCAGCTGTCAATCCTAGTCAGTATTTGGGTTGTGGGGTTTGTTGCACCGCACACAGAGAGTCATTAGATGGTCAAAATACAGAATGGCTGACAGGAGGAAGTTTTCGAGTCAGGGATAGATTCCGGAGGCAAGAAGTGGGACTCACTTATGCCAAGTAGGTGATGATAGTTCAATTGAATTCTGTTGAATAATTCGGTCCAGAGACGCCCGCGAAAACAAAATTGATTAACACGTACGTTTGCTTGGCCAACTCGATTGTTTCATCGTCCATCGAAGCTAGCAAGGACCCGAACCGTACCCCAAGGGGAAGGGAGAACTGCTTTATAGACCCGAGTGAGAGGAAAGGGTGGTCAGAAGGAGCTTTATGTCCGTGCAGCATGTCTAAATACTCTCTGCTGGGAAAGAGATAAGGAGATTACACCTGGTCGAGGAGCAAGAAGGGCGATGAACGTGTGGTCAAAGTGGAGAAGCCTCAGAAAAGCCGTCGTGGATCAAAAAATTAGCATTTGCTAGAACCCACGCACCTCGAGCTCTGCATTGGTGAAAGAAGAGCGGTGGCGTTCTCCCCGAACAGACAGCACCCCATCTGGTTTTATGCATTTGCAGCGCAACTTTCTCAGCTCTGTACGTAACCTTACGGCAGCTGGACACGATAAGGCCCGGGTAGGAGACTGCCGGTTGCTTGATGATTTTCAAGCCTAAGAGAAACGTTCGTCGGGAAGTACCGAACAGGTTTGTGGTCATGTTATGCCATCAAGACGCGACGCGACGCGATTGCAGAGCATGTGATGTGACGATCCGGGAAAGCTGCTGGGACAGGGTAGCGCCTAGATTACATTCCACCAGCACCGGAGAGTCGCCCAAACAACTTCCTAGCTCCAATACAGATGCTCGTTCCAGAATACTTATAGGCCTCAGGCCGAAGACTTAGAAGAAGGTGCATTGGTCCATTGGATGAATCTTGATTGGATAATTGGGTTTTACAAGACCTGAGAGTAGCCGCCAGCTTATTCAAGGATTCGAAGGGATTGGACACGTGTGAGTAACAATTGAAACCGTGGATGCAGCGGGACGCGTCAACAAGGTGATTGGGAGGAGGTTTGTTTGTCTGATCAAGGTCCAAACATGTGGCAGTACTCGCCCACTCTGCACCGAACCTCGATCAACTCCGCCTTTGGCTCTGCGCACTGGCCCTGCGAGTCACCACCGCGCAATTAATCTAGCAATCCTGGACTCGACTTCCTGGAATCTATTTTTTGCCACCTTTGTCACACTTGTCTCCGAGTCGGATTTTTTGCGGATTCAGACTTCCAAGTTTGAAAGTTTGTTTACTATTCTGGACTGGGTAGCTGAGCCCAGAGCCCCTTAGCCTAGTCCTAAATTTCTGCGCGATAATCCAAAATCTGGGTGGACCTCATCCGACGTTCCACGAATTCGAACCACGGCTGTAAGGCGATCCGAGTCAACTGGGCACTGCTGTCGACTCAAGCATTCATAAGTTCCAGCTCGGTCCGAGGTCCCCCATACTCCCGAGAACGCATGCGGATGTACGACTTACAAAATGAAAGAAAAAACAATCACTTTGCTGCGCGCATGCCGTCGCGAGGAATCGAACCCCTGCTCCGTCGCGCATATGTAACGAAAAATGCATTTTGGGAAGGCGACCGACCGTCACTGCATTCAGACCCCCCATAGGCACAGGTCTGCCGGATCCCAGTAGGCATATGTGTAGGCAGACCACGCCGACCTTTGCCGATCCATCTGCCGAGGTTGGTCTACATGTTCCGGCCGGAATAGGCGGACCTACCTTGGCCAGGGTCGGCCACGATCAGCACACCAGATCGGTTAACGTGGGCAGGCCTCACGTAGGCAGACACGCTAGACCAACATAGACCAACATAGATCTCCTGGATAGGCGCATCTCGGCAGAGATCTGCGAACATAGGCACATGTGTGCCTATGGGGGGGTCTGAATGCAGTGCGTGGTCCACAACAGCTTCATTAGGGGTGGTTGTACGCGTACAAAGGATAAAATGAAGGCCGTAGATGTCGCAGAAATGAAGACGCGTCGCCGCCGCCTGTGACAAGATGTGACCGGACGTGAAAACTCCGATGATTTGTAATAAGAGTGGCGAGCGATCACTGGATCACAGTAATCAACAGACTACAAACAAGCGAAGTATGAGCTAAATATTGTCTGTAGCGTCTGTCTACGAGAGACCAGGTCAATGCTCAGATTCAGAGTACCGATGCGTATTTCGAAGTTGACTCTACAAAATGCTTATCTCGGATTGCTTCAGAATCGGAATCAACCTGTACCGACTTTGAGGTTTGCACGAATAGTTATGCAAAGAGGAAAAACACAGTGCCTCTTGTGTATGCCTTCGCGAGGAGTCGAACCCCGTTTGCTTCTTACTCTCGAGCAATTGGATCATGGTGGGAAGGCGGCCGACCATGGTCTACGACGGCTTTATTTATTGGGAGGCGGGCGGTGTGATATATGTGTGTTTGATTTGAGATGCCGACTTGACCTGGATGGAAGAGCAAAACATCATTCGATTCCCAAATTCAAGGTTCGAGCCACCAGCGTGTTTCCAACTTTGACTTTGACTGACCGAATCAATGTTCTCGGCACAAGCTAAGAAAGAAGGACGGCAAAAAGGCTCATCCTGAATACGCCATCGTGAGGAATCGAACCTCGGCTCTTTCGCGAATAAAGGTTGGAGCATAATGATGGAAGGCGACCGGGCACGGTCCACAACGGCTTTAGTATTATGGTGCTGACTGCGTACATCGTCGACTTTGAAGCCGCGAGCAATTATCCAGGAGGCATGGTTGAAAAGGGGGAAACAACCATCAGCTTCTCACTTGAATTTGAACTCGACCCAGAATTCCGTGTTTTGAGGTGAGCTAGGCGGATGTGAGATCCTGAGAAAGAAAAAGAGCAAAATAGGGACTCAATTCCAAACCATGCCGCCGCGAGGAATCAAACCTCGACTTCCTTCAAGCTCACTGTGAAACGAATCAGCTGTGGGTAGAAGACGACCGACCATAGTCTACAACCGCTTTATTCTCTTGTGGCCGACAGTGTGATACCCAGGCGTTCCGGGCGTCAACACGAAAAGCCATCAGAATCCGATGGCTTTGTACGGAGACGGCCGAAAGCGATAGACGGGATTCCAACAAGAGCGCGGTGGGACGACTTCGTTTGTATGGGTGGCGGTCTGGATTGTGGCGATAACTGCGGAACCTCAAAGAATCCAACCAGTTGCTTGAGCATATTTGAAGGTCGAAGCAATGCCGAGAGGCCGCCGCGTCGGCACAGCGGACTATGAATACAATGTGCAACCTTCCGGCATGGCTCGGAAGTTAAACCATGAGCAGAGCTTAAAAGGCTTCGGACGGACAGACAGACACGCTGATTTTATAAAGAGGGTGATAGCTTCCAATAGTGTAATAGCCTAGAGGGCTGTCAGACTTGTTATAACCGCAAAGACATTGGAATCTGGTGGCTTGAAGAAACGATTCGACTTCCGCAAGCTTTGCCGGGATGCCGCTGAGGTATCTCCCTCTTTGTAATGGAGACCAACAGCTATTGAACGCCACCAGCGGCCACTGGTATCTATCCCGGACCTGTGCCTATGCGGGCATATAACTCGTTCCCGAGACAATCAGCTGTCCGTCCTGGTGATTAATGGACCCACCGTCCTAGGACTGAAGCGGCCATTTGCTTAGACACACTGCAGTTCGGGGCTTAACTAGCAGCGGTGGAATGTGTATAATAGACCGACAGAGCAGGATGAACGAGCTTACCCACCTTCCCCCCCCGAGAGGATATAATGACACTGACTCTATACGTCCTGCTGGTCGCTGCCACTGGTATCGCAATACGTTATCTCTGGAGCTCACGAATAGAGAGACGACCTCTACCTCCTGGACCACCAAAAGACCCACTCATCGGACATCTTCGGTATATGCCAACGGCTCAAGCCCCATTCTTATTCCATGAATGGGCCAAAACATATGGTTGGTATTTGAGCGCCACTGTTTGTGCAATTATCGTTCATTCGTTATAGGCGATGTGATGCATCTTCAAGTGCTCGGAAAGTCGATGATCGTTCTCGATACTCTACAAGCTGCGGCCGATCTTCTTGATAAAAAGGGCTCCATCTACAGCGACAGACCACCATTGCCTCTTTACGAATTGTGAGCCATCACAATTTAAGACCAGTAATTTTAGTATATGATTCACAGGCTAGGCTGGACATACATGCTGTCATTTATGCGATATGGCGAAATATTTACTAGACATCGTCAGGTACACCAATCTTTCTTCAGTCGCGAAAGGTGCGCCGAATTCGAGCCAATGCAAAATCAAGAGGCACGCCGGCTCGTAAGAAATCTCTTGGCGTCACCAACAGAGAATTATGGTGCCGTCTTGAGCAAGTAGGTCCACTATTTCATTTATACGTTTATAAACTCCCGCACACATCGCAGATTCACCACAAGTATACTTGTTCAAGTCGTTGCAGGCCATAAAATTGAATCCGATGACGACCCGTATCTCGAGCTGTCTAAGATGGTGCATCAGGTTTTTTCCGTCACAGGCCCGCCCGGCGGCACTCCGATTGATTTCTTTCCACCCCGTAAGTGTTCATTTTTTCATTGCACCTCCCCGCGGACTCATGCTGCGCCTAGTTGGCTATTTTCCGAGCTGGTTCCCCGGTGCATATTACGCTGGCATCGCCAGAGCATGGAGGCCGGTGATTCGCAAGCTGTACGACTATCCTCTGGAATGCGTTCAGCGACAGAGGGCAAGCAATCATCTTTTACCCGGAAATTCATCATCTCAGTCTTTACAGGAATCTGGCGATGCCTCACCTTCGTTTCTGCTTTCGCAGCTGGAGGAGATGGACAATGGTGCATCTGAACTCGATCACGAAGAGCTCAAGGGCGCAGCTGCAACTTTATTTGGAGCCGAGCTTCCGGTAATTCATTAGTAATGTTTATCAAGTTGCGTGCCAAGATAGTTAACAGACTCCGCAGACTCGCAGTGTCGTGGCTGTATTCCTGCTCGCGATGGTCCTGAACCCAGAATGCCAAATCAGAGCGCAGAAAGAAATCGATTCTGTCGTCGGGACCTCCCGGTTTCCTACATTTGAAGACCGTGCAGAACTACCGTTCGTTGAGTGCATATTACAGGAAACACTTCGGCAAGCTTTCCATCCCACACGTTGTCCTGCCGAAGTCTGTAACTTTTGACAGGTGGAATCCAGTCGCTCCGCTCGGTACGCATGTATATAATATGCGGCTAGCGACTCTGATGGGAGTATGCAGGTGTCCCCCATCGCTCCACTCAGGACGATATCTATCGGGGAATGTTCATCCCCAAGGGTTCCCTGATCCTTGCGAATGTTCGGTCTGTGTTGTTTCCTCCTGCTCATGCCATCGTCTCTTTACAATATATCCTATTTTACAGCGGGATGTCATTAGACGAGAGTACCTACAAAAACCCTACCAAATTCATCCCTGAGCGGTTTCTCCTTCCGCCCTTGGGAAACGGCGAGCTCCCTTTTACATGCCTGTTTGGATTCGGGCGGAGGTGAGCATTAGGCCTTTTTTGTGACTGAAAAATAGTCCCTTACATCTGAACCTGATAGGAAATGTCCCGCTGTCCACTTTGTAGAGAGAAACCTCTGGATCGCAATTGTCTCGATCCTGGCGACGTGCACCATCTCGAATGCATTAGATGAACACGGAAACGTGATTGTTCCGGAAGCCTCGATGAGTGATGGGGTGGATAGGTGAGTAGGCGTTGTCATTGTCTGCATGCAAAAGAAATTGATTTGACCCTCGGCTCATTCCAGCTACCCGAACGATCTTCGATGTGTGATCAAGCCGCGGTCCGACGAAGTGGAAGCGTTGCTAGAGGAAAGCATATTGTTACCGGACGCCTAGTCGACCATCTGCGGACCGTGCGCTTATAGTGAGCCATATCCGATTGTACTGTATCCAGCCTTGGTTGCATCCTGTTCGCTACCGTATTCGTATTCTCTTCTCCGTCGCTGCTACATACCATTAGGGTTGTTTACAGTTGCCCTTTTTGCACCCTTTTTACGCCCTTTTTGCCGCCCTTTTTGTGCCCTTTTTCATGTTTGGCAGATAGTGTACTATAAAATCCAGAAAAAATCACCCCGCTCCTTTTTGAACATTTGAGATGGTATATGACTTTTGAGGAACGATAGGAACACCCAGACTGTATGAAATGAAGAAAAAGAGGCGAAAAAAGGAAGCAAAAAAGGGTGGAAAAAGGGAGACCCAGCCCCTGGGCAGGGTGTTCACAGTAGCCTTTTTTCCATGCCCTTTTTTTTTTTTTTTTCATTTCCCCCAGAATTGCATGTAGGATCTCGTTTTTTCGGTTTTCTCCCCTGTTTGTACTTCTCATTGAAAATGGGAGAAAAAAACACGGGTAAAAAGGGTTGTGAACAACCCTATTGGTGGTCGGTAACGCTGCCAGAAATCAGTGATGGAAAAAGTGGTATTACCGCATTTAGACATCCCCCCTATCTACTGCTCCGCAACTGTCTTGTTGCACTTTAAACAGTCCTCATCTAATATTCATCCCGGGAATGGTTATAGAAGTGATTATACAGTGAATTCAAGTACTATTTGTATATTAACAGTTAGTTGTACATAGTCATCTAGCATGTCCTCCTCAAGTAACTCGTCCTCGGCATCCCAGCTCTCGACAATCGGTATCCCTTCCCCATTTTCGTCACCTGAAACACCTGCGGTCATGGCTGCGAGTGCAAGCATCTGCAGTCTGGGAAGAACCTCGCAGTTAGCCAGGTTAGGTCCCTATTGACTTTCACTGTGTAAACACGTGATCTGCCTAGTGATGCCCAGGGCCTGGTTTGGGCTTGCATCTCTTCAGGCCCAAGCCCAAGCCCTGGGGGAGGGCCTGGCCTGGCTTGACTTGGGCTCAGGCCTGGGCTTGAGTCATGTTTCAGGAATTTTCAACAAAGGTTTGGACACAGTTCAAACTGATATGAAACATGGGTGATTGAGAGTACTGGGGTTTTTCATTCAAATCGACAGTCACGCATCACGCACCCCCCTGTCGAGGACGAATTCTGGTCGCGGTCACGCGTCACAGAGGGGTTTGTCGAAGCCTCTGAAGCAATGTCACCTCCGCCCCCCCCCCCCCCCCCCAGTGGCAAAAAAGGTAAATTTTCCATGGAGCCGTCGGAATTTTGGGGGGTGACACACGAAAATTCGACTGCTGTCGAAATGTCGAACTGGTAAATCGGGTCACGCGTCACACCCCCTGTCGATTTGAATGAAAAACCCCAGTATACATATATCTGGGGAGTCTATACCACCCTCGTCACTTCATCACTTCAGCTAATTTTACGAAAGTTAGTCACCCCATGTAAATTAGGCACATTTGAGGTATTCTTTGCCACTTGAGACTGCTGGCAGTGAATTTTCGTAAGTTCAGATTCCCTGCTGCAAAAGTTCGTCAGTTCAACATGTTTGTCCACACAAAGTAAGTGACCGTTGCCATTATCAGCCTTCTTTGTTCTCTGACCACCACATTCCCTCCATCAACTACCATGTTCCCTCGACTTACCACTCCAACAATAATGTGGGTTGAAAATCAGGTGCTTGAGGTGCAGATGTGGATCCAGCAAGGTGCAGACAGCAAGTGAGTCATGGTGTGCTACAAATCCACTGGTAGACATGTTATCCTAAAAACACCGCCAGTTTTCTGGATATTGGCCAGCAATGAGTGCTGTTGGATACGCTCAAAGTTACTATGATAAACTCAAAGAGGAGTATCCGGAGTACATCAAGGCAGTCTTGCTTGCCGACTCAGACAAATAGAATTTCTTGATCTTTTTAGTCTTACTTGCCGCATGCCTAGCTATTTTATTCATTCACATATACTCTTGTAGATTCCCTGTAGCTAGCCTATCCCTTACCACCTACTTGCAATGATACACCTCAACAGAATCCTGCACCAAATGCAAATGAACATGGATCAGTGTTATTCTGTGGCAACATTAGTTTTTACATTGGTTCAGTAGAGTCATGGTGCGACAGAGATGTTGATGAAGATTAACAGTTGGGATGCCCAGGTGACGAAAATTTGTGGCCAGGAGTCCCAAGTGACGAATAATACCTCAAATGTGCCAAATTTACATGGGATGACTAACTTTCTCAAAATTAGCCAAAGTGACAAAGTGATGAAGGTGGTGTGGACTCATATCTGGGTGAGGGATTAGCAATAATGGCATGGGTTTGGAACTCAAAATTGAGGTATTTGGGTAATAAACTTGCATGATCTCTGCCTTGGTAGAATTGGTTGATCTATATTCAGTGTGAGTTTATATGGTGTGTGTGGAGGTCGTGAACAAGAGAAACCACAAGAAAGCTCAAATGCGATGTATAGGACTTGAAACAATGCAAAACCAACCTTTTATATGAGTATCAACAAGACTTTTATACTGCATGACTTGGGTATGTTTTGGGTAACCGAGGCCCGGGCTTGTGGGCCCAGCTTGGGCCTGAAAAAATTCAAAGCCCAAGCCCTGGGCCTGTTCAAGCCCTGTGTAACCGGCTCGGGCCTGCTCAAGCCTGGCCTGGCAGGCTTCAGGGCATCAGGCCAGGCCACATATGTCACTAGATCTGCCTCGACTGATTGAACTTGTTTCGCATCACCCTCTTTATAAAATCATGCAAATCACGTGTGTCTGAAGCTTTTAAGGGCGGCTTAAAATATCTGTTCCCTTGCCTGTCAAGGGCTCTGGAACTTCATAATCTGATCAATCATACACACCTGAGCTTGATGTGTCTGCCTTTCTTTCTCAGTGTACTGTAGTCTCTTGCACTGACTTCCCACTCGCAACCTCGTTCTGAAACTGTCTCTACAACTCTGGGCCACACTGGGGGCAAGTACTGTGGGTGTGGGTTCATGGCAGAGGACCAACACTTGCCATGGAACTTGCCACAGCAGTTGCCCATCCATTCACAAGCAAGCAAGACAAAGAGAATGATCGAACCACGGTCCCCAGCCAGCACTGATTGACGTCACCACCATCACAGAAAGTCCCAGCTCAACTTGAGCTGGATGCAATATTGTTTGCGTCCAAGCCTTCTGCATTCTTTACTTGAAGCCTGGTCACAATCTCAATAATTTAGTATATTGGTTATGCACTACCCTATGCAGTACAAGGGGTTGGTTGGCCGCTTTGCGGCCTCCCATCCTCTTTTGCTCAAGAGTTGAGGGAGAGACCAAAGATTAGTGCTCAGTTGACAGATGGTGGAGTTTCAAATGGCTTTGGACAGACATGCATGATCCTATAAAGAGAGTAACAGTATACCACAAAATATTGAAGCATGCCTAAAGAACAGATAGTGGGTGATTATCACAAAGAGCTCTTCTGCACCACTTGTCGAGCTAGATGGTAGATCCTATTTTAAGCTTCCAGAACTTTCCACAAGGATAATGCCCATCAATTTTCAGGCTGCAGTTATGACAATGTTGCACTCTTTGTTCACCAAGCATATACACGTGGATGGATGGGCAACTGCCGTGGCAAGTGCCATGGCAAGTGACCATCCTCTGCCATGAACCCACACCTGTGGAACTTGCCCCCCACTGCTGAGAAGGTATATCTGTGGGTGCATTTGATGGAATCAGATGAATTTCTTTTTTGGCTGCTTGTCTCGGAGTCTTTCCATTGTTCCCCATACTCAATTGTGCTCAGTCTCATCCTGGACCAGAGCGTAGTTTACACCATAGCTTTCTGGGAATGCATGCTCATGTATGTACAAAATAAGAAGAAGAATCAAAGAAGAAAAAAACAAAAAACAAAAAATACCAAAAACACAACTCACTCACTTGGCGCATGTTCTAGTGAGGAATTGAACCTCGACTTCCTCTGCACATAGGTCACAGCACCTGAATTTTTTTTTGAAGCTTACCATGCCATCTATCAGTGCATTCAATATATTGATTCGAAGCTGCGAGTAATTATCCGGAGGTGTGGTTGAAAATGGAGAAATATCAACTTCTCACTTGAGATTTGAACTCAACCTAGAACTTGGAGTACAGATCTGTTTTGAGGCGGATCAAACAAATGTGAGACTCTGAGAAAGAAAAAGAGAAACCTATGTATGTGACTCCATTCCAACCATGCCACTGTGTGGAATTGAACCGAACCTCCGCCTCCCTCACTGAAGTAACAAAAACGAAATTTTGGAAGGCAACCAACCATGGTCTGCAACGGCTCATTATTTGAAGCAGACAGTGGAACATCTGTGCATTTGAGGTGTAAGCTTTGACTGATTGAAGCAGCATGCAATGATCCAGAGGAAGTTGAACTGCGTGGTTGAAAAACCATTTGAGGTTCACCCAGAGCTCAGATTGCCCGCATGTTTCCACCTTGGCTGGATGAATTAATGTTCCACACTACATAAGCGAACAAAGAAAGAGCAAAAAAAACATAACTATTTGACATTTCTTGTAATGTGGTTGCGAGGAATCAAACCTGTGACCCCCTCACACCATGTTTTAATACAGGAAGGTGACCAACCATGGTCTACAACAACTTATTGTCGGGAGGCTGAGCGCAGAATATGATAGTTGATCTGTGTTCAAAGTTCTGAGCAGTAACTATCTGGAGAAGGTGAACCCGAGGCTGGAATAGTAGTCACCTGAAGGCTGAAACATCCTAGGGTTCAAGTGCCTGCTTCCTGCTTGTTTAACTAAAAGAATGAATATTTGTTTCTAACTGAAAACAGTATTTCTGCACGAAAAATCATTGAAGAGAAAGCCATTGTGAGGAATCCAACCTCAACCTCCTTCACACAACAAGAAATATTGAATGTGGGCAGGCAACTGACCATGGTCCACAATGAGTTATTATTGGGTGGCTGAGCAGGGAATACAATAGCTGATCTGTCTTCAAAATTGGGAGCAGGATAATGTGCTCGATCTACTCCTCCCTCACCAAATGCATCTAAGAGCAACATCTCTGCAGATGTGTATTTTCAATTATTGTATAGTATGCGTATAGTATGCATGTCATAATCCTGTGTTGGGTGTCTCAATATAGTTGACAGCAGGATTAATGGGTTCCAAGAGAAAATAAAAAATTGATCGTGTCTCAGCTCAAGGTACTACATCTTACCTGATGCACACTTCAGCCATTCAAACAGAATGTGTATGTTAGTTGCAGCTGCAGCACATCCACACAGAGGTGACACCAAACAGTGCCAATCCACAGTTCTGTCCACCACCACCAATGCAAGTCCATGAAGTCCCGTCTCCAGTCCTTGTGAGAGTTCACTTTTTGCTGTACCCAAACTGGCCTTCTATGCTGTATCTGTCATTGTAAGTGCACTTCTATACTTCCCCACAAGGTCCCTAGTATATTAATAATCCTCTGTCCTTTGTACTTTCAGCAACACCAGCATTGCCAACAGTAATGACAGGCTCAGCTTTCGCTTTGAATGCAAGCCACCTGACTTGTGAGGCCCCACTGATGTAGTATGTTTCAGAGGCTGTATTGGTATACCAATACACACAACAAGTGTCCACTATGCAAACATATTTATCAAACTAGTCTCAAACTTACCTCAGGTCTCAACCACCTAGTGTTCCCTCTACAGTGACCTGTATCTTTACTGCTGTCTGTTCCAGAATTCGTTTTATATACCCTAAAAGAGAGGTAATACCTCTCTCAACATCCATTTGGTTTGCACCAGCACTTGGTTTTCAACTTGACATAAGTGCTCAGAAAAATTGAGGAATTAGGTTAGGCTACCGATGTAAATAGCTATGAGGGATATGTTAGGCTGATACTGTGGGCTGTGAGGTGCGGGGATGAGTGGGATGAGTGAGAAAGCCATCTAGTTCATCGCAAGCAAAATGGCAGGCACAAGCCATTTTACCTGATGCCATCAAATTGGGCATGAGGGCGGCATGCATGTCATGAATCACCCGGGTTCTTCTTTATTTCGCATAACACGTCTGTATGGATATAGACATGTCTGGCAGCAGAAGACTCACATGATGCCACCACGTGACCTTCTCACAGTTGAAACCTGATCTCAGGTTCTAAGCTGCGGACCTGTCAGGGTCTCAGCCACTGGGTACCAGAAGACATTAGGGACTAGGGAACCCATACTGATGGGCCCTAGCTCCCCAATGCCAGAAGAGAGGACACAATGATGTCCAGGAGTTACATAAACAGTTGAAAACCCAATTGGGGTTTCAACCACTGGATATAAGACAACATTAAGGACTAGGTAATTCATACAGGTGGGCCCCCTAGTCCTCTGACACTATGGAGACCAACACAGAGGAGTGTGATACAGGTCCTGATCATGACAGACTGCGATCACATTTAATGTATTTGAAGCCTATATAAGCTCAGTAGAATCTCCTTGTACAGTAGATTCTACCTCGTCTAATCTCAGGCTTCTACCTTGGCTTGACATGGGCATTGTCTCCACCCTGTCCTGCTTTCTACATATTGTATTGTGGGTTGGGTCCACACCCCGGGTTCTATACCTGAGTGGATATGACACCCTCTTCGACTTGTTCCAGGTTCCACCTCACACTCCAACCTACAACATACAGTCTCCTAGGGAGGACACTGTATGGTTGGTCTTACTGCTCAGGGAACATAGAAGCTACTAGTGTCTTTCAGGTTTCTCCTGGTTGGGGTTCTCGCCGGTTTACTCACTGTTTAGCCGACCCAGAGGCTGTTGCTGAAAATGCACCCAAAAATATTGAAATTCCACAGAGGGCAAGGTCAAAACAATATGTGTAAGATTTATTTCATTCTCCTCTAGCAATCTACAACCATTAATATCTTAATTTGGGGCAGGTTGCGGGGGTTGGACATGTCTTACACGATCACAAGCCATTCTGCCAACAGAATGGCTTGTGTCTGGTGTGAGTGTATATTTTCTTGTATTGAGTTTTAAACATCATCAGATTGGTGGTTTTGATAAATATACACGACCACTGCAATGCTTAGTTCCATTGAATCCAACCCCACACCCACCACCTGCCAAATGGCATGCACAAGCCATTCTGCCTGATGGCATCAAACTGGGCGGGGTACAGCTTGCAACCAAAAGTTATGATTTTACGTAACTATGGGGTCACAAATGTCTTGTGGCTGTCTAATAAACTGGTACAGCTAATGTGGTAAGAGGTTCAGATAGATTTTGGCTTGTTTTGAGCACGGTTGAACATGTCTTAGCCATCACAAGCCATTCTGCCTGATGGAATTAAACTGGGCGGGGATGTGGCTTGCAATGACAACTGTGGCGGAGCATTGCTAAATGAGGGTCAGAAAGATGTTTAAGAGGTGTCTGCATGATCATTAATGTCATTGTATAAAAATTGGGTTGGAGTTTCTATGTGGTTGAGCAGGTCACTGTCAACACAAGCCATTTTGCTATATGGCAGGTTGGTTTGTCTTTCAAGTTTCAGTAACATCATTTAAGGATTGAGTGATATGTTCAATCATTGAATACAATTTGTAGGATCAATCTTCCGGCACATTGAGCATAAAATGTGGCAAGAGATCCGACTTGAACTGTGGGAGTTTGTGACATTCACACTTCATCTTGTGGGGATTGAGTTGCATCTAATCCTCTCAGGCTGTTCAATTTAACAGATTTTAACAGCAAGATTAAATATTATTGACCACACCGCATTATTCTCTGGTTCAATCATAACACTATGAAAGATACGAAGAAATATCAAGACACATTTGAAGCATACAGTTCAAGCAGTATGTTGGAGAACTTGGGTGTTAACCCCGGCCACTTACATTTTGCAAGGATCAGAGCAGTTTTGTATCAGCGACCCAAGCTGGGTAGTGTGCAGGAGATCAAGGGAATGATTATAGCACCAAATAATGAAACGAGAAGAAGTCAACTGACCTTGTAATGAACTGGAGAGAAGGAGCCATCTGACAATGTAAGGCTGCAGGCTATTAGATAGTCAGGGTCGCAAGTGGTACACATGGTAGACAAAACCGAGGTTGATTGCTCAACATCAGCCGGCACCATCAACGTCAGCGGCAAGTTTGATGGCGACAATGTGGACACATCCATGGAGAAAAGGGAGGACCGTGGGAAGAAGATCTAGATATCTAGGAAATAGCTACTTACATTGTGAGTGCCTAGTGTAGCCGAGCACAAGCCAAGCCACGCCACAAGCCACGCCACGCCACAGCCATTTCAAACTCCGCTAAGCGGCGCAAGCCATTTGGCCAAGCCGCTCGGGTAAGTCTGAGGATGAGACGGGTTTCCGACTACATACCTCAGAATAATTTCAAGGGATGTCCCGCAGATGATCACTTGGATTCTGCATTCAAATTGCAGGTTCGCATTTGCGGACGGTACATTATATACAGCATATTACATCTGCGGCCTTAGGATATCCAGACTCCACATGGAAAGGGAACAATGATAAACGAAGAAAATCAGAACATATCTCAACTGTATACAACTGCATGCGGGATGCAAAGGAACAGTATCCATAAAGTGCGGTATAGAATGAAATGAATATTTTTTACCTTTTATCTTGAGCCAGGAGCTGAGCTTGAGCTGAGTGCAGTTGAGTGAATTGTTCAGAACAGTTCGGAACCATGTGATTGACCCGGAAACAGCCGACACTTTCCTTTCTCCTCTGCACGGGGCGGTCAACTGACTTCCCAAATGCTCCCTTCTCTTACTCCACTAAGGCTTTGGGCCTCTCAGTTCCCCAGCTCTGCACCTCAAACTCCCTCCAGTTTCTCGATCGTACCTCTCGCGGTCGTGTATAACGCGCATCAACTGGGCCATCGGCACGATCGCGATTCGCGGAGTACATCAGCTTCTGCCGCATCTCCCACCATATCCTTACTCAGCGGTAAGCGTCTATCATCGGCCACCTCACCCCCGCTACAACTTGTAATGCCCGCCATATCTACTGGGAAAGTGCTCGTCTCCGGTGCGAATGGATTCATAGCCACGGTGAGTGTAAGCTGTTCCCCTGCACCGCAAAACAAACAGCTATTGCACCTGGTGCTTAGTGGGTCGTGCGTACACTGCTTGAGCAGGGCTTTGCCGTCCGTGGTGCGGTTCACTCAGTGAAAAAGTGTAGGCACCTCTGCGACACCTTCGCCGCTTACGGAGATAAACCCGAGCTAGCTGCGGTGCCCGACATCACCCAGGTACGGAGTGCTTTGGGCTTCAAGTCTTGCTGTGAGATAATCCCCGCGCTTGCAGGAGGGTGCATTCGATGAAGCGGTCAAAGGAGTGGATGCGATAGAGCACATGGCTTCTCCAGTTCATGATCAACATGGAGAACCCCAATGGTATGTTTCGTCACCAAAGTCCACAATGGTTTGACCAACACTATTAATTGCACAGAGATCATTGTACCTACTATCAAGGGAACATTGAGCGTGCTGAACAGTGCCATGAAGCATGGGTGAGTATCTCCACATTATCGCCTGTACGGGAACAAGTGTGGAAGCGTCCACAGAAAATATGTCAAGCGTGTGGTTCTGACCTCGTCCACCGTGGCCGTGTTGCAAGACGAATTGGAGCCAAAGACATTCAGTGAATTGGATTGAAATGAGCAGGTCCTCCAGCACATTGCAGAGGAGGGAAGTGCCGCCTCAGGTCACACAAAATATCGCGCAGCCAAGGTCCGAGGTGAGCGAGGTGCGTGTGTTAGTTATACTGTGTACATTCGTCTCGTTGCTCTGACAGATTTCCGACGAAATTCTCTTCAGCTGCCTGGGAGTTTGTTGAGAAGCACAAGGACAAGCTCGGATGGGATCTAGTCGTATTGAACCCACCTTACATGTTCGGGGTACTGTACTATTTCATTCAATTCGTTGTCATGCATCACACCCACATTTCTGTTATTGCAGCAATAATTTTTTCTTGATTTGTCGGATTTCTTTTGGATTTTAATTGTATCAAAAATTCCGAATTGAACACGAATTGATCGAAATAGTACACTACGTGATTTTCAACCACTGAAACTCACCTATTGAATTTTTAATCATCCACCTATCTAAGCCCACATTCCATGCTGTTTCCTCGCCAGAGGCGCTCAACCTCAGCACATGGGAGTTCTACAAGATCTTCACGCAGCCGTCGACGCCAGCGATGCTCCAAGTGGGAAACTGCTGGGTAGACGTTCGCGACCTCGCAATCCTTGCACTCGTCACCACCTCAGCCAGTGGGCCCTTGGGTATGGCAAGACTGGCGTGCGTGTTTTATTTCTTCTGGCTTTTGTTTTTGAAATGACGAGAGCACACGCATTCATAGTGGACATGGCACCGGACTCGTCAAAATATCAGAAGGGCATTGCTGGCGCTGCGAAGGATGCAGTATACAAGATTCAGTTCAATGCGAGTAAGTCTGTGTGCTTACTTGGGATGACGGTGTATCGGAGCAAGGAGGAGACTGCGCGGGACACGATAGCGGATTGGGAGGTGCGGGGATGGTGAATAAGAGGAAAATGCTCCATTGGCAAGCCAGACAAGGTGAAGTGATGTAGAAATTCATAATCCAAGTTTCCACAACACCATTTTACTAATAAGCTTTCACCAAGTCCACTGGGTTTTCAAGAATTTTGCCGACTTCCTCAACAATCTCTTCTTTGTCGTAGTCCGCGGATACGCTGTGTCAGAGCTGACAAAAGGCCTTGTGAATATGTGGACTATTGGTTCGCAAAGGGATGACCCAAACGTGTGTAAGGCTCCCTTCGGGGACCTCAACAATATGTAAGTGCATTCAACCATGACTGTGCTCCATGCGTGAGAATTTTCATCCACTTCGAGTCAGGGCCACCTCCTTGTAGCCCATGGGATATGGGTGAATCCACGACGGATTTCACGGAGATCTCGTCCGGATTACAAGTGTAGTCGAATAACGTGTAAAACCGATCAGCGGGATTGCTGGCGACGATCTTGACCTGATGTTGATACATGGCGAGCATGTTTTCAGTAAATTTGTCCCGCACGACTGCTCGCATGAACTGCCATTCGTGAAAGCCGAGTGTACATGAGTTGGTGTCCGCTGTCATCATTATCAGACAAGGATGAGCAACATGGAGGTGACAACCGTTGAAACAGTGCACTAGGGTGCGGCCGTGTAATCTAATGAAATCAACTAGAGAGTGAAGCGAGCTAGTCACTAATCACAATCCAACCAAAATCAAAACAAAACACTAGTCCGGTTCTAATGCTCGTGTGTGTTCGGGGAAGTAGGGTATGTATCACCCGTCAAGAGGGTGTGCAAAGGTTTTATAAGACTCTGTTTCAATAGCAAACTATGTGGTCTGAGCACGGTTATGCTGGGGTAGCAGGGACTTCACACCGACAGTATATCAAGACTCAAGTAAACCCTTGACTTGTCCAAAGTCTTCAGTTTCCTTGTGAGTGTCAGACCCTAGCACTAACTGGCAGCTAGCCAAGAAGCAGAATAGGTAGGCAGACTTTTGGCGGACGAACGCTTGACTTGTAACTCTCTTGCGAGAATGGAGGCAATCAACAAGCAGGTGCAGCTACGCAGATGGTGAGGGCGGGGCTAGTGTGCTCACGCTTACACTGCTGGCAGCCACTCTAGTTCGAGGCGTGAGTTTACATTCCAAACTGGTTCTTCACAATTGAATTGCGTGAGACCTAAGTCTTGCGGGTCTCTTCACCAAGGTTGAATGCATAACACTTATATCTGGGCAATGGTATTGTCCCGTCAATGTCCCGTGTCTTACAATCTTTATCTGTGCATCTTCAAATCTCTGATATCTTTCCAAACAAATCTAGAGTTTACTATATTGCCCGTATATCTGGGTGGATAGTTTACTGGCTAATACAGAGTACACAGCTGGCTTTTATACATTTCAGAGAGAAGTAAAGGAGATAGACGGAATGAAGAGGAACAATAAAGGGTGGGAGCCCGAGTAGTGAATGGTGAATGGTGTAGAAGACATTCTCAACCCATGTATTTCTCTAGCATGCCATAAGATGCGCTTAGTTGTCTTGGTTTCCATCTTTCTGACTGAGCAAGTCAGTCTTTTAGTCATTGCTGACTGGTCAAGTCAGTCTTAGTCAAGTTCTATTCAATTTCTCTATCAGTCCTGCACTTCACAAGCTCAGTGGAACTCATAGTAAATATCAAGCAGATTGACAAGATAGCGCGGTGCTACACTGGTGGACCAGTATAGTGACCAGTACAAATATGGCGCGGCGCCATTCTATAGTGCCAATCCTCATCAATCATATCAGTAAATCCTTGATGCGAGGCCTGCATCTTTCTAACGGTCAGATCTGCCCGAGTAACCACAGTGATGGTTAATTCAGTAACATGTCTTCATCCCAATCTAATCAGTTGGCCTTATACACAAAATAGCGTGGTGCAATATCTCTGCCGGCCCTAATGTGGTTGTACCAATCCTGACTTTGTATATCTTGTTCTAATAGTCATCAGACTATTCAGAGGCCGTTGAGATGGCAAGTCAATAATTCTGAGTAGTCCCCTGATGTTTCACATCCAGCGCATAAGAACATGGCTTACCGCCACCATCTATAGCTCAGTGTAGAATATCATAGTCAGGACGTAACAGCCTTTTGGGCTGCCTTGTCAAGTCTACTCAATACTTCATAGTTGGTTTGTTACACTGACTTTCGGCCATCAATAGTGTAGCCTACCACCCCAGGGAGGGTGTACGCTCATAATCTAATGCCTCACTTCTGCCCACTAATAGGTTCAAAATGAAATAAAAACTGGTGTTTTCATGCATGTTTTGGTACACGCCCTATCCCGTACCAAGGATCAGGGTGGTGAGAGAGCCACAAATGGTTGTGATGCCTCCCCTAACTCTAGTCAGGGTGGCAAGTGGTACGCGCGGTAGACAAAATCGAGGTTGATTGCTCAACATCGGCTGGCACCATCAACATCAGCGGCAGGGTTGATGGCGACAATGTGGACACAACCATGGAGAAAAGGCAGGACAGTGGGAAGAAGATCTGGAGATATCTAGGAAATAGCTACAGTGTGAGTGCCTAGTGTAGCCAAGCACAAGCCAAGCCACGCCACGTCCGCCCACCACAGCCATTTCAAAAGCGGTGCAAGCCATTCGGCCAAGCCACTCGGGTAAGTCTGGTGTGGTGCCGGAGTATTTCCTCTGCCTCCGTTTCTAGACCGTTATTGAGCCAAGGACCCTGGGATTGCTGGTCAGAGTTGTTGTCTTTCAGGCTTTCACTTTATTTTCATTGCAGCAATGGAATCAACATTCCAGCCAAGTTCCAGCTCGATCATTGAAGATTGGTACTTTTGCTGTTCAAAATTACATTGGGCGCCCTCTTTCAATTTCGGCGCTCGTAGTCTCAGGCTCATGTTCCAACACTTAATACCCAATTGTGCAGTTAGGAAAGGCATTCCATTCGGTGACCACTGTCCCAATCATACGCAACGAATTCCAACAAATTCGAACGACACTGGATGGTCGGTGTGCGCCTCAAGCAGCAGCCAGAGAAATGAACACCCCTCCTAACCACTCTTCGCGAACCCAGAGAAGCACGGATTGTGCGGAAGCACTCACGTAATGCCGTCTCTGCTCACCCAACGAGTACATATAGTAAATAGCAGGACAATTATCCATGAGCTGCGCCTGGAAGAGGCCCCAAAGTTTTCATTTAAAATTGCAACATAAAGCACACGAATCAAAGGGAGGCCTCAAATTGTAGATCTTCGATTCCGCCTGCCGCATGCGGTTGATGTGACTATAGTCAGTTGAGCGCAATGGAGGGCAGCAACGCACCACGTAGGCGCCGTCAACACGTACATTGGTCCAGAATCGCTCGTTTCAGTAGCCACGGATCCCAAACCAGGAATCCAAGGCGTTTCACATCATGTATCTAATAAGTAATAACACAGTTGGTAAATTATACATACAGTTGTCACTGTCTTAACCCATAACCCCCGGGCCCATAGCCCATAACCTGTAAAATACCATGAATTTTTGCGCAAACGCTGACCGTTCTCAATTAAAACCTATAACTCTGTGGTACCCCATAATCCATACATTTTTCCGCCACAAAACCCATAGGTTTTATCAAATCCTGGATAGATTCGGGGCCAGTTTGGGGTTCAAGTAGTTCAACCTCATGATATATCACAATGAAATACAAATTGAAGCCATTGAGAATTGATTTAGTACCCAATGTTGACTTCAGTTCAACACTTCACTGCCCGATAGACACCACTTCACAGGTCAAATTGATCAAATCTCAGCCACGGTAACTAACGACTGCTTTTAAACAGAGAAAAGTCATTTGAAGCACCAAAACAATGCAAGTTTGTAATTAAGTTCACGGTTTGTGTTACATTTTGTGCCGATTTTGCTGCCAGAAAGGCTGCCGGAAGCTGCCGAGGAAATTCCCACGGCTCTCGAAACCCATACCTGCAGTAACCCATAGCATTTGGGCTAAAATGTTGGGTATGGGTTAAGACAGTGACGAATGTACAGTCCAAACATGTGGCAGTGAACTCACCCCTTTTCTACAACCCGGCAAAGCTTGGACAAGGATGTACTTTTGGACTGCAATGGATGAAATTGCATTTTTGGCCGCCTCTCCAACTTGTCTCAGGCTAAGCCAGGCTCAGCTCAGCGACTCGGCCCGCAGTTCCCCATTGTTAGAAGAAAATGACGTCTCCTGGGCAGCGGACTGCATGTACGAACTAAACGACAAAACGAAAAAAAAACTGTTTCATGCACATGCCGTTGCGAGGAATCAAATCTCGACTTCCTTCGCACAGAGAAGGAGAAGGTTTTAATGTGGGATGGGGACCAACCACGGTCCACAACAGCTTGATTATTGTTGTCAACAAGATTTGACCCGGAGCTCAGATCTGGGAAATGATGCATGCCCTCGCGAGGAACCGAACCTCGGCCCCTTCTCAGAGCCCATTTGGAGGATAATGGTGAGAGGCAACCAACCATGGTCTACAACGGCTTTATTATTGGGAAGCTGGGTGTGATACCTGTGCATTTGATTAGAGTCCCTGGCTTGCTACTATCCAACTTGGTTGAAAAGCAGAATCATTGAATCACTTGGAACCCCAGAGCTCAGAGTACCGGCGGGTTTCGCAGTCAATACAAAAAGCTTATCTCAGATTGCCTCAAAACTTCTGCCTGTCTGCACGAACCAAAAGGGTAAAAAAAACTCCCTCACCCTCTGAGTACGCCGCCGCAAGGAATAAAACCTCAGCTCCTTCTTACCCACTTATAAAACTAAACACGTAATGCGGGAAGGGAATCGACCATGATCCACAACAGCTTTATTATTGGGAGCTTGACTGTAGATTATGATAACTATGTGTTCAAAGTGGAATGGGGGCAGGGTGGCACTGGCAACAAGAGAGAGTTTGCGGCAGCCACCAGAAGCCACCCGGTGGCTGATTAGGCATGTGTGGCCAGTGGCCATAGCTCATTTGGTGGCTGGCCTGTTCTGTACTTTAAAAACACCCATCCTATATCCCCTGTTGGAAAAGCCATCCTGGAGTGAAGATAGTGCTTACCTGCCTTTCTTGCAGCTCATTTCCGCAGAATGATAGGAATGTTTTGCTGTTTTGAACAGGGAGCCAGGAAGAAGAATCAAATTCAACCTCAGAGGGCCTAGGGCAACAAAGGGAAGCAATAGTGGAGGCATGCATCAAATGACTAAGACTTGGGTTCAACCGCCGAATTAGCCACAGCCACTCACTACCACATGCCTGATCAGCCCCCAGGTGGCTTCCATTGGCTGCTGCAAACTCTCTATTGCACTGTGTCATGGATTAGGCAGGGGCATGTAACCTCTTGCTTAACTGTACCATGAACCATGCCAAGCTTTGGCTGGAGAATTGGCTGACTGATCCTCACAGGAGCTGAGGGTAGCCAAGCCAAAACCAGTAATCAGTATCATTTCATGCAAAAAGTTTTTGATTCGTCTCAAGGATTTCGGAAACAGCTGTAACAGGACATTCACATAGTCGGTGGAAAGCCTGGCTGCCTAGAATTATCAACCAAGAAGCCGACAGGCATGTGTCAACTTCAAATTGGACACATTCTGACATCTTAGAGCGTATGCCAGACGTTTTCATGAATTGCGTGGATTTTCATTTGAACCGAAAAGTGGGTTTTGTGCGAGATGGCAAGTGCCTGTGGCATTATACGGTTCACACATACAGTGTTGTACCACCTCTTGGAATGATCAATCCTGATTTAATCTCGGTATAAAGAACAAAATGATCAAAGAGCTTGCGCAGAGCCACCAGTAGTCACTGAGTGGCTACTGGTGGCTAAATTGGCATGCGCAAATCAGTGGCTCCATTGGTATTGTGTGAGCAATGACATACAGTGATGGCAAAAAATAATGAATGCCCCTGTGTGGGCTCATTCCTAGGTCGAATTGCCTCAAATAAAATCCTAGCATCAGTGTTGAGTGCTTTGAAGCTTATCTGTATCAACTAGGTAATATCTTACCTGTCTTGATAGCTCAGAATAAAATAAATGGTGATTTTTGCAGAAATTGAGTTTGTGGTTTCACATGGTATTGAGAAATGGTTAAAGTAACTGAAAAATAGACCACATTCACACTTTATATCATTAAAATTGATTTGCATTTGGGCTTGGAATGTGGCTCTCAAATTGGCCATTTTCAGCAAAAATGCCCTCAAGATGTCAAAAAATACTGAAAATGAGCAACTTGCGGTGAGCATTCCGAGCCCAAATCCCAATCAATTTCAATGAAATAATGTGTGAATGTGGTCCATTTTTCAAGTACTTTCATGCTACGATAACCATTTCTCGATACCATGTGAATCCACAAACTCAATTTCTGCAAAAATCACCATTTATTTTATTCTGAGCTACTAAGACAGGTAAGATACTACTTAGTTGATCAAAATGAGTTTCAAATCACTCAACACTGATGCTAGGATTTTATTTGAGGTGATTCAACCTAGGAATGAGTCCACACAGGGGTGTTCATTATTTTTCGCCACCACTGTATCTTCACCAGTAGTACCAGATCAAATCTCATGACTATCTATGAATGCTCATGGACAGCCAAACAGCAGCAAAAGGCTAAGAAATGGACTCAAACCACACTCAAGGGCTCCCAAGGTCCAGACCAAACCTGTCTTGCATCTGATTCTGGACTGTAAGATGAGCTCTCTCCCAAGCAGTACATAAAAGAGTGTGAAATATATTTCTGTCAGCTATATGCATTGATTGCATGTCGCAGATTCTGTTACCTACCAGGTTTTTGTGGCCACCGGTTTGCGCATGCCTGCAGAGCCACCTGGTGGCTACCGGTGGCTGATGCGCAAGCTCTCTATTGTACATAAAACTAAACCACCCAAAGTTATTACTCGTATCTTAAGCAGATGCCCTGATTTTATGTACACATGTTTATATTCTTCCTTTTCTCCCACTCCGCCCAAAAGCTGCTGTACGTCCATTCTATTTCCGATTTACCATTGTCTCGGTTGCCTCATGGCTTTACTTCTCACGTTTAATTTCGAACATCACGAATTAACTTCAACCTTCCCTTTTTCGTGCTTTTCTGCGGCTCCATTCGTGCGCTCAAGCCCCACTCAAAAGAAAGGTGTCCGTCGAATGATAATGATCACCAGGCTTGCGTTCCTTCCCCCACTATCCGACTGTCCGACGTTCTCCCATCTCCAATATGGTGTTCCAAGGCAGGCCCTGTCTCTACAAGACCCCTCTGCAGGACCTTTCCAGTGTCTTATCTAGGAACTGCTCTGGGCCACGCATCAAGGCTCAAGTCGCAATGGAGCCGTGCCTTCGGGTATGCATAATCAAACTTGGACGCAAGACCCTTTCCTGAAAACTGCAAAACCTGGGTCAGTCGCTCAACTTCTACGGAATATACGATCGGGTTCTTGCGCAAGAGTTCTCAAGTTTTGAATGTACTCGTCAAGCGTCTTCAAGATCGCCTAGGGCAATGAGTTGAATTATGTCTGATACTGATCACTGTCTCCCCTCGACTTCGATCGTGTTCCATCATTCTCACTCTCTGCAATCTTTCCTCTCGAAGCACTGGTATCTCACACTCCGCGATCTCAGTTGGATCTTGCTGATACTTTTCGGAGAGGACAGATTCGATGCATTGTATCCCGCCCATCTCTCTATCGGCACTTACCGAGGCGAAGAGCTCGCCTGATTTCACGTATGGCTTGAATGTTCTTATCGGCAGTCCCAATTCATCGCTCACGCCGCCACTTCAGCAACCCATGACTTTCACACCTCCCCCTCGGTCGTGGGTTTCGAAACAACTGAGACTGTCCAGAGCATTGCATGTATCTTCGTTCCAATGTACGTCGCCTACTTCGGCATCGATATAAACCACTGACTTATGAATCCAAGCACTGAATCTTGATGCCTGCCGAATTACGTGGTCGGGGTCTTTCCTGAGCCGTCTAATTACCATGTCAGCTGTCCCCAATTCCTACCGTTGCACCAATGACGAGTCCGCCAACCGGATAATCATCCACTGCAACCATGGTACTCCACGGCTGGCAGGTCGCAGCCACCTCCGAGTCCTACACATCGAGGGTATGTGGTTCTTGGTTCGTCCAATTCGAGAGCCAGATGACTGATGGTTGATTATAAGGTATCTATAATCTCCTCACCAATAAATCTCTTTGCTGGTACCATTATTACTTTTTGTTCATTGGCTTAGCATGAATGATTATTTTCTGTAACCAAGTGTAGGTAGATAGGTAGTATCAAGTGAATCAATGTATTTGGGCTTCATTCGCTCATCTACCGGAGCGAAGCGACGGCACATCTTGTAGGTCTTTAACATCTCTGCGCATCGAGATTTGAATCAACTTTTTGTCATCTGTATTGCCACTGAGATTTCACTCAGGTCTTCCTCAGGCCTCAGTTGTTCCAACCTCTGATTGAAGTCCAGACTTCAGATACAATAACGGTGCGATACCACATATGTTTCACTCTCCCACATGAGGGCTCACCAACGCCTTCCAGCTCTATGAGACGGCAAATTTACATCAACCCCTCAATTTTTGTTCAATTTTTGAATGTCTCGCGAGTGACGGAAACCGGAGTATTGCGGAGATGTTGCATGAACGAAGGAGTTGAATAGGGGTTCCGCACAGTTTACAAGTCAAAGCGAAGGCACTTTGAGTCGTCAACGTCAAACTTCAATATATGCCCTGTAAATTAGTAATTTTCAGCAATCCCACACATAAAAAAGTTTCACCATGTTCGCTTCTCCACCGGAGCGAAGCGAAGGCATATCTTGTCTTTCATATCCAATTCATGGTCCTGCTAAGTTTAGGGATAATCTGTAGTGAATCTTCTGAGATTGAAGGCTATCAGTACAAAAATTCCTTATCAGGGCAATATGGCCACTTTGTATGCACAGCCACTGCATCCACTTTCCCAGCTGTTTATCTCCAAGGTAGATTTTGTTTTTACCTTCATACAGACCTCCAAGTCCAATGGAATATGTCAGAGCAACTACACTGTAGAAAGAAGAACATGATGGTCCGAAATTTGGCCAGAAAACTCGGCATGTCACAGCTGTCACACATCCCAACTCCTGTACGAGATTATGCAGTTCATGAGATTGGGAGTAAGGAAGCCCAAACTAAAGACTGGATCTTGTTTAGGTGCTATTCAAATGATTATATCCGCACAGGTGTAATTTCCAAGCAGTTTTGAGCAAGATATACAATTATCAATTTTGGCGATTTCAGACTTTTTGGATTGATGTCTATCTCAAGAGCCATCCCGAAGGTTTGGTTATCCTAAACTCTACTCAGACATCGATTATATGTTTATAATCATATATCCAAAATTTCAGATCAACAGTATTAGCCGGTGTGGAGAAAAATGTGTTTGTTCCAAGTGGTCATAGCATTCCAAGAGGTGGTACAACACTGTAGGCCAGAGGAAGTCAGTGGGGCCAGCGGGCTGGGTTCGGTGGATTTGTATCTCTACAGTGCGGAGGGTGTTGATCCGGCACTGGGTTATGTGGATTAAGGAGGCAATGTCTGTAACAGTGTTACAGCTTAGAGAGTTGTGCTTCGAAAACTGTTGCGTTAGCTTCCCATCGCTGGTGTTCCAAAATGATAAGCAAACTTCACTGGCATTTGGGTGATGTTTCAAAGTGATTCACGCGTGCCCAGTACTTAATATCATGCGCATTAAAAATCAAGAACACGATCATAGAGATTGTATCAGCTCCCAACATTGAAGGGATGGCGACCATACTGTATATGGTACAGTCCGTACTTTTACGAGTTATATGGTTGCATGGCCATATAATTACGGTCTGGGCCGACAGCATTGACAGCTCAAGACGGTATGGTACCCATCCGTATTTTTAAATACTGGTGCATATGTCGGAAAAAGCCCATTTATCCCGCAACGGATTGATACAGCTTGAGACCTTGTGCCGGCTTGAGACCGCTCGGGAGTCGCTGTGGGATGTCTTAGGAGATCTTGCAAGCCGTCTCAAGTCACCCAAGGCTTCGGGGAGCCTTGGAACTGTTGGAAATGGTATTGTCACGCGCCGTGTCGCCCGGTTACCTTACCTACCCCCCCTATCCGTTGCACAGCTTCATCTATATATTCGGCCTGTATCCCTATATTTCATTAGTCTTTTGTATCCTCCGTGCTCGTGTTCCTGAACCCCGAATACACTTCCTTGGGACTCACCGTTGCGTGCGACTTCGTCTTTCACAGGAACCCCTTGAGATGCCTAGGTCATATCATCGCTAAATCCAGGCTAGTATCGCCTGGGAGCTGGCAGCGGAACAGAAGTTCAAGCTGACCCATTGCGAGAGGGTTGTTGTCAGCCGGGTAGGTGGCAGGGTCGAGCCGCGGAACTGGGATTATTTCCAGATTGCTGAAAGGCGTGGAGCTGGGTGGAGCGTTAACCCGGTGGCTCAAGCAAGGTACATAACTCTGTTCATGCCCTTCGAAATTTTACTCATACATACATGTGCACACTTGAACCACTATTAATATCAGTAGTTAATGCAACTCTCTTTAGTCTTACCGACTTACTACACTAGCACTTGTTTACTTCCCTAAATCTGTTCCGTGATGTTCCTTCCATTAGAGTATTGAAGAAAGAGAGGTGGAAGTTTTTTTTACCGGCTCCTGCCTACACCGCTTGCAACAGCTTCGATGGAGTGCCAACTTCCAAGGTTCTCTGACGTTCGGGAACCTTGGAACTGCTTGCCGTAACCTAAATTGTGCGCTGCAAGTGACCTAGTGGCATATGACCTTGAGACAGCTTGGAACTCATTGGAACCCGACGCAAGACAAATAGGATTTTTCCGACATACATATGCCGTACCGGCTAGACGGAGACGGCAAACACGGTTATCACCCGTATCCGTTGCCGTGTCCGCATGAGCAACCCTCAGACCTCTGACGGTACGGTGCCGGTTATCGGCTTACGGCGATCGTTTCCCGTGCCGGTTGCCATCCCCACCTATAACGTCTGCATTCGAACACTACAACACCACGAGGAACAGAGCGGCCAACCCGACAACAGGACCGGAGATTCCCAATGACAAACGCTCTCCAGCACTCTTAGCAACAATCGTCACGCTCTTCACTGGCACACCCAAAGCCGCGCAGCTCGCCACGAACGCTACATTGTGAGTTAGAATGTGTACTGCGGGCATAAAACACTGTCCTACTGTTGATGTCGTTCTGGAGATATGCGATTGTATCCGCTCCGTATTTAGCGTTGCAGTCGTAACATGCCTCAGCCTGGGACATGATGGTGTTGGTGCACAGAGCGGCGCTCGTGGCACTCTACCTTGACGCGTTAACAATCGGAGAATATCGATATAACGCTGCACTCACGTCCAACGAATGTTCCATTTTGGTGCATGGGGTTTGACATTGGGGAGCAATAACTATTTGCCCACCGCTTTGACGAATGGACAAAAGGGGAGAGTGTGGGTAAGTCTGAGGGGCCGGGCTTGGACCGGACACGACTATAATAGAATGGACATCGTCAGAATCACTTTTGGGCAGTCGTGTTCGGTTGGCGTACCTGACTGGGAGGCCAGCAGTAGAGATAGAGACACAGAAAGAATTGCGGTGAAGCCGAGCATTGTCGGGCGATGGTCGTGTGCAGGGAATGTCTGTGCCGAGCAGAAAAAACAACGGCAAAGAGGAAGCAAGGAGAAGGGGAATCAGTAAATGGATTGTAGAATCGCACTCGGTATGCCTCTGAATTTATAGCAAATGATGCAATGGATCGCTCTTGGCAAAGCAATAAGGAACTGTTGGCGGTACTATTCTGGGTTCGGGTGCTATGTGTGCGCACTGCCTCGCCGAATGTACCTGTGGCGTACTTTGTTGCCAGGTGCATTTGTTCCAGTTCTTTTTCCTTCCGGCTGCGTCTGCCATTGATAAACTTTAGTTCCGTAGTCGGATAAAAAGCTTCGTAAATGCTGTTGTATTCCCTACGCGTTTGCAATGGGTTCCCTGCTAAACTGGACTTTCTGGCTCTGAATTCCAACAGGACCGTGTCCTACATAATCTCCCATTTGTGCAAGACTGACAGACTGACAGACACTACTTAGGTTCATTGTGATCCAAAGAGCGGCAGTCCGCAATTTCCGCCTCCTGACTCGCGCAGGAGTCAGACGATAAAGATCTATGCCGTCACAGCCCAGTGCAATGCGCTGGAAACAATGGCATATTGGCGCTTGATCAGGCGCTTCATTAATGATTCGAATCAGGAGCCTTTGGCTGGTATGGCGATATAAACTGGGACCCTCCTTTCTATTGTCCGAGCATATCAGTAGACTCTGGGGCCGCTCAGACACTTGCGGGGCCCAAATTCGACGATAAACGCTCATCTATATCAGTCGTTTCTGTTCCAAATCTGTCCTGAAAAGCTCCGAGCGCTCGAGGCGCTTAATTCCGGAAAGATGTCCTGTGATTTCAGGGGCACGTCGTTCCGTACGTCGTTGTCGCGCGCGTAGTAGTGGCTTTGTGGCGGTTTTGAGGCTGTGCGACGGTTCACACTTGGGCCGGAGGAAGGTAGCGGGCTGGGGCTTGGTGGGTTCGTAACGGTGGGAGCGCAGATTAACAAGACGCCTCACAACTCAGGAGCATGATCTGCCCGGAACTCTATTGTTACGGACTTATCTGAGCAGCGACACGATCGCTTTCAACTTCATCCATATCTGGTCCTAAGGTGGATCATTGAGAGAAAAAATTGAGAGAAAAAAATGTGAAAAGCGTCAAACAATAAATACAATACCATCTATCAGCTTTCGGCCTTTGTACCTCGGCCATCTCGAGCATGTTAATCGTACCTTACGACTGATCTCCTTCCTCTTGTCTCTTTCTTTGTTCATTCTACAGCGGGAAATGACTCAGACGCAGTTTGTACCAAGTCACATCTGACAAACACAGCATTTATCACAGCTTGGAATGCATCCCCATACAATTCATTTATCCTCATAATTTCCGATGCTCCGCCTGGTGCAGATCAATTTATACCACCCGTCCCAGGTATCTAAAACCTTATTCCCAGCCTAGAAATTACCCCTGGTAGTGAATGCAGTACGTGTGCCTCGACGGAAACTTCCTCTGCCCTGTTGTGAATGAGGTAGCAACCTTGAGATATGACGCCGCTTGCTATGCCCCATCTCAATACAGGTATGCCGTGTCTTATATGCTCCAACAAAACACATGCCTGACGAGCCAACAGGTGCACTAATAGCCAATTGTCCCCCATTTAAGCCATTATGCTAGGTATTAGAGAGTTTGCGGCAGCCACTGGAAGCCACCTGGGGGCTGATCAGGCATGCGGTAGTGAGGGGCTGTGGCTGATTCGGTGGTTGAACTAAGTCTTAGTCATTTGGTGCATGCCTCCATTATTGCTTCCCTTTGTGGCCCTAGGCCCTCCAAAGTTGAATTTGATTCTTCTTCCTGGCTCCCTGTTCAAAACAGCAAAACATTCCTATCATTCTGCGGAAATGAGCTGCGAGAAAGGCAGGTAAGCACTATCTTCACTCCAGGATGGCTTTTCCAACAGGGGATATAGGACGGGTGTTTTTAAAGTACAGAACAGGCCAGCCACCAAATGAGCCATGGCCACTGTACACATGCCTGATCAGCCACTGGGTGGCTTCCAGTGGCTGCCGCAAACTCTAATTGTTGGCACAGATGGGGAGGGAAAGAAGCGCGTACACTGTCGGTATCCAATTGGAGTGGGTGGGAGGCGGGGGTTTGCGAGAAGTAGGGATGATGTGGACGGTGGCAGGGGATGCCAGAGTGGTAGATGAGTCTAGATTGTGATTAGTGACTGCCGTTCAAAGTTGCTCCTTTTTGACTCCTTTTTCCGCTCCTGGTTGGTTTCCTATTTGCTTCCGGGAAAGCAACCAGGAGAATCAAGTAGGGAAATTTTTGAAAACAATGTGCTCCTGTTTGCAAAAAGTTCCCTACTCGAGTTCCTTCTTGTCTTCCTAGTCAACTGCCGACTCGGCCTAATTTTGATCGCGGCCTCGGGGCTTGAAATTCTTTCAATCTTCACACACCACTACCACCACTCTACATACGCTGTAATCTGCTCTTTATCATCATCTCTTTTTTTTTTCTAGTTAACAACCTTCTGCCTTGAGTCCTATGGAACTCTGAGTCCGAGTCAGATGAGAGATCATCCATAAGCTCCGTAATTTGCTACTGAAAGCGAGTGCACGGTTCCCGAAGCTGATCCTCCAGATGGCCGAGTATTTGGTCACGCTTCGATTGGTGGTGTTTGCCACTGCCCCGAGCAATCGACATGAGCTGTGGCAGAAGATGTGGCGGGAAAGTAGCTGAGTTTGAATTCAGAGGTGGCCGAGACTTGCCGAAGTAGGATCTCAAGCAGGCAAGCTCTCCTACTTGTCTTCCTGGTTCGAAATCACGGACCCCCCTTTTCAAAGTTGCTCCTTTCTGGGCTCCTACTCGACTTCCTACCTAGTCCCTTTTGACCACTTTTGGCCGTAAAATGGCAAAAAGGAACCGAGTAGGAGATTAAACAGGAAAACGAAAAGGCCAGCTTTGAACGGTACTATTTATCCAAAATAATAATATTCAGACGATTCGGTCGTGCCAGCGGATCTTCCACGTTCAACACCGGTTCTCGTACTGTCTACTATTGATTATATTCGGTGCTCGCATGAAATTATCACACACTCCACAAATCTTCCAACGACTTTCCGACGTGAATCCTTCAATTGTCAACCTCGACATTGGTCGCAACACTATCGTAGATATCCATTGACAAGAGAAGTAAAATGACTCAAGACCTGGTGAAAGAAGCCGCAGTTTCTATGTCTAGGAATTACCAGGGTTTAATTCTTGACACCGCCAGTGTCCGGAGCAACCACTTGCCCCGCTGCGGTAGTCACATACAAGATCTTCTCTTTCCCTTCACAACACCCAAAAGCAGCTGCAGTCGGTCCCTGAAGCACCGTGCTCCCCGCCACATCCCCCACCGCAGTTTCTTGCACCCACGTCCCATTCCTGAGCATAGAAAAGCAGCACCGACCCCGGATGCGTCGCCACCCACGCCCGCCCCTGCGTGTCGAACGCAAAGTCATCGTACCCGCTGCCCGTCGCGACCAGAACCTCGGGCGCGCCGCCGTCGCCGCCGAGGGGTACGCGCCCGAACGTGTTTAGTGCAGCGTTGGTGAAATAGAGCGAGCCCCTGTGCGGATGGAGGCAATTCACGCCGAATACAGGCGGGGGCGCGCCCGGCGCGAGGGCGGCGTCCTCGATCAAAACGCGCACAGCGCCGGTGCGCATGTCGACCTCGTACGCCGCGCCGGGGGCAGAGTCTGCGGCGAGGACGATGTCGAGGCGGCCCGGGGTGGCGGAGAGCCCGTTGGTGAGCGCTCTGTGGGATGCGGGCAGCGATTCTGGGAATGGGAGTGCCGGAGGTAAGGTGGACGCTCCAGATGGCGATGCTGCCCGGTGCAGCGAGGATCGTGCTGACGTTGAGCTCGGAGGCGATGACGGCGTAGACGTCCGGGCGACACTCGGTGATACCGGCGAGGGCGGTGGCGTTGGGGAAGGTGTACACCTCGTCCAGGGTTGCGTTTGCGGCAGTGGGGTCGAGGGTATAAAGTGTAGGGGAAAGGACAGAGGTAAGCAGAAGCTTTCCTGAGGATGGGCGAACGGCGATGTTCTCGAGGAAGAGTCCTATTGGGGACTGGTAGAGTATTTGGGTGGGAAGGGTCGCCACAGTACTCCCTAACAGCGAGGGCCAAATGGTGAAATTTGAAGGCGAAAAGCACTGTGAGCTGGGGATGCTGGTAAAAGTAGGTTCATCGCTTTATAAGAGCAAGTTTCCCAGTCATTGATGTTCACGTTCATTTACCGGCTGGGATTCCGAACTCGAATGATAGCGAAGGAACGGCCATTCTGGGCGCCTACAGGGTTCCCCATGGCATGGTCGTACAGCCGCAGGAGCGTCGGGGACACCCACGGAGAACGGCGCCTCGATGGATCTGTTTCCGTCGTCTTCTTCGTCGCCGCACATGATCAGCGGATGCACGGGTCTAGCGCGGGAAGAGAAAACTTGTAAAGCGCGCAAGTGCTGTTTCATACAGGAAACTGCGCACGTTGTTGGTCCTAGTCCTTCCCTATGCATGCGCGCCGTACACACGCACCCCACCTGGTCGCTTTCCCTCTTTCTCGCGTCCGCCACCAGAATCGCCTCCGGAGCGTCGATCGGGAATGAGTGATCGATCGGAAATAAGTATCTTAATATATTTATATAAGGGCATGAGTTGGTCCAGCGATGCGCAAACCAAGGCTCGAGTTGGAAGTAAGTCGAAGTCGGAGATCTGTAGCTCTGCCTGCGATCGAGTGAGGCGGGGGCGGGCCAGCGGGATCGAGAAACCTGAGCACTGGTGTGTATGAGATCGTGCATAGACCGTCGGTATTCGGGGCCGATTTTAGCATGAGGTGGAGCAAGAACTGAGTCGGAGGGCATGAGCTCTTGATGCTCGGATGTGCGCCCATGTCTCTCGCTTCTAGGACGTCGTCCGTGCTGAGCGCGCCAGGACACAAGGCTTCTCCGGGCGAGCGGATGGCGCGGGAATAGTCTGAGAGACGAGATGTGGGACAATGCTGGTAAACAGCTCAGATGAGGGTGGGAGTGGGTACACGTACATACTGTCCAACCAAAGAAAACATCCAGGAATGTCACCAGACACAGGAGGTGAGCGGTGTTGCGTGTACATGAAACAGACAAGCACATACCTCAGCTATCAAGCGCAGCGAAGCGGGTCCACTCGCCGGTATCGGGGACACGTCAACGGGAGGCTCTATGAGGAAGATATCTGATGGAGACGGCGATGGACTGTTGGTTGACCACGAGCGATCCACATGGATCCAGGGAGATGCGTGAGAAGCCGAAAGGAGCCTTGTTTGTCCGATCATTGTCCAAACATATGGCGGTGCTCGGCCACTGCTTGGAGTGAACCTCAACTCATGAACCCTCTCTTTCATTTCGTCGGGTACTGTCGCCGCGGGGAAAATTATTTAGTAAACTTAGGACCTCCTGGAATCGGATGAAATCCTTGAGTTCGCCGCCTCTCTCCAACTTTGCTCCGACTAGTTTCCGATTTTCAAATTTTTTCAAGCTTCAAGTTGTTTTGCGGCTCTGCCGGCGCCGCTGAGCCTCTCATTTCTCAATATCTGGACGGTAATAGAAAATCTCGGTGGAATTCATCCGACATTGCACGGACCACGGCTTCTTAAACTCGGCTCGACCTGTCTTCTAATTATCAGTCATGGAATCCACGACTTCCATCCATGACATGGATGGAAGGGGACCGACCACGGTATACAACGGCTTCATTGTCATGGGGCTGAGGTGTGATACCTGTGCCTCGACTTCTGGTTGGAGAGGCACGGAAACGTCGAGTCACCTGAAGTTTGCCCCGAACCTCAGATCTCAGAGTACCTGCGTGTTTGGAAGTTGATACAAAATGCTTATCTCGGATTGCCTCAGAATCAACTTGTACCGACTTTGCACGAATAATTATACAAAGAGGGAAAAACTTGATTGCTGTGAAGCTGGGTATGTATAACATCTTTGGGACCCCGAAACATCGAATTCCCCGGAGTGATTTAAAATTACGCTGTCTCTGAAGCCTTCTAAACTCCGCTTTAAATCTTACCTCCGCACCCATGCCGATAAAAGAAGCATGCTTCTTTTATCTTCTTATGGCATTGCGCCGATGTGCCCCTCGATACCGATGCTCACTTCGATGCTTCTCAACTTCGATTCGATGATGCCCGTCCATGAAATTAAATTCTCCCTCCGCGAATCTACCGATATACTGCGCCTGCTTGAGATCGACCTCCTTAGCCGAAGTGGTGGGCCGTGAAGCGGCCCACCACGTTCTTTTTTTACTTCGAATAAGTTCGCCATGTGTGCTGCTTCTTAAGTAATACTCAGTATTCTGGCGGCTCTCCTCAACCGAAGTGGTGGGGTGCAAAGCACCCCACCGCGCTCTTGTATTACATGTACTCATAATGTTGGATGCCAACAGCTGTTGAAAGCCACCAGTGGCCACGGACCTGTACCTATGCGGGCATATAGCGCCCCCTTTGTTGGGGGGATTTAGAGCCGCAGGAACGGCATTGCAGGTGGATATCTTGAAGTTTCCACCGTCCCTGACCTCGGCCCGTCGAGCCTCGAACTCGTCCATCGTCTTTAAATCATATTCTGAGTGTCGGCATACGGTAGGCGAGACGGTTGCGCTTCGATTTCGGTTTTCGGTCCGGATCGACAGTCGCGGTTCCATTCATCAATACCCACGAGTGCAATCGGCTTTGCACCGAGTTAATCAGACCTACCCACTGCAGCTCCCAGAGAATGTGCTGGGGCCAGATGAGACAGACAAATCTGGTTCAGAAGGAGGTCACGGAACACCCAATGAAGAGGAAGAGGAGCCAAATACACTGTCTGATGTTCGTTTCTTAGATAGTAGTCTATCTACGACTTTTTTTGCAACTCATGCCGTACTTAGAATTCTCATTGCTTGAAACGTGTTCTCTTAAGGGTCAGTGGATCGAAGGAAAGGAAGACGCGATGTGGGAGTTATAGTTACGTTCATGTGATCGCGCCGTGCGCCAACATTTCCAGATTGGGAACCGCGACTGTCGATCCGGATACCGAAAAAAAAAATTCGAACCGCGACCGTCGCGCCTACCCTAGTCGGCAGCGGTGTACACACATGTCTCGCGCTTCTCCGAGGGCTGATCCTGGCCCGTTTAAGCCTTCCGTGCCATTATCTATGGGATGTACGAGAGCGCTCACACGGTGACACGGACTAAGTGTGACTATAAGCGGGCTGCTCGCAAGAAGCCGGCTTCTTGGTGCACAGCTTATCGTTGCTGAACGAGGCCTTAGGGTTCCTGAGTTCCTGAGGCAGTCAGCTGTCCGACCTGGCGTCAATTAATGGACCCCACCGTCCTGGGACCCTGAAGCGGCGGCCATTTGCTTCAGCACACTGCAGCTCGGGGCTTAACTAGCAGCGGTGGAAAGTGTATAATAGAGGAACAAAGCAGGATGAACGAGCGTACCTAGTTTTCCCCCCCGAGAGGATATAATGACACTAACCCTATACGTCGTCCTGGTCGCTGCCACTGGTATCGCAATACTTTATCTCTGGAGCTCACGAATAGAGACACGACCTCTACCTCCTGGACCACCAAAAGACCCACTCATCGGACATCTTCGGTATATGCCAACAACTCAAGCTCCATTCTTATTCCATGAATGGGCCAAAACATACGGTTGGTATTCGAGCGCCACTGTTTGTACAATTATCGCTCATTCGTTATAGGCGATGTGATGCATCTTCAAGTGCCCGGAAAGTCGATGATCGTTCTCGATACTCTACAAGCTGCAGTCGATCTTCTTGATAAAAAGGGCTCCATCTACAGCGACAGACCACCATTGCCTCTTTACGAATTGTGAGCCATCACAATTTTCGAGCCGTACTTTAATATATGATTCACAGGCTGGGCTGGACATACATGCTGTCATTTATGCGATATGGCGAAACATTTACTAGACACCGCCAAGTACATCAATCTTTCTTCAGTCGCCAAAGGTGCGCTGGATTCGAGCCAATGCAAACTCAAGAGGCGCGCCAGCTCGTCAGAAATCTCTTTGCGTCACCAACAGAGAAGTATGGTGCCGTCTTGAGCAAGTAGGTCCACTATTTCATTTATATGTTTATAAACTCCCACATACATCGCAGATTCACCACAAGTATACTTGTTCAAATCGTTGCTGGCCATAAAATTGACTCCGATGACGACCCGTATCTCGAGCTGTCTAAGATGGTGCATCAGGTTTTTTCCGTCACAGGCCCGCCCGGCGGCACTGCGATTGATTTCTTTCCACCCCGTAAGTGTTCGTTTTTTCATTGCACCTCCCCACGGACTCATGCTGTACCTAGTTCGTTATTTTCCGAGCTGGTTCCCCGGTGCATATTACGCTGGAATCGCCAGAGCATGGAGGCCGGTGGTTCGCAAGCTATACGACTATCCTCTGGAATGCGTTCAGCGACAGAGGGCAAGCAATCATCTTTTACCCGGAAATTCATCATCTCAGTCTTTACAGGAATCTGGCGATGCCTCACCTTCGTTTCTGCTTTCGCAGCTGGAGGAGATGGACAATGGTGCATCTGAACTCGATCACGAAGAGCTCAAGGGCGCAGCTGCAACTTTATTTGGGGCTGAGCTTCCAGTAATTCCAATGTTTTTCAAGTTGCGTGCCAAGTTAGTTAACAGACTCCGCAGACTCGCAGTGTCGTGGCTGTTTTCCTGCTCGCGATGGTCCTGAACCCACAATGCCAAATCAGAGCGCAGAAAGAAATCGATTCTGTCGTCGGGACCTCCCGGTTTCCTACATTTGAAGACCGTGCAGAACTACCGTTCGTTGAGTGCATATTACAGGAAACACTTCGGCAAGCTTTCCATCCCACACGTTGTCCTGCCGAAGTCTGTAACTTTTGACAGGTGGAATCCAGTCGCTCCGCTCGGTACGCATGTATATAATATGCGGCTAGCGACTCTGATGGGAGTATGCAGGTGTCCCCCATCGCTCCACTCAGGACGATATCTATCGGGGAATGTTCATCCCCAAGGGTTCCCTGATCCTTGCGAATGTTCGGTCTGTGTTGTTTCCTCCTGCTCATGCCATCGTCTCTTTACAATATATCCTATTTTACAGCGGGATGTCATTAGACGAGAGTACCTACAAAAACCCTACCAAATTCATCCCTGAGCGGTTTCTCCTTCCGCCCTTGGGAAACGGCGAGCTCCCTTTTACATGCCTGTTTGGATTCGGGCGGAGGTGAGCATTAGACCTTTTTTGTGACTGTGAAACAAACTCCCTTACATCTGAACCTGGCAGGAAATGTCCCGCTGTCCACTTTGTAGAGAGAAACCTCTGGATCGCAATTGTGTCGATCCTAGCGACTTGCACTATCTCGAATGTACTGGATGAACACGGAAACGTGATTATTCCGGAAGCCTCGATGAGCGATGGGGTGGATAGGTGAGTAGGGGTTGTCGTTGTCTCCAGGCATAAGGCATTGAGTTAACCCTCGACTCGTTCCAGCTACCCGAACGATCTTCGATGTCTGATCAAGCCGCGGTCTAACGAAGTGGAAGCGTTGCTGGAGGAAAGCAAATTGTCACCGGGCGCCTAGTCGACAGTCTGCAGACTGTGCGCTTATAGAGAGCCATTATCCGATTGTATTGTATCCAGCACTGGTTGCATCCTATTCGCTACCGTATTCGTATTTTCTTCTCGTCTCCGTCGCTGCTATTATCGACCTTTACTGCGTAAAACACGTCATCTGCCTTGACTGATTGAACTTGTCGCACCCTCTTTATGAAGCCTTTAAGTGCCGCTTAAAATGCCTGTTCCCTTGCCCGTTAAGGGCTCTGGAACCTCATAATTCGATCAATCATACACATCCGAGTCTGACGTGTGAAGAGCTTATAATATTGTGATGCTCATTATAGACTAGAACAATTTAATCAACCTCGCACCATAACCTCCTGGGCGTAATGCAGATTAGCCTTGGCCTTTTTGAACAAAACGAAAAATCCAGACGTTGCATTCGTATGCCGTCCCAGGAGTTGGACATCGGCTTCTTTCTCCGCAGTTTCTGCGAAGCGACCCTGGCTATGGTCTACAAAAGTTTCTTTTGCTGACGTTGAACCAGCGTGCAATGCATGCAGAACCTAGAATCGAAAAACTTGCGCGACGATAATTTTTCAATTCTCGTAGCTGTACTGGGTGCTCATATTTGTCGGCAATTGCGGTATCATGCATCAGCTTAGGTTGAAGGGACATCTAGAGAAGAAGTCACCAGAAAAACGGAGTATAGGATCACATATTTACACCCTGGTTGAAGGGCTAGAATTATGCTCGAATGCATCCCCAGACCTCAGCACTGGGAGGACCAGCGCCCAGCACCAACCGCGATACGGAGTCGACTTACGCCCACGGAATCGGTCCCGAAAGGGGGTTGATATCTGGCACTGAGGAACAATTCATGTTATAGACAGTAGACGACAGGGACCGTTGCGCGATAGAATAAAGATCGACCTTGGGATTCAGAATGGGAAAGCTCCCGGACCATAGGAAGTAAACTTGGACCATCTGCAGTTAAACGCAAAAAAACTCCGACCCCACAAAACTCAGAAAACTAGGAATCACCAATGAATCACATAACACTGCGAAGTTATTTTCCTCGAACCACTTTGTCACAATGCTAGCTTTGTGCTTTGGATCGTTGTCCTGCTGAAAATAGTAGTCGTGCACATCGATCTCAAGGTCATCCATGGTGTCGAGGAAGTTGTCCGGTAAGATTTTGCGGTACAACTCCTTGTGCATGTTCCCCTCAATGCGGACAAGCCGGCCCAACCTGTGAAGAGTGATCATTCCCCATATCATACATAACCTTCCCCCCGCCGTGTTTCCCCCTCTTCTTCGTGAAGCGCGGTCTAAGCGTTCGTTTGGCTTCCTCCAGCACCACTCCATCCCATCTGACCCAATGAGACGAAAAATCAACCCGTCTGAGAACGTGACCTGCTTCCAATTCTCCACAGTCCAAGCCAGCATCACCTCGGCCCACTCCTTTGGCTTCTTTAAATTTGGGTGCGAGATGAGGGGTACCGGGGGACGAATATGAGACTCGAGACCACCTTCCCTGAGGTGCCTTTTCACGGTATCCACATGGAGGACGGGGTAGAACTGCTCCTGTAGGTGCGTCGCGTCGTGGGCCCTCTTGATGGCAAGTTGTTGGACCACAAATCGGGTGTCCCGCTCGTCCATCCTGGGTGGCCATTCAGTTTTGTGTCTGAAATCGTAGTAGTTCTCCTTCTCGCCATATTTCCGCCAGATGCGAATGATCTGGCGATCTAAAATTTCATGATGGCCGGTGAGATGCGCCCGGATGTAATCCTGAGACCGTCCTTCTCTTTTCCATGCTACAATCTTTGCCTTCTTTGTAGGAGTTGTGTTAGGGCCATAAGACCAGTTCATAGACGGTAGAATACGGTGTGCAAAGTAGAGCAGTAGAGATGCGTTCAAAGTGGCAGTACAAGTGTAGAGTTGTTTGCCGGAAATGTGACCTCATTCAACAAATCAGAAGTGATTTATCGTAACTTGCCGAGGAATAATGCCGCAAACTGGCTACTTCACAGAGATACAATACATACCCCAGGCTATACACAGGGGGCAAAAGCCGAGGCACCTGGATTCCAGGTGCCTCCGAGGCACGTGGTCCAAAGGCTGCAATGTCGAATACAAAAGGCCTACAAAGGTCCTTAGGTCAACAAAGAACAGACAAAGGAGGGACAAAGGACAGGCAAGATTTGCTCTGTGGTGAAAATCCTGCCTGCCCTTTGTCTCACCTATGTTGATTCTTTGTCCACCCAAGGACCTTTATCGGTCCTTTGTCCACCAGCTCATAACCTGCAGAGAACATGCCCCGGAGGCACCTGGAATCCAGGTGCCTCGGCTTTTCCCCCGGTGATAACTCTCTCACTCAAAGTCTGCCGAAAAAATGCGCCCATCGTGCGCAATTCTCAAATTTCCATGAAAAAACCCATGTGACATTTCTTTTGCCGAGTTAGTGTAATGAGAGTGACATTTTTGGCTTGGCCAAATGGCTTGCGCCTGCCCCAGATCACTCGAGAAAATCCGCCTCCGGCCCTTTACCATACTGTACTATTATGGACCTGTCCGAATTTTAGAATTTGGATGGACAGGTACAGCGGTGTTACACCCAAACAAAATTTGTACCAAGGGCAGGCAAGCCCATAGAAGCCTCTGGTTGTTCAGGCACTTGACTCACAGTCGAGTTCTAGTATGATGGTGGGGGAGAGCGGGGCTGATAGGAAGGGCAAGAGAAGGAAGACATCAATCTTAAAGCAGCAGCCATCAGGAAAATCCAAAGTTGCCCCATAGATGAAAGGGCAGCTATGGGGGCCTATGGGGTACTATGAGTGTCTATGAGATACCCTGAGCACTATAGTGTGCTATGGTGAGCTATGATGAGCTATAATGAGCTATGAACATTGGAGGGTCTATGGGAGTCTATGAAAGTGTCTTGGGTTGCTATGTTGATCTATGGTGAACTATGTCAGTCCATCAATTTTTATTGTCTACTATCATGGTCTATGAGTAGCTGTAGCTTTTAATGTAGTTAATTTTATCATCACTTATGGGATAACTCAACTCAACTGCGTTGAACACAATTTGCCAACCTTGCATATTCAGACCTGATTAGGAGGATCTAATTCCTGAGAAGGCACTGCTTCCAGGAAAGTATCTCACAATTCATGGTTGAACAAAGCCAGTTCTTGAAAAATAATCTTAATGAGTCTTGTAGCTCTTATTTGGCTCTATAAGTTTCATTTTGGGTCTATTTTTAGATTGGTGACCTGCAAGGATGGGTTTTGGCTACATCAACCACAATCATGGTTTGTGGTTTATGTTGCCTACCAATACTACTTTAAACATAACATACCAAAAGAATAGTTGAGATGAGTGGGGACCTCAATGGTGCTGGCAGGCAGAACAGCTGTAGTATCACATAAAGCACTATAGCTTTCTATGGTTACTTTAGTGTAAAGGTTATTTTGTTGCTTTAACATTTTCTTAGTTTGCGTGAGGGTCAAGAGTTCAATTCCCCGTACTAGCATTTATTTACAATACTCAAGTTGCATTTAGTACATAAGATGAATTGGATTTCCTTTAATAGATGTAATACCAGAGAAACAATAGGTCAAAAGGGTAGTTGGGTGAAAAAAAAACATTTGCCTTTTGGCTGAAATATGGGTGCTATGAGCCCTATGGCTATGGCTACTATGGCTACTATGATAGACAACATGGGAACTATGGGTGTCTATAGATTTGACCCCCGCCCCCCTCCCACTTTTCTATAAAGTTGGCCCATCTGCTATGGCCACTATGGCTTCTATGCGGTGCTATCTGGAGCTATGCAGCAACTTTGTGTTTTCCTGATGGCCAGCAAGCCTTCAACATCATGCGGCAACCCTTGGCATTACCATGATCTGCATTTGACATTTGACAGTGGTACTTGGTAATTGAGGTGTGAAACCTGGTAAAAAAAATGGGTTAGGGTGTCAACTGGTGAACAGGGAGCAAAAAAAATCGAATCTAGGCCATTTTCAGCCAATTTTGAGCATTTCAGCCTTATGTTTTGAAAATTCATCAAACCCAGCCATTATAGTGATGTACCACCTCTTGGGACGGCCAAATAAAGATTGATCTCGGAGTAATTGAGGCAGGCTCTGGCAGCCAATTTGACCTGGCCAAACACATCTTTAGTACTGAGTCTGTATTCTGGATGGTAATTCTGAGAAAATGGGGCGGGAGTGGCTGATATCGAGCAGGATCAAGCAAAAAATCTCTTATCAATCATTTACCACCGCTTGGGATGGCATCACAATCATCGGCTAATTCACTTCTACTTTGAAACCCATGGACACTGTTCTCCTCCTTGTCCTTGTCCTGTTTGTCTTGGATATTTTTTGGGTCTGGGCAGTACCTCAATCTTGTAGTCTTTGAGCTTTGGTTTCAACCACCTGGGCCAGTGTTTTTCTGCCTTGGCAGTTGTCTTCTCAACCTCCCACGCCGCAACTCCCTGTCCACATTGTGTCCTCGGATTGCTTCATTGGCATCTTTCCACGTCTTGGTGCATCCAGGCATGGCTGGGCTGGCATAGAGGGATGGCAGGTGCAACAAGATAATTTGTGCGTGTCAGTGATAGACCAAATTGGGAATGTGATGTGACATACCCCATATAGAGTTCCCCAGCAAAATCCACCTTTTATAATAGCTAGAAGCACTTGGTCACACTCAAATTGCCCCAGGTGGAGGATGTACATTGGAAACTGAAGTATACCAACTTATAAACAATTGATTGAATAATTGCCTGTACAAATCCGAAAATGCACATCAAATCATTTCATGTTTTCGGCAATTTTGATGGTGATGTTGAATTTCAATGGGATCCATTCCCTTGATAATCCTCAAAAGTATACCTAAGACTTAGCACTTTGCATTGGAAAAAACTCCCAGGACGCAACACAAGTGGGGAGGCTGAAAATGGCCATTGTTCCAAGTGGTGATACTGTCCCAAGAGGTGTTACATCACTGTATGTGTTACACGTCTGAAAAGGCCAGTGTTATGTGTTACGTCCAAATTGAATGAAATAGTACAGTAACAGGACAAGCACTGCCATCTGCCAACAGCTTCCCCGTGGAGCTAGAAACTGGAGCCAGTGGATGGCTCTAATGACACTTGCACCAAACAAGTGTCCTCCCTCTCTTCCTCCACCCTCTTTGCAATACCTCAACCCTCTCAAGATCAAGATGCCTCTTTTCACTGACCACAACACAATGAAAATTGATGTGTAGTGTGTCCACTGCCCCAAACCCGAGTGCCCGTGTTTCCTCCCTGCTCCCCACCAGTGCCAACATAGCCAAAACCACAGCAAGTGGTACACCATTGTATGTTTCCACGTGTTAGTGGTACACTGTTGTACATTTCCACATGTTTCCTCCACTTCACCTTGTACTAAAGTGTTCAATTTAGTGCTATAATGAGTCTCATGGCCACCACTTCAAATTCTGGGATTTGGGCACTACCACCGCTCCTCCTGCCGCCTGGGTCAACACACCTCCTCCTGCCCAGAACAGTATTCCCCCTGCTGCCCAGTCCTCTTCAAATCATCCCCGTCCTGCCAGAACACCAAGCACCAAGTGCTCCTCCTGCCCCTGCCCTGGCAACACACAGCGCAAGTGTTGCTGCTGCAGGACCCACTGCCACACACAGCCAAGCTCCTTCTGCAGTGTCCACGAGGTCGTGCCACTGGCACGCACACTCTCCAACACCAAACTGCAGATCCTTGTTGCGGGACTCAAGGAAGCAGCCACAGCCCTTCCAGCATCACACCGCCACATGAGCGAGTTTCACCACCAGTGCCTCACCCAGGAACAGGAAGCTGCTGTGTGTCTTGCTGCACTGACATTGCTCCCCTCATTGCCGACACCCTCGCAAGAAGCATGTAACTGGGTGTTTGCCATCAGCATTGCCCTTGGTACTTCACCCCCACTGCTCATCATGTCACAACCCACCCGCTGTGTTACACTCATCTCCTGGACCCACAGCACTGAGGTGAGCACAACCCCTGTCCAAGACCTCCCCAGCTGGGCCCAGATGTGGCCCATGATCCACCTCGCCAACTTTGCACCTTTTCTTACCTCTTACATCCATCCTCACCCTGACCCCTACTATGACTACTGGAACTTCCAGTTGGGTCAGTGGGTCAGCATCCCACAGGTGTACACCTTCTACATATTGACTGATGAGCCGATCCTCCTGCTTTGTTCGGGCATGGTAGCCAATGAAGCCAATGACCAGGACGACCTCATGGCATCTTTCACCAGATTTGTTGACAGATTCCTCTATCGTGTGGAGCTCCCCGCTGCCTTGAGCTGCAAGTGCCAGCACACGACGACCCCGGCAAGCCAGCACCCAAGCAAGAATATCAAGCCCAAGGTCACCAACTCCTCCTCCGACGAGCTGGAGATTAGTGAGGTCTGCCACATGGTTAAGCTCGAGCCACACACACCACCCACATCCCACCTCAGCTCTGCCCCAGGGCCGTTGTTTTCATGTTCGCACCTGAGCTTCCCCATTCCCATGACCATTGCCTCAGGCTCGTGCCAGCACTTGTTCAGCCCTTCACCACCGCCCATCACCTCTACCTCACATCTCCCTCCTTTGTTGTTCATGTCATGCTGCATATCCTCATTGTCACTGTTGCTGTCCACTCCCTCCCTCTACAACATTACTTTCACCACTTTTTCCTCCTCATTGTCGCTGTCCTCCCCTGGCTCATCTTCGAGCAACCCCATCCATTTCCCCAAGGACAAGTAGCACAATACAATGGTAGCACAATTATATCACTGGTTGTTTTTTAGATATATAGATTTGTATCCTAGTCTTGTACATGTCCTGTAGCCAGATCAATTACAATATTTCTCTCCTGCAATGAGGCTTGACAACAAGAGACGACCAGTGATGGAGAGCAAGCCGTGCATAATACTGAGCATGTGAAGCTTGAACTCCTGTCCTCCTTCCTCATCTACTTGCTTGCCAGTGTTGCCTTCCCAGCCTCATGGAGTCCTTTCTAGGCTCATTCCAGCTGGACTCTTTCTCTGGCACTAATTTCCCCTCCCTGACACTCACAGATTCATCCAATGCTTCGTCAAGTGCCTTTTCAAAGACAGTCTTCTGCTCAACAGCAATTCCTGGGTCCGTCAAGGATGACAACATCAACAGCAAGTTTACTCATTCCTGGGACTTTGAAAGCTGGCTTGCTGAAGAAGAGCACACAAATTGCATTGAGCTGCCTCTGGTGAAGAAGATCTCTGGCCTACCGGTGTTTGAAGTCAAGTACTGGTATGTGGTATGTGAGCTCTAGGCAGGGTACAGGTGGATTCAAAACATATGAAAAGAAGTGTCCTGGGTGATCCCAGCGGCTGGCAGACAAGTGAACATGGTGTGAGTGTGCCTTGACTATAAAACAAAACCCTGGACAGACCACCATGCTTAGTGTATACTCAAATGAACACAACCACACCCTCTGCAACGGCGACCTTGCTTTCACACATATTTCAAAAAAGACAAGTGCGACTCAAGGTCGCTCCAGATCACATTGTGCATACCTCCTTCTTTCAACATTCTACTGAGCTTAAATCCTTCTGTAGTTGGATCTGCCTCATGCTGGGACCTACCATGAGGACAATACCTTTGACGACGACAACCCGACTGAGTGCACTGTAGTCTGTACTGACTTTATCCAGCTTCGCGACAGTTGACAGATTAAGAAGGAGATTGAAACTGAACATATCCAATTACACTCTGACAATGGATGTCCAACCCTCCTTGAAGACCGATCCTCCCCCTGCTGACTCTTACTTAGCTGACAACATCTTCATGATAATGATCGAAACTGGATGGCAAGGCAAAATGTACCAGAAATACAGCAGTGCGATACTCTGCATTGATGCAACACACAACATCACTATGTACGAACATCTCAATCTGACAAAGCTCATGGTACGTGATTCTTGGGCTCACTAGTTACAATGATTAAATACAACGAACAGTATATAGTCGTAGCATAGCCGTAGATATTCTGTACCTCTCCTAGTGTTTTATTCAACTTCATTGACGAATGGTTAATACCTTACACCACCCAATCCCTTGTCATCGTGGACACTTGGGTGTTTGTCATTGTAACAATCCTGGTCGGCTGAATGCTGGCATCAAATGGTTGTCAAGAGACCATACAATACTTTATCTGCCTCATACAGAAGCAGTCACCACTCATCATTCCACAGTACATCATGACCAACTTCAACCATGTGCAAATCAATGCATGTTGTGCTGGCTATGGATCCCAGGCCTTCATACTCTTGTATTGGTGGCATGTATTGCACACCTGGCAACAGCACTTTGCCATCTCGAAGTTCCCTGAACTCTGGGAGCTGCTGAAGAAATGGGTCCACATGGACGAGGAGGAGGGCTTCAAGCAGGCCTGGTGTGAGATGCAGAGAACAGCTCCATCAAAGGTTGTGCAATATTTGACCAACTACTGGATGCCAGATACTGTTGTATGCATGTGGTCAGCTTCACACTGCTGGACTCGCACCATCTTTGAGATGTGTGAAACAAACATGCTGGTTGAAATGTACGTGCTCTTATCTATCTGATGAGCATATTCCCTGACTAGAACACTCTAGATGGCACCATGTGCTCAAGGGCAAATTCCTACAGAACAAACGGAACCAGTGCCTGGACCATCTGCTGTACATCAATTTCGACCCCACACCTGCCAAATGGTGTGCACAAGCTGTTCTGCCTGATGGCATCAATTTGGGCGAGGGCGTGGCTTGCACCCGAAATTATTGAAATCCTAGCAAGGGTGAAGTCAAAATAATATCTGTGAGATCCATTTGATTCTCTTCTAGTAGTCTATAATCATTAATATCTTAATTTTGGGCACATTGTGGGCATTAGACATGTTGTATGCCATTACAAGCCATTCTACCGGCAGAATGGCTTGTGTCTGGTGTGAGTAATTTTTTCTTGTAATAGCAATTCCGAAGGGTGCTATAGAGCCACATTAGAAATAAAATCATGAAGCTCAAAGAAATGGTTCAGAGGATGGGAGCTCGTGCTGGAACCAGACAGTATCAAATGACATAGTCATGTCACGCTTACCCCGGGATAAGCGTGATGTGACTCCAAACTCAGTCTTCTTGAGAGTTCAGTTTTTGGTGTGCCAAAGTGGCTTGCACCTGTGTCAAGTGGCTTGTTCCAGGCGAGGGCGTGGATTTGACCAACATCACCCGCCCACACCCGGCAAAATGGCTTGGCAAGCCATTCGGCCGGCTTGGCATCAGCCAAAAAATGAAAGTGGCTTGTGTGTCCTACACATCATATGGGCACCCAGTGTCTTATTCTTTGTGGCAGATATACTACAGTAAGTCTCCCGCAGATCCCTAGGCCACCAATTTTCAGGTCTTTTCAATAGTGTCGTCAGTAGCTCTCACCACTGCAGCCAACTATGAGATTAACCGAGAATCTGCATGCAAGCCAGTGGGCTTGCAGGGTCTAAGTGATAGATCACGTGTCTTAGTGCTCACCTGGATACAAAATGTCATGAAAAGTGTCCACTGAACAGAGATATTCATGAAACAAAGTTTAAAATCACCTGACTTCTCAACCACATGGTGATTTCTGAACATGAGACCGGAGTCGACGGCTTTCTTCCACAGAACTATGTCTTATACTGTTAGAAACTGGATACAAGTCAATATACTATATTCTCAGTAACGTCGTAGCGGTACTGGGGACAGTACCTGGATACAAGTCAATATACTATATTCTATATAAATATGAGTCCATGTACTGTCTGAATCAAATCCAAGGCTCACCTCAGTAACGTCGTAGCGGTACTGAGGAAAGCCTTAATTTAAGCATGTCTTCTTCTTAGAAGGCCACGGCCCGATCAATCCCGAAGACAGCTGATCTCCGAGATTGCGGTGCAGCTTCTGCTGCTTCCAACACTCCTCCTCAATTCGGAGACAGCTTCAGGCCGGCGAGGTCCCTGAACCGTTCGAATGTCGATGCTGGCAAAGCCTTGGTGAAGATGTCCGCAAGGTTGTCCTTCGTGGGGATGTCGACAAAATGCACAAGCCCACGTTCGCTGCATTCACGGCTGTAATGATGTTGGACCTCAATGTGTTTTGCACGTTGATGGAAAGACGGGTCTTCAGTGAGTATTCGAGCTCCTCTATTGTCGATGAAAATGACTGAGGGATCTTCTTGCTCGAGGTGCAGACCATGCAAAACATTTCGCATCCAGACAGCTTCTTTTGTTGCCTGCGCTGCTGCCATGTACTCGGCTTCCGTTGAGGAAGTAGCGGTAGTGGCTTGTTTCTTTGACATCCAGGATACCAGTCCAGATCCTAGATCGAAACAGTACCCAGAGACAGAACGTCTTGTGTCCGGGCAGTTGGCATAGTCTGAATCAGAATAGCCTGTGAGTCGTGCAGTGCTATCACCACCTAGCTCGAGCTCATATTCCCTCGTTCCTTTCAGGTATTTCACCACGTGGATCGCTGCTTTCCAGTGAGTTTCACCGTGCCCACTGTTGAAACAGCTTAAGGAGCTAACAGCGTGCATGATGTCGGGTCGAGTTGAAATGGCAAGATACATGAGTACTCCCACAAGTCGTCGATAGGGCTGCTTTGCAGCTCGTCGTCCCTCCTCCTCAGATTGTGGGAGGTCTCGTTTGGTGAGTCTGGTGTTTGGGGGAAGAGGTGTTCTGACCGGATTCGCATCTTTGCAGTTAAATTCTGACACGATCTTGTCAATGAGTGCCTTCTGGGAGAGGTAAACAGTGCGTTTCTGCCTGTCTCTGCGGATTGCCCATCCAACAATGAAGTGAGCATCATCCCTCGATATCTTCCATTCTGCATTCAACTCCTCCTCAAATCTGCGCTCCTCCTCAATGCTACTTGCAGCAACTGTGAAATCGTCGACATGTACAGCAGCAAATACCACACCTGAGTCGCGTCTGCGATAGTAGATGCAGTGTTCAACACTGAGCTGTGTGAAGCCAAGAGTTTTGATGCGAGCATCCATGTGTTTGTTCCACAGTCGTCCACCTTGTTTCATGCCATATAATCCTTTGTGTAGCTCCCATACCCAGTCCTCTTTTCCTGGCACCTCAAAACCTTTTGGCTGTTCCATCCATGTAGGCTCGTCAATGTCACCATATAGGTATGCTGTCTTGACATCGATCTGAGTTAACTCAAAATCCAATGCAGCTGCAATGTGGAATAGGATACGAAGCGACTCAGCACGTGCTGTGGGGGATGTTGTTTTGTTGAAGTCTTTGCCATATATCATTCTGTGGCCCAGGAGAACGAAGCGCGCTTTGTACCGTGACACCAATCCTGCAAAATCACGTTTGGTTTTGAACACAAATTTTCCACGCATAATCTTGCGCCCTTTCGGGACAGAGGATCGTTGGACTAGTGTGTATACACCCATGTCGTCAATGGACTTTAATTCATCCTTTATTGCAGTGAGCCATTTGTCTGCATTTGGGCTGCTGAGTGCTTCTGCAGCTGACCGTGGGTCATCCGGGTATTCCAGGTTTATCTCCAAGTCCTCAGCAGCTGGTGAATCAAGAATCATGTCATCGACTAGAGATTGGGCAGTGTCATCATTCAGTTTACGTTCCTGTTTTCTTGCTTTTCGATCTGCTTTGACACGTTCACCAGCAGCCTTGGATTCTGCTACTGCACGGCGAGTTCGCTCCTCAGCTGATTCTGCGGGTGTCCGGGTGCTGCGTCGCTGTGCATTGGGCTCAACATCAAGTGGTGGAGGCACTGGGTGATCCTCTGGCATTTCCAAAGACTCCTCATCGTCATCATCATCATCATCTTCAATCTGTATACGCTGGTTGATGGTATCCTCTGTGTCCTTGTTCACCACCCGCCCTGGATGTAATGGCGTTGGAACAGTCTGGTGTGATTCTATGAATTCAACATGGTAAGATGTGAGGACACGCCGGGAGAGTTTGTCGTAGCAGATATATGCCTTGGAGGTATGTGAGTAGCCGATGAGCTGGCATTCTATCCCACGCTTGAATATTTTGGGATTGTGCTTATTTTGAATCAGGACAAAAGCCTGGCACCCTATCTCACGAAGGTTGGAGAGGTCTGGTTTTTCCTCATACCATGCCTCATATGGTGTCTGCCTGTTTTGGTAAGTTGTTGGGCGTCTTTGAATGATATATACCGCTGTCTCAACAAAATAGTCCCACAGATTTGGTGGAAGGTTGCAGGCAGAGCGCATTGTTCGTGCCAATTCAAAAACAGTCCGATGACGCCGTTCCACCATGCCAATGTGAGCTGAGGTGTAAGGTGCGGTGGTCTGTAATTTTGTCCCATGATTTGCAAGCCATGCTCTCATTTGGTCACTCTTCAGTTCTCCACCATCAATGCGGTAAATCCCCACTTCCTCTCCACTCTCTAGACGACGCTCATTCTCCCAGCGCTTTAGCTCACAGAATGCTTGGTCTTTAGTTCGCAGCACAACACACCAGGTCATATCCGTGTATTCGTCGACCAGTTCCATAGAGTAAAGATTCTGTCTAGAGGATTGCACCGCTTCCGGCCCCGTCAAATCAACATACACCACCCCAAGTTTCCTTGTTGACCTTGTGTGTGTCCTAGTCTTTGGTACAGAGGTGCGAGTCTGCTTTCCAAAGATACAATGTTTGCATTTGGGGGGTAGTTGGGATAGGTCAACAGGCATACCTTTCGCTAGCCCACGTTCAGCCATTTTGCGAATTGTAGGGATACCAATATGGCCAAGACGACGGTGCCAGACTTCAAGGTTTGCAATACTGGTAAGTGTGTGTTCGACTGAAGCTGCATCGGATGCGGCAGCAAGTGCAGAGGCGGCCTGGACGGGTACTGGAATATTCTTTGGCTGAACAATGGTCCCATCCAGGAAGTAAAGCTTCTTGTTGCGACGATGGGCTGTAAGAGCGACACTGTCCACAGTAGTCTCACCCGAGGCCACAATGAACATTTCCTCGTGAGTAAAGACGGCAGTGTAGTTGTGATCGGTAACACATCCAACAGACATCAAGCGCATGGACGCCTCTGGAACGAAATAGACGTCGGCAATAATAAAGATGGTGCCGTTTTCCTGGCGTATGTGAACCTCGCCCTTCGCTGTGGCTTCGATGAAGGTGCCACCAACACCATAGATCTTGATGGGAGCAATGATCTCGAAAGTATAGAAATCAGCTTTGAAAGGAGAAATGGAAACGGTAGCTCCAGTATCTGCCGCATAAGGATCGAGTCTTGCAGCAGCAAGTGCCGTCTCGTCTTCCTTGGTAATAGCCGCATTATCGAGGAAGGTCATGTTGGCGAACAAGGGGTAAGTGGATGCGGCCATGGAATATTCGGACGATGCATCCGAGCCTCGACGAGCATGGTATGTCGAATAAATTTCTTCAAGCTCTGCATTAGAGGTGACCTGTGTGAACGCGGAAGCGGCAATCTGTGGCTCGTCCTCTGCCATCGTAAAATATACGGTGTTACCACTGGAGTCCTTCATCGCAAATCGAGGTTTGGCAGCTGGTTTGGTAGCCGCAGGAGCTGTGGGTGTGGTCGAGGGCTTGTCAAGCTGCTTTGCGCTGCGTCGTGCCGCCCTCTGCTCGAGTACCTCCTCACGGCGTCCTTCCATTGCGCCGCCCTTGGCCCAGCAGTCGTCGGTGCGATGCGGCCCATTGCAAGTTCCACATAGACCCCTGCTGCCGCTGCCTGCCTTTCCCGACTGAGGCTTCTGGGCACGAGCAGCATTTGCACGCTCCTCAGTTGAAACCTGTTTCGTCTCCTCCTCCCATCGAAGTTTCTCCTTCTCCAGCGACTTGACAATGTCAGCCGGTGTCGCAAGATCATCGTCCTCGTATTTCTCGCGGATGGAGCGAAGCTCGGGGGATAGCGAGCGAAGAAGTACGGCAAGTGCGAGTTTATCGGGATCCAGTGTGCTGATCTCAAAGACCTGCTTGCTGATGTTGCGCACCTTCCCGGCCGCATTGACCATATCAGCGCCACGCTCGATGCGAATCCCGAGTAACTCGTCGAGAAGAGAGGTCTGAGTCGAGGCTTTCTGGCGATGACGTTTTTTTCAGCTCGGTCCAGATGTCATGGGCAGATGTGATGGTACAGTGGTCACGAAGGTAGTCGCGCTCAGCAGTCGATATGTTCATGCGAATACCAGCCTGCGCGAGCTTGTCATTCTTTGTCCAGATCGGGAGATCGGAGTCGCCTTTGGCCGGCTGCGGAATTTCGCCCAGCACGTATTCGAGGATTCCAGCATATAGGAATGCGTCCGATGCGCTCTCCGACCAGACGGCATAGTTCCGCTTCTCGAAATCGAGTGCATCGACGCCGGAGACAGCCTTTACTTTGATGATTTCCAGCGGCATGGTGATTGGGAGTGAGACAAAGAAAAAGTTTCGTAAAATCTCGTTCTGGTTGTTGTGGGTGGTTGTGGTGTGTCAAGGGGATGTATGTGCGTCGTTTGGGTCCAGTCTTTCAGCAGCAATAGCCCATAACCTGTTAGAAACTGGATACAAGTCAATATACTATATTCTCAGTAACGTCGTAGCGGTACTGGGGACAGTACCTGGATACAAGTCAATATACTATATTCTATATAAATATGAGTCCATGTACTGTCCGAATCAAATCCAAGGCTCACCTCAGTAATGTCGTAGCGGTACTGAGGAAAGCCTTAATTTAAGCATGTCTTCTTCTTAGAAGGCCACGGCCCGATCAATCCCGAAGACAGCTGATCTCCGAGATTGCGGTGCAGCTTCTGCTGCTTCCAACAGTATACTCATATATTACCAGTGTATCGCTTATACTAGCTACAGGTAATAATATCTGCTACCACAACTTGGTGCCGTTGAGAGTGTATCGCTTATACTAGCTACAGCTACAGGTTCCGATAGGTTATGGGCATCTGAGTTCGCCGTTGACGACGACGAACCCCGGAATCCTTTCCTAGCTCGTTTACCTCGCCTCGCCCAGTGGGAACAGGTCGATACCCAACTTCTTCACGTCTTATGTGTACTTCTTGCCATCTTGCCATTCGCACATCGCGCCACCCGATATGGCTTCAATAATACCGTCTTTATCGTCCAATAATCCTTTCCATGTCCCCTCCAACCCCTGGACCGCCGGGAACCAGCAGGCGACCTCCGCGTTACCGCTGCCTGTCTTCACACCCGTCCGCCCCGTGGATCCTCGTCTTGCACAACAACCTCGCCCTTACGTCCCCGGTGGTCACCGTGCGCCCGTCGGTTATATCGACGAGTCGCAGTCTTTCGATTCCCTCTTCGCCGACGACGGCGAGGTCCACCATCCACCCCGCACCGACCAGTACAGCTCTGTTTCTGGTTACGTCGCGGACCACGGCCCGATCTACAAGGCTCTTACGCTGAACCCGGGTTCGTGGAAGGAGGACGATAAGCTGTCCATGGAGCGCAGGAACCACCAGCCGTGGGCGAAGCGACTCTGGAGCAATATCGGTATCCACGCTGGCGCGACTCGCTGGCTTGACCCCACCTCCGTCCCATCGTCCATCGACATGTACCCCCGCGCACACCATCAGTGGCTGGACAACGACGTCGCCGTCCTCTCATACATCAACCTCGTTGTGTCGTCGTCGGAGCAGAAGCACATTCAGCACTGCACGTCCGCGTCCGCGGCGTGGGTCACTCTTCGTAACCGCCACACCCGCCGCGGACCTCTCGACCAAGTCAACAAGCTGCGCACCGCGATGGCTGTCCAGTTCTCGGACGACCCCGAATCGTGGGCCGCCACCCTCGATCGGATCGCCGAACTGAAGGAGGCCATCTGGGCCGGTGAAGCTCCCACCGCCGAGGGTATCCACACCGTTCTTCTCCTCCACGCACTCGCCCCATTCCCTTCTTTCGTCGATTCTCTTCTTGCTGTACCCGACCTCGACCCCACCTACATCTCCACGAGACTTGCGGCGAAGCAGCAAATGCCGAAGACCTCCGGCCCATCCGCATACACCGCGACCGGTACCAGCTTCGCCAAGAAGAAGGAACGCGATCACTGCAACAACCCGAGCTGCAAGTCGCCAACTGGGCACTCATACCCATACTGCATCTCGCCGGGGGGGGGCATGGCTGGGCAGACTGTGGAGGACGCTCGCGCGAAGAAGCGTGCAGACGACGGCTGGGCGGGCGGAGGGGAAAAGAGGAAGACGGAGAACGTCAAGGTTGGCCGCGACAAGGAGGGCTATGCGTGCGTCACCATAGCAGGGGAGAGCTTCCGCCTCGCTCCCGCAAATCCTCCTCCTCCTCCAGTCGCGAACGTTGCTTTCACTTCGACCTCAACCCTACTCACGGACGAACTCCCCGTCTTCGATGACCCCGCCTACGAACTCGAGGCCTTCTTAGCTGCCGAGGACGGCCCGCACGTATCTTGGGACTGGAACGACCCTACCATCAACGCCGCCACTCCTGCGACCTACGATCTTTACTCAGACACCGGTGCCAGCATCCATATCAGCCCCGTCCGCGAGGATTTCATCTCTTTCACGTCCATCCCTCCCCGTGCCATTCGCGGATTCCAAGGCAGTTCAATAAACGCCACAGGAGTCGGCACCATTCTCAACGACAAGTTCGCCTTGCAGATGGCCTTGTTCGTCCCCGACGCCGCAATTCGCTTGATGTCCATCTCCCGTCTCTGTCACGACAACTCTTTCACATGCCATTTCGACGCGAAGTCTACGTGGATCGCGGACGGCAACGGCAAAGTGGTATGCACGGGCTCGCTCCACCACTCTCGCGGCCTTTACAAGCTCGACTGTTCCCTCATTGAACCCTCTCCTACCGTCGCCTCGGCCAGCCTCGACCTCTATCACCGTCGCCTCGGCCACGCCCATCCACAGGCTGTCGCGGATCTCTACCAGCACCAACTGGTCGACGGTATGGACCTCGATGTATCTTCCGAAGCTACACCTTGTGACGCATGCCTCCGCGGCAAACAGGTTAAAGCTACGATTCCGAAGATACGCGAGGGAGAGAAGTCGAGTGGGAGACTGGACTTGGTGTTCGTCAATTTGTGCGGAGCATTCGACACCACCTCGCAGAGCGGGAACAACTACATGCTGGATATTGTCGATGACTGTACGTCGAGGGGCTGGTGTATTCCAGTAGCAAACAAATCGCACGCCTTGAAGGCCCTTATTGCATGGCAACTTGCTATCGAAGCACGCACTGGCGAACGTGTCAAAGCATACAACATCGACAACGGCGAGCTCAAATCCACCGAATTCGAGAACTTCTGTGCTAGCCGTGGTATCACAATTCGATGCACGTCTGCTGGGTCGTCTGCGCAGAACGGCAAAGTCGAGCGTTACCACCTCACCGTTTCCAACAAGACGCGAACGATGATGATTTCTTGCAACGCTCCCCTCTTTCTATGGGATGAGTTTGCAGTCACTGCTGCTTATTTACACGCTCGTTCTCCGTCCAAATCCCAGCTCGGCCGTACACCATTTGAGGCGTTTGAACACAAGAAACCCAATATTTCCCACTTACGCGAAATCGGGTACCGGGCATTCGTCCTCGTACGTGGCCATAATCCCAAACTCCGCGCTCAGTCGATTGAGTGCGTACTCATCGGCTACGCACCTCAAGCGAAAGCGTATCGGTGCTGGGAGCGATCATCCGGGAAGATTTACAACTCCATTGACGTCCGCTTTATCGAGGCTAACGAGACCGTACGTGTGAAACTCAGGAAGGATTTGCTGGCGGCACATCCTCCTGAACCCACCGTCTCCGAACCCACGGTACCCGACGATCAATCCTCGGACAATCCTCCTCTCACGACCTCCGCCCCTCCACCCGATGCTATTCTTGTCCCACCTCCCCCGATTCCCTCTGCCCCCGAGCCCACAGTACTACGCAGGTCCGAGCGTACGCGCCGTCCCCCCACCCGTACCGTTGCTTCTGCTAGCCCCGTCGATGGCGACGACAATGGCGAACAGAGCATACTGGACGCGTGGGACGGAACCGTGGCTGCTACACCGGAAGATGATGACGGCGAGGAAACGGCCATGATGGCTGAGCTCAATGCGTACCTGTGTGAAAACCCCATTGACGTCGAGTACCCAGATGACCCGAACAACTACGCCGAGGCCATGTCCTCCCCCGATGCCGACGCGTGGATAACGGGTACACACGAGGAGCTCGCCGCGCTCCACGACAAGGGGGTGTACAAACTTGTCCCACCATCAGCTGTACCGCTCAACAAGACCATCCTTGATCTCCGTGCCGTGTACACTCGCAAGCGAGACATGGAGGGCAACGTCGTACGTAACAAGGTCCGATACTGCGTCAAAGGCTTCCGTCAGGTCTATGGCCGCGACTTCACGTCAACGACCTCGCCCACCGCTCGCCTCGAATCCTTCCGCGCTGTTCTTCACGTCGCTGCCGCGCGCAACTGGGACATCCAACAGGTTGACATCAAAACCGCGTTCCTGAATGCGCGCCTCCCCGACGACGAAATCCAATACACGCGGCAACCGAAACACTTCGAGGAGAAGGGGAAGGAGGACTGGGTGTGGATGCTGGTGCGGAGCTTATACGGGCTGAAGCAGTCTGGGCGGATTTGGAATTGCGAGATGGACAAGTCGATGGCAACATGGGGTTTTCGTCGCATCCTCTGTGAGTGGTGCGTATACGTGCGCACTGACCCACTGTCCGGCGATACGAACATCGTTGTGGTGCACGTAGACGACATGATCTGCGCCGCACCGACTCGTACCGGCAACGAGGCGTTCAAAGCACAACTTCGGACAAAATGGGAGATATCCGATCTCGGCGACGTCAAATATTGCCTAGGGATAGGCATCGTGTGAGACCCAGAACGTCGCACTATCGACCTATCACAAACCACCCTCATCGACCGCCTCGTCGCTCAGTTCTTCCAGTCCGACGCACACCCCGTCTCATCCCCAATGGACGCCAGCCTACGTCTCCGCCGCCCCATCGACCCACCAAGCCCCCTCGACGCCGAACACCTTGCTCAAACTCCCTACCGCTCACTCGTCGGGGGCTTGATGTATCTCGCTATCAGTACGCGCGCCGACATCGCCTACCCCGTCAACCATCTTGCGGGATTCCTCGACTGCTATCGCTTCGAGCACTGGCGCGCAGCGATCCGTGTACTCCAATAACTCCACGGGACAAGGACCTTGGTGCTTAGACTCGGCGGCACGGCCCCCATCTCTCTCACGGGCCACATCGACTCGGACTTCGCGAACGAGCTCGACAAGCGCAAATCCGTCATGGGCTACAAATTCTCCCTCGGGTCCGGAGCAATTTCTTGGGCTTCCCGCAAACAAAAGGTGGTCACGCTGTTGTCGACGGAGGCTGAATACATCGGCGCTTCGGAAGCCGCGAAGGAGGCATGCTGGTTGCGAATGCTCTTGCGTGGTATATCTGTGCCCGTCGAAATCCCCACTCCCATCCTATGCGATGACGACGCTGCGAGAATCCTCGCTGCCGACCAAATGTTCCACGCCCGCGCGAAACACATCGACAATCGTTATCACCACATCCGCGACTGTATCGAGAAAAAGAAGATCTTCTTACCACGCGTCTCTTCTGCCGACAACGTCGTCGATACCCTCACCAAAGCCCTCCCCCTCCCGACTTTCCTCCGTCATCGTGCTAGTCTCGGTCTGTGTTGAGGGGGTGTTACGAGCGTGAGGGGGTGTACCGCAGCAGGACCTGAGGGGGTGTGTTGGTTCCAGGCGCCTGCAGCGGTACGCGATGCGGTGTGATGTGATCACGGACCTTATGTCTAGTGACGTGACACATACGCCTCTCATCTGCTACCACAACTTGGTGCCGTTGAGAGGTATGCGTTCCACTCTTTTCCATAGACTGTATACTCATATATTACCAGTGTATCGCTTATACTAGCTACAGGTAATAATATCTGCTACCACAACTTGGTGCCGTTGAGAGTGTATCGCTTATACTAGCTACAGCTACAGGTTCCGATATACTGGTCTGCCAGTATAGCGCCGCGCTATGCTTTTCAATCCGCTTGATATTTACTATGTGTTCCACTGAACCTGTGAAGTGTGGACTGATAGAGAATTGAATAGAACTTGACTAAGACTGACTTGACTAGTCAGCAATGACAGACTTGCTCAGTCAGAAAGATGGAAACCAAGACAACTAAGCACGTCTTATGGCGTGCTAGAGAAATACATGCGGACTAGCCCCGGTAGCAGGTCATAATACCCATGGTTGAGAATGTCTTCTACGCCATTGGCCATTCACTACTTGGGCTCCCACCCTTTATTGTTCCTATTCATTCCGTCTATCTCCTTTACCTCTCTCTGAAATGTATAAAAGCCAGTTGTGTACTCTGTATTAGCCAGTAAACTATCCCCCAGATATACGGGCAATATAGTAGACTCTAGATTTGTGACAAGACATCAGATATATTTGCAGATGCACAGAAAAGATTAAGAGATACGGGACGTCGAAAAGACTACCAATCGCATTGATATAAGAGCCCTGTTCAACCTGCACCAACTTGTCTCCTGTAGCAGCGCTTTAGGCCTCCAGGACTAAGACTTGTTGTGTAAATTGACGCTCTCTTGTCTCCTGTAGCAGCACTTTAGGCCTCCAGGACTAAAGACTAGTTTGTGCTAGTAGAAGTGAAACCGCCGCCTTCAGTGTAACTGTCCGCGCCTTAGCCCAGCGTCCACCTTCTGTGTAACCGCCCCGTTTCGTTGAAACCGCCGCCATTCGTGCAGTGTTGGTTGATATTGAAGTAGCGTCTGTCTGTTGATAGTCTGCCCTACCTTCTGCTGCTTGGCTAGCTGCCAGTAGTGCTAGGTTCTGCCGCTCACAAAGAAACTGAAAGCTCTGAACAGTCTAAAGTTTACTTGAGTCTTGATATCCTGTTGGTGTGAAGTCCCTGCTACCCTAGCATAACCGTGCTTAAACCGCATAGTTGCTATTGAAGCAAAGCCTTATCCCAACCTTGCACACCCTTTTGACAGGTGATACGTACTCTACCTCCCCGAACACACACACACGAGTATTAGGATTAGGATTAGTGATTTGTTTTGGTTTTGGTTGGTTTGAGTAGAGTGACTAGTTCGCTTTTCTCACTAGTCAATCCATTAGATTTCACGGCCGCACCCTAGTGCACCGTTTCACCGTTCTCTTGGATGTTGAGCGTGATCGCAGTGGTGCACATTTGCTTCACGTCGGACTGCGTAAAGCCTCCCGCGCGGTCGTCAAACACGGTTTTGGGAATTTTGTTGTTGAGCTGGTAGAGAGATCGAGAATGAACATTAGTGATCAAGTCTTCAAAATATTCAACGTACTCGGAAAGCGCAGAGCTTGCTCTCAGAATCACAACGACCAGCATCCTTGTTTGCACTTGTCCATGCACTGAACGTGTGTCGTCCAGATGTAGGGTCCGTTTCACCGACAAAGATGTGCTTTTCCATTGCAGCGAACTTTGCCTTGGCTTGCTGCGCTACAGCAGCTTCCGGCGCGATCTGGGCGGCTTGTTTGAGTGGTGGGCAGAGCTTCGCGTTGGTAACAAATGGCGCAGCAGTTGATGTCCTCGCGCCGCACTTGAGTGTGTCGGAGTTGAAAGCACAGGCCGTATTCTTGGCTAAGGAACAAAACAAGTTATTGAAAGGAAGTTTTAAGTGAATGTTTTGAGAAACTCACTGCAAGCAAGGCATGCACTGATACCGTTACAGACCGATGCTGCTGGCTTGGCCACCGTCGGCTTCTTCGCTGGGACGGGCTTCGCCGCGGCCGGTTTCTTGGCTGCGACAGGCTTCGCCGGGGCCGGTCTGGCTTTGACGGGAGCCTTGCCAATCTTTGCACGTATCGCAAGACTGTCAACACTACGGAGAAGTTAGGGTTAGCAAGGATAAGGCCATAATTTCAGTTGGCATAACGTACTCTTGCTCAGTGATAGGCAATCCTGACACTGACAGGGAGGCAAAAAGAAGGCAGAGGATCGTAGTGAACTTCATAATGTGAATGGAAAAGGCGCGGGAACAAAATAAAGTTCAAACAAGGGCGAGAGGAGAAAGAAGGTAGGCGACCGGCAAAGAAGAAACAAAAGGAAAGGAAAGAAAAAGAAGAGGGGTAAGGTGAGCGACTGGCGCGATGAGGAAACACTCGGTTTGGACTGAACTTTTAAACGAAATGCCAAAATTGCGGTGCTCCATGATAGAGGGCAACGCGGGAGATGGAAAGTTTCAAGGCTAAAAATGGGGTCGGTGAAAGTGAGACCAGTGCCGCCATCTTGACGCCATCTGCTACTGTTAGACTTCGCCGCCGGCGATCGTGACTACAGTCGGCTTAACGCTCTCATAGTCAGCTTCCGCAAACGCCGCTCCGTTAGAAAGCTATGTTGGTGATTTCAAACTTTCGTGCCGAGGTTTCGACTGGTGATGCCATCGAATCTTTCCTTCCATCAGCTCCCGACGTTTGCACCTCCGCGCAGCTCAGACCCCAACCACTATGACCACAATTTCCAACTCCGGAGCAACCCCAATCGCCTACGCGCACCCATACATCATCTGCCACGAGGCGTCTAGCAAGGCTTTGAGCGTGTGGACATGCACCGGGGAACCCAAGCTGCACGCAACCCTCGAAGGAGAGGCGTCGAGCACCGTACGATCATCGTACGTCGTTGCGCCAGATCGGATCGTCACACAGAGCGTAGATGGCACCACAAGCACCATCCTGGTGCACTCCCTGCCAGATGGGCAGCTTCTGGACGCACATGCGCTCGGATCTGGCGCGGTGTATATCTCCCAGAAAGGGCTGATCGCCAGGTGGGACGACGAGCGCGCAAAGTCGCAGGTGTACGGTCTTACAGAGAACGGCAAGTTTACCGCACTCGGTGATCTGGGCAGCCCTGTGGAGGCGCTGGACTCCCCCTCCGGATCCGATATCCCCCAAGGCGTCTATCTCACCGCAGAAGCTTTCATCCATTCGCAAGTACGCTACCCCGATCCCACCGTTCATCTCACTCGCCTATCGAGCGCTCCACCTCGACGAGCAAGCTTCGGTCTCACGCGCGCGCCGCCCGACGATATCCCCGGCGTCATCATGAACTCGATGCTTGTCGATGCAGTACCCATTTCCTCTTCCTCCTCCCCTTCGTTCGTGATGGCACACGTGGAGCAGGTGCTCGGGTTCAACGAGAATTATCCCAAAACTGCGCTGCGCTCGACGAACGCGCAGACGCTCGCACTCGGCTGGTGCACGTTGATCGATCAACAGACGGAGTGGCTGCGTTACAGTGCGGCTACGGGTGCTGTGGTGGCTTACGGATGGATGGGGGTAGAAGAGGGCACAGGCGTCATCGTGCTGGACGCTACAACGGGAGCCGTGCTGCGCGCAGAGCCCATTGGAAAGCCGAAGGAGAAGTGCGGGGCACTCGGCGCGGGCGTGCACTGTGATTTGACGCCGGCTGGAGACGCGCTGGTGGTGGTATTTGGGGACGGGCAGCTCGCGGTTGCACCGCTGGGGACTTTCGTGGCGAACGGGTTCGTGCGCGAGGGTGATAGTGGTTTGCTGGTGACCATCCCCTGCCCAGAGTTTGCGTTATCGACACCGATGAATTCCAAGGAAAGACGGTCGAAGGTGAATGGCGCGTGGGCATGGATAAAGCGTGCGTTGGTCGCAGACGGTGTCGTCGTTGTCGTTCCAAACAAAGGTTCAGATTTTGCTGTCTTGCGGTGGTGAACGATGTCAGAAAAGGCAAAAGTGTACTTGTAGTATCTGTGTATCTCACCGCGGAAGTTTTCCACTCTGCAGTCTGCCCCTGCGAAAAAACGCTCCATTACATACGCACTGGTCAATCACTCATGCCGGTTTAGTTGAACGCGCGGTCTCGGTGAACATAAGTGACTGATGCCGAACAACGTTGCAGGATTACTTCACTGTTCGTGAAACTCAAGTAAGTGGGTGTCCGAATCAGTTCTGAACTACATAGTTCGGGACGGCAGTAGTTCAACAGATATTTAAAGTCCACACAGAATTTCCGAGCTTTACAGCTTGTGTTGGAGCTCTTCTGTAGCGCAGGGTATATGGGCGAGCCAAATCCGGTGACCTAGATCTAGCAAAATAGTCAGAGACGAAAATTAGGGCTCCGAACCGTCCGTAAAACGGAACGGCCGTCGAAAAAACGGCCGTTTTAGGACAAAATATTTGGAAAACGGACGGGTCTGTTTGATCCGTTCCCGTCCGTCTACCCGTTTTCGACGGGTCCATTATGCCTCGAGGTGGGTGATTAAAGTAAGAGGTGTGTCAATTTATGTGCAAACCTACGTGTTTTGACGCTTTGAATCCTCAGGAACACCTGAATGAGGGCCGGTGATAACAGAGAGCGAGGTATTGACCAACCCGTTTCTACCCGTTTTTAAAACGGGTAAGGAAATGCCCTCGACGGACGGAACGGAAACCGTTTCGACGGTCCGTCGACCCGTCTCAGACGGGAACGGGTCAGAGCCCTAACGAAAATGAGGATGCCAAGTCACTCACTGGATCCCACCCGGCTGTCGAATTAAAGACGACTTCAAAGCATGCGGGGTTATTTCCTAGAGGAGGATCGATGTGTTTAGTAGATCTAGACCTCCGCCCTCCAATTGAGCCGCTTACTGGTTTTTATGCTAGTGAATGCCTGGGGATTTTGATAGATGAGGTCCCAGCCCAGTTTTTCCCGTAGCAATTCACTCGTTGCCATTTGTGTTACTCGTAGATTCAAGATACCCATTGACGGCGGCGTCTTGATACTCAGGGAGTTTGAAACATCTGAGAATCCTCTCTGGCTGGCGCCGTCTGCGGTCTTCTCCGTATCGCCGGGTCTGAACACTGTGGTCGCAGAACCCCGCGAAATTCCCATAGCTGCCCCGCGAAATTCCGGTTTCGTGGGGTTTTATCGGAAAATGATATTTCACTGAGTTATTTTTCACGCAGTCATTCACGGTGTTTTTTCTTGGCTATTGTGAACAGCCTGAATGTCGCTCCAACTTCGAGCGAAGATAACTTATGTTCAGTAATACTAATAGTGTGAAACTGTAGTGAATCTGTCTGCTCCCAAGGTAAAGTGCATGAAAAATAGGTTTCACCAAAAAATATGGTGAATGCACTTTTTGACCTTCTTTACCCGGTGCCTGGAACAAGGTACATATGTAACTGTGGTCATCAGGACCAGATATTTACACAGGAAAGTATATGTTCTAGAATTCAAATATACTGATAGATAGTAAGATGAGTTATAGCTGGTTACTCACATAAGTCTTCAGGCCCTCTGACGAGGTGTTCATAGTGAGATGAAGGTAATGTTGTGCCTAAAATGCACCTGAAAAGTCCGTGAAAACCCGAATTTCACGGAGTGGGGTTCCACAGTGTAATTATGCAATGTTTTTTGCCTCTGCTTTGTCTGAGTTTTCAAGTGGACACTCGGGAGAACTGGACTCGGTGAATTCATAGTCGCTTCATTTGGAAGTGGATGTCGCTCTAAAAGTCCGTGAACTGACCCTGCGAAACGTTCCACTCACAGCGTTGAACTCAATGAAAAAAAGTCAGGGAAAGTCACTGATTTTGCGCGACTTTCACAGACTTCTGGAGTGAATTTGGGGGCAAAACCCCACAAAAAGTCTCAGCAAAATTCAAAGGGCTCTGCGACCACAGTGGAAATCGGTGGCACCGGACAACATCACAACTATTAGACTGGATCTTGGAGGTGATGCGTACCGTAAATTTTATCTGAAAGATACCTTCTTCTCCGACCTGCTTCCCCCCCTCTATCTTTACCTGCCACCTCCAGATTGTATTATTGTCATGGTGGAGTGTGTCGAGCGAAGACCGCTCAAATGTCCTCACACTGGTACCCTGCAGAGAGACAAACATCAAGTGGCTGCTACAATCAAAGGAATTGATCGGTGGCCAACCTCCGCCTCAGGGCGCGGCGCCATTATCAGGTACCGTAGGTGACATTGTTTTTGACCCAGCTAAAAGTGAAATAGCCTGGACGACCACTGACGGTTTGGGCCCTCTCCATGTACCCCTGTTGCGGTTCGGTGATTTCAGCGAAAAATATAACTAGGAACTGAACAACTGACATAGACTATTGGATCGAAATCAGTAATATTCCCACCAACATCGAAACCAAAGTCTGTGCCACGTTGATACACCACACCGTTATTTGAATAAGAACCCGGTGGAACTCCCGTAGGGGCGAGGCCTACTACAGTTATTTTTGAATTTTGTGACCATTGAATGGTACCTGCCTCCACCATATATGAGGCGTATAACACTGGAATCTCCGGATGCCTATAAATTTCCTAAGGGCCCGCCCTCCGGATTTGAACACGACCACTCACCGAAGCACTCGAAAGGAGGGCAAGGAAGACAGCGGTGAAGAGCATGACGCCAGAGATGTACTGTGAGTTGGGGTAGTGATTTCTGTAGCACAGCAGAGGAAGGTTTTATACCGTCAGAGGCCGATGAGGAACCGACCTACGCTTGCAGTTTTCTCGTGCGTGAATGGAAACCTCAAGGCTCCCGTCGAGATAGGATCTTTTCTCGCCCGAAGACCGAAGACCGACTCCTCGGTATCCGTGGCGTCTCAGGTTAGGACGACAGAATCGGGATGAAAGCAAACGAAGTGTGTCGCCTGTCACTTGCACCTCGGAGGCGACTCGATCTTGCACTTCGGTAGCGAATGGGTGAATCCCAACAGCCACGGAAATCGATACTTTCGCGCGGTGATTATGGACGGAGTCCTCTTTGGCTGCAGTGTGTACGATGGGAAACCAGCCTCGGATAGAATAGCATGAAACTGTTATATGTATTAGATGGTATCAAATGATGAACGACAACTGGCCCCATCGTTCGTTGGCCCTCGGTGGCGAGTGGCACAAAGCAATCCTTTCCCGGCCAAGAATCGTATAGAACGATCTTCGGCCAGCATCACATCCAGTAGGAACAACCGAACTTTGTGGTCGTTGTGATAGCGAGATTCCGAGGCTCAGTCAAAGTCCAACGACGAGAACATTTCACTCAGGGTTGAATAGGAGGAGTGACCAGAAGAGTAGGACTAGGACTGCCCCAGTCCTATGGAGTAGGACTCAGTCCTATTGGCATAGGATTTATGTCGGAGAAATATTTTTAGCCTTATAAGCCGCCGGCATGATAACGTCATGTTAAGTGCCGTATAACGCACCGCTTCGGCTTTTAAGGCATTTTCCGGCTGCCGGGTCACACGATAATGCCCGATAATCTCGACTTTTCCCCAGCGCATTCAGCGCCGCGCGCAGCAACTGCTCCTGCCCCACTGTGACCCGGCGTCGACGTCTGGCAATCTCCAGCTCGTAGGGGGTTCTGGCTCTGCGGACGCGGTGAATTTTCTTCTATACATGGTTCTTGCCATTTCCACAACCTCTCGCTGCGTCAAGAGTTCATCTCCCGTTTCGACGACTCCTTGGATCTATCCGTACTCGGCGCTCTTCACCCCTCCAGCTTCGCAAGCCTATACAGTTGTGGGAGGTGTGCAGGTCGATTTTGTGACCTCAGCTTGCTGCCCGATAATCAGTAGAACTGAAATGTTTTGCTCATGCCGGGAAATCTCACCAAGGTCGCCCCTACCACACCACATCGTGTGTTACGCTCGCAGGCGCGGCCCCGTCTTCCGGCATGGCCGCTCGAGTCGGTATGTGTTGGTGCCGCACCAGGCTTCGATACAGGTGCATATGAGGCAGCATTAGCTGCCGAGGGGAGGACTTCGATTGCAATGTGTTGTTTAGGCCTGGAAGGGACAGGAGAGCGAGTACAGCAATCATCTAGATCCGTCTTTTGGCGCAAAATATATTCATTTTTGATCCCACCTTTCAGTCTCACTCGCCCCCGCTGGTTTCATCTTTCACGAACTCGGACTCTTCCTGGGCTTCAAACGAGACTGATTGATCATTGACTACCGTCTGTTATTACATGTGGTCCCTCGGGTACAAAGTCTTCAGACGAGGAGAGGTATCGGTATCTAGGATATCAATGACAAGGAACTCGCCGGGGTTCTTGGAGTCTGGAACGAGGACAGCCCCGCGAATAATGGAATGCACCGAAATGAATTCTGATTCTTTCCTGAGTTTGGATTTAACCCGGCGGAAGCGTAAAGCCTTGTCTTTCCGGCTCGCATGACCTGTTGGAGCATCAAAGGGCAGGATGAGTGCAAAAGGGTGGAATTTTTGCTCGACCCTGCACAAAAACATGTACAGAAGCCGAGCGAAAATGGGGGTTCCTTCGGTTTTGACCATTACGTAGTTGTACCGTGGATGGTTGTTGAATTTTGGGTTGCACCTTAGCAAGTCTTTCTTGGGTGTCCAGGTACTCAAAGAGTCATAATGAACCGTGAGGAACTGAAAGGGCACAACCTATGGGGGAACCATTGATCACTCAGGATATTCAAGGTAAGTATGAAAACCTACTGTGTCGTCTTTGTCAAAACTGAGCGGTTTTCCGTTAGGTAGCGTGTAACCGAAAGCTGGCAGGAAATCTGAGATGAAGGTGCCAAATTTGACACGAAAACGTTGGAAGCCAGAGTCCTTGGACATCGTGTCTTCAAGTGCTGCGAACGAGACCGGCCTTAGCTTCGACCCAATATCAATATTGGATAACACTGAGGCTTCTAGGTCGTCAGGACTATCGGCATTGGTGTCTGCTGGTGCTTTGTTGAGTGCATCAATCTGCTCCCGGACGAACATCGCGACTGTACGACGGTGATCATGTTTGACCAACTAATTGTGTTTCGCTAAGTTTTAATGGCAAGAATTTGAAAGTTCAACTCAAACTTACCTGTGGAGTTACGTCTTTGAAGTTTGTCATTCTGTGGTAGGTTTCGCGTAACGGCCTGTGCATGGATTCACTGGGCTTCGTGCCGAAATTTCGAACGGCTCCTTTGTTCTTTATGTCCTGGAAAGCATGACGGCGAGCATGCATTTTGGGAAAGTTCCAGTTCTTTTCCTCGTGTTGGTTCCCGCACAGGCGGCAATGTATTTCTAGAAAAAAAACGGGTCATAGTACCTGGTTGAAGGTCAAATGATAATTCAAACCTTCATCACTGAGTTGAGGATATTGACTTGGCAGTTACCGCCAGCGATAGTCTCTGCGGTGTGAACTTCAGCAGAGAGGGCAGTCCGAAACTCGAGGTAACTCCGAAGGGCTTGCAATAGCAACAGACCGGCGTCGTCATCAAGCACATTGTGTGCAACAAAAAGCATCATCTTGGCAATATCTTCGTGTTTCGAGCCGTCGTTGAATGACGTATTCATCACTGTTTCGAAGTGATTCAAGTTGCTTCAACGAGGGAAGGCCGCCATCCTTGGAATTGTTAGTGAGTGGAATATATATGCTGAGGGATTATTTCATACTGCGAATCTATTTGAACAATGGCTTGTCGGCCCAATTCCTCAACCAGTGCCTTGATCTGCGCGAAAAGATGGTCACCCCAGAAGCCACCATCGTCTGCGTGGAGCGGGTCGTAGGAAATAGCTTTGTACGGGTCTGAACCGGCTATTTTCCAGAACACATTCTGTGCGCTGCTGATGAGACTATTCACACAGTCAAAAGAATGGAGCCTACATCTATATCTCGCAGTCCGTGGTCTTTAAGATGCTCTTCGCGCTCTTCTTTTGTTCTCTTTGCTCTTGCAGTCGCAATGATTTGCTGTGATTCAGCACTGGTCCGCAGTGGATGTTCTGTAGAAAGATCTGATTGTTCGTTCCAAGGAAAAAAAACAGATTGGGCACGGGTATAGGCCCTGCAGACCCCGAATGAGAGCCATTACGCATCTAGGAAACAATGGGCTGTTCAATGAATATTCAATTCCAGAGTGATAACGTACACCTCCTCATAGTCCGCAGCTAAAATCAGGATTCTTGGGAAGAGCCAACGAAGAACATCATCCCCACAGGGTGTCCAATGTCCTACCTTCGACAAATCCACAATGGATTCCAGTAATTTGTACAAGGCTGCATGCCATACAATATTTTTGAAATTACTGAATGCCGGCTTATCCTTCTCATTTGGATCATCCTTGACCTACATTTTTCATCAGTATTCAACCAGACCAGCTAAATGAAACATACAATAGGCTGGTGACCTACGATCTGACTGCCACCGAACCGAGTGCTGTTTCGGATATCAGCCGTGATATTTGCGAGTCCAGCCACAACGGCATATGCTTTCTGACTCCCAAACGAGGACAATTTTGACTTGTCAGCGGAAATGAGGAAGCAAACGGCCTTTGCTCCCGGATCATCGGGTAAACCTGACTAAAATTATGGTCAGATCCCAGAAGAGGTATAGAAGTTACATTCACTCACCTGAGCAGCCCAGAATGCATCTGCAGTCCAAGGTTCGTGATAAAACTGTACATATGATTCACCGTTAAACTTGTAGGCCTTCTCGGCATCCCATACAAAGCAAGTGGCAAGATTTGGATCCTGGATCAGGCTGAGTGCCCAGTTCCATAGCGGGCGAGTATAGGTATCGTAAGTCTTGTCCACCTTCTTATACGTGACCATCACTGAGCCCTTCTCGAACTTGGAAGTAGTTGAGACGAGGATAATATTTATTGATTTGAGAGACATATCACATACCGGAGTGCATTTATGTGAGGCAAGTTCCCATAGCTCGTCAAGTTCATGTTGACTTGTGAGGGTAAAGCTGTCCGGATTGAACATACAACGTCGAATGAGAGAGATCAACATCCCCGTGGAATTTCTATTCAACATGTTGAGCTCGCAAAATTCCGCCACTTCGAAGTCGAGCTCAGATCGAAAGGGCTTCCAAGGATGAGGGTCAGTGGGAGCTGGTCTTTCTGCCATGGTCGATGTTACATAGTCGTCGAAGGATTGGAATTCCACTGTACGTTTGCTATGGGGATGGAATACGCGCTTCACTTCTGAATCGGGTGCAGGTGCAGGACTTTCTGCTCGGTTGTTCGGTTCAGGACCTGGTTCGCTCGGCCGGTGGTCATCGAGAGGATTTGAGTCGTAATAATCTGTATTAAACTGTGGTTAGTAAATCACCGCCTTACAGAGTGACACAATACATGCCGGTGGTGTGATTTCTTTCCGGTATTGGGAGCAAGCCTGGGCCAGCCAAGGGCTGGTTTATCGGAGCCTCTATAAAATCGAACTCAACTCAAACAATATTCGATAGGAATCAGGTTCTCACCTCTTGACCGAGCGTTGACACGTTGATCATATTCAGCTTGGCCTAGGCAACAATTTTTGGGTACGCTGAGCCTCGAGTGTTGAAAACTCACGTTGCTGGGCCTTCAATCTTGCCACAAATTGAGCGTCTTTAGCTTGGTTGGCCTGCTTGAGAGCACAAGCTGTTTCATGTGTCTTTAGACCTCTTGCTTTGAATGGTCTATCACAGTAACGACACTGAGTTCCGGGGTCGCTCAGTGCCATCAAGTTTAAGCACGCAGATGAGGTGGAAGGCAAGGATAATATTGATTAGTTGTGAAGCAGCGTGGTGTCTTCGTGTTCAAGTCCTTTGATCTGATCAACACCGCCACTGAACTGTGATTCTGCCAACATTTATTTCTGGTACTTCATAGCCGACTCCGCCCTTGATCTGTGCGCTCCGGTTATAATCGATTTCACGAATCCTTTCGCCCTATATATCTCTATTTCTCGCTGTAAGTAGCCCTCCCTGTCTGTGGGGTTAACGACTCGAAGAAAGCGGTACCAACTCGGTGACAAATGTGACGATTCGCGTCTTCCTCCAACTCCCAGACGCTCGAGCCCCACCGACACCATGGACTTCAATGCTTTTACACCGAATATGCTACCGGAATGTTACTCGAATTTTGTGCCGTGAAACAATAAAATCTTCCTGGGGAACCAATTTACTCGAATCCCCTTGTTTTTGTGCAAGACGACACCAGTGCGTCCCACATTACTTTGGCTTCTGCAATTGTTCAAACCGCAGGTGCAGCGGCGCATCCGCATATATTCTGCTGGGTTCCACTGCTGTTCGCTCCGAGTCGTGCACACCCCTCGAGGCATCGCAGATGGAATTTCGCCCGCACAAGGTGCACACGAGGAAGACTGCCACCCATCGTGTGAACCTGTCAGGCGTCGTCGTGGCGAGGAGGAAATGTCGAGAAGGACATGGTAAGCTGACAGTGAGGCTGAGCATATTGTTGCACAATATTATAAGTGGTAGGCTAATTTGTCTTCCAGGCGCTTCTGCCGTTTGCGCTCTGTGCGTGCAACAATCTACCGGACTTGAGGCTTATCGGGCCCTGACGTCCTTCGCATCCTCCGAGTACAATGCCGCGGCGCCGCTTGGGTTTGCACACATCACCCGACTCGACGTGTTTGCGGGAGCGATTGTCCGACTCCGAGCGATACAAGCTGATACACCCCTGCTGTCGACACCGTGCGCTGGGAGCGCTGCGCCGGTGACTGCAAGTCGGCGCCGGGTCCGGCTCCAGCTCGGATTGGGGAGTGGGCTGTATGGCGATGCCTGCGTCGGCCAGCAGACAGACTACCCCGCCGAGAATGATCAGCGCAAGGCATGTATGTACCTTCGCCCTTTACTTGGCTTTCACGTCATGTATTTACACTTCCACAGTGGCAGACACCTCCCGTGGCTCCGCGAGCCGGTCCTCCGGCTTCCTGGACTACCGCAAGCTCACTGGCTCCCCCGTGATAAACAGAGCATAGACGCAGAGCGGCCAGAAAGTTGCGATCACGGAGTTATTCGGGTGACCGTTACCGGCTGGCCTTACGCGGATATCGAGAAGGAGTGCGTCTTCCTCGGGAAGGCGGGCTGGGGTGGCGTGCGCATCTGGCCTCGTCCGAGGCGGTGTTCTCGGACTTTTGGGTGCAGAGCGGGGAGCGCAAGTAAGCGGCTTATTTTCCCTTGTGTGCTGGATACTTTGCTGATCGCTGTGTGCTTTGCTTCGCAGTCCATGGTGGTTCGTATACCAGCCTGTGAGCTACAGATTGAACAGCCGGCATGGCATCACTGCGGCGCTGCGAAGCATGATCCCGACGTGCCGCGCGAATGGTGTCCGGGTGTATGTGGGTGCAGTGGTGTGTCTTGCTCTCCACCACATCTTGCACCTTCGCTCACCATTGGCTTGTGCATGCTGTAGACCGGCGGAAGGAACGACATCCTGAACCACCGCAAGTTTGGGAGCGGTGCCTGTACTCCATACGGGCCGAAGAACGCGACATTGGGGACCCCGTATTACACGCACACTTCGACTCTTGGCCCGCAGCTGTGTTCTATCCATGTCGCCGCCTGCAAGACCCAGTGTTCGTCCTCTCGTCCACCCGCGAACTCGCGACCCAGATCCAATCTGTTGGCTCCCCTCGGGCGACTCCATGCACGCGTGCATCGGTGGACGTCCATTGGCGAGGACATCCGCAAGCTCGAGTACGGGCAGCACGTCGTGCACTCCTGGATGTGTATTCGAGATGATATGACACGAGATGCTCGTTCTCGATGAGGCTGAAGAGCTGCTCAACAAGGGGTTCAAGGACCAAATATACGATGTCTACTGCTACTTGCGTCCCACAATGCAGGTCGTCCTCCTTAGCGCCACCCTCCCGTACGATGCTCTCGAGATGACCACCAAATTCATGACTGAATAGTCGTTCCACGTGGCGATGGAGGGGTGGCTGTGGCCGATACTCCTACCCCTCCCCCTCCACGGATCCCTCACTCCCCATCTCTTCATGTCCAAACTCTGGGGCTCCATCGCCAACCTCATCGTTGACGGCGTCTCTGTTCCCATTGCGCACCACGTCCCCAATCTCCGTGCATTCATCATGCTGCCCACCCTTTCCGGCGACATCCAGCCGCGCCTCGACGTTGTCCTGCATCGCTCCCCTGCGTTCATGCACCTCGACATCTCGATAGCGCTCGCCGCCTTCAACCATGCGCTGCCCCCGCTCGCCATGCCCAGCATCACCATCCGGCCCCTCCCCGAGCTGCGTGTGCTCTCCCACCCTGGCCCACCACGGAGTACATCATCCGCGGCGGGCCGCTGCTCACGCACCTGCGCATGGGCCTGCAATCCCCATCCCCAAGATGAGCAACGCGATCTGGCTGATCAAGAGGATACAGCGCGTGCTGCGGGGTGGCGCTGCACCTGCAGGGGTGGATGACGAGGTGCTGTTGGCAGCGACGCGGTGTCTGCTGGGGTGGGAGGTACTGGAGATATGGTACCACAATGCGATTTGGCGGGTGTCCCAATGTTATGGGATGTGGGGTGCGTGCGGGGCACGGGAGCGGGGTGTGGGCGGCAACGGGGTGTGGGCGGCAATGTGTGCGACCCCCTGCACATTTTTCCGGAGTGGCACAACTGGGTGCGAGGTGCAGGGAGGAAGGAATGTGGACTGCACGTGGGCGACAATGCACGGGGGGATGGATGCTGCGGTGCTCTCGCTCGTACATGTGTCCCTGCGCCTGCCGCCTGCCCGCCTCCGCCCCTACTTCCCGGCATCTCAAGAACGCGAGCTCCGAGCACTTGGTCCCAGGCAGCGGGGCGGTGTGGGATTTAAGCGTGTGACGCTGGCATGGAAGTCTTTGGATGATGGAATGAGTGATGGAAGGAAGGAGGCGAGGCGGGTGGAGGTCTTACATGTAGGACGCAAGCGCGCGTTGCAAACCACCACCACTACACCTATCCCGTCCTCTGCTGTGTGGTCGGCGACGTCTGCGTTTTGCGCGATGGTGGTACATATTTTCGGTCGCTGACAGGATGGGACTAGCTAATTCTTCTCCAGAGCAATTCTACAGCACCCAAATTGTATGTTCCATCATCTCCCTTGGGTTTCTTGTGGTATTAATATTACTGTCGTCAGGATGAAACACCGGTCAACGCAGCAGAACTTATTTGAGCATGAAAGGACGTGCTGCAGGCTGCTTATTCGTTCGCTTTTTAATCATATATCGTTCATTTTCTGACGCAGCTTGCTGCAAATCTAGCCCAGTGTTCTTCAAGTTGAAGACAATAAATCAAGGTCAGTCGGCTTTGTCTGCTCCATAATCTATCTTCAGTAATAATTGTTCAGTGCACTGTGCCTCAGTTGCGAGCAAGAATATTAATTCCTTGCAGTTGTCATCATGCCTTAGGGGCCACCGAGACGGTGCACTGATTACCAAAAGCTTGTTAATAGACCGTTGGGGTAATTGATCATACATGGAGATAATATGTTTTTGGTATTGTGAATGTCGAATTTGGTGTTTTCAGTCTCCATGTTAACCCTGGCCGCAAGACAATCACGTACGCAATCATTTTTACCGGCCCTCTTTCTTTCTCTGAGCACTATGGCCACCGACGATATTGATAAATACGACGATGAGGAGGCCGCCCTCCAAGAGATTGACCGGAATTGCTCGCGTGACGAGGCGCTAAAAGTCAGTAGCTATATTCACACCGTCTGAATTGTCATGTGCTCACTGTTTGTATAGGCGCTGAGAGATGCACAGCTGTACGGGATGAAGCTCCTCGCTGAAAACCGAAAGCTTCGGGAGGACAATAGCAACCTCCGTGCCTCAGCCCCGAAAAAGCGGCGTCAGAATGAAGATTTCTTCGGTTACAAGGGGGAGGTTGTCGGTCTCGCCAAACAGTTTCTCCTCACCTGGGCGTTCATCATAGACCGCACCTCCTTCCAGAAGCAGAAGCCTCTCCCACCTACAAAGCCCCAGGATCAGTTCACGAGTGACGAGGCCTACACGACATCTGTGGCTATCGCTCTCTACGAAGAAATACCAACCAAATTTCACCCTCTTCTTGATGTGAGGACCTACAGCAACTTCGCTACAGATGTATGTTTCCTCTCCTATATGGAGTCTTACTGAACCTCAGTCAGTTTATTCACGAGCACTCGGATGTGCGTTCGAGCTTTCTCAATGCCCTTCGAAAAGCTCTTCCTGTTATTTTGAACGGCCTTAACATCGACTCCAACATCCTCATCAAAGCAAAGGCGGATCGTAGCAAGGATCCCATCCTTGCCGGCCTTCTCAAATTCCCTGATGAGCACAAGCCATCTCGCTTCCCACCTGTCCTGTTCCCCAGCTCAATTCGAAATATAAACGAGGCTTTTACTGGCAATTATTTCCTCAAGGTGCGTTGCAGTGTTGCATCGAGATCTTTTCATGACACCTTATGCAGACTCATCGGCTCATGTATTTTGGACCTGGATCCCTTGCCTCGAAGGCCAAACCCGCACTCAACTCAAATGGTATCAAGCTCGGTTTCATGGAAGTTACCTCATCCTCGATGGCTGCAGCGGGAATCGCAGTATGTATTAACTGATTGTTCTGTGACTGTTACTGATTAATCAAAGCTTCGTGTGGTTCTCTCTCCCGACGAGAGCTGGCAGCTGAAGGGTACCGCCAGCGGAATTAACTGAGAGGCAGAGTATCGGGCCTACCTGGAGATGTTCGAGTCAAACAAGGACCGGCCGCATATCAAGCGGATCTTCAAGACGGTCCACGATTTTGTATTTGCAGGTATCGACACTGCGATCCGGTCCAATGTGGATGATTCCAATGGTGATGACGTTGTCGAGCTCATGAGAAGGTTTGAGCTCGGGATCGATGATGTCGACAGGGATGATGGGTTTGTGGTAACACCTGTCCCATCAGCGTTGCCGTCACCGGTTCCCTCAGCGCCCTCTCCGCTTTCCTCAGCACCACCATCTCCCGTTGTCCCGGCTCCCCCACTGCCTGTTGCTGCTCCAGTTGCCAACACCCCAGTGTCCCGTACCGTGACTTTCATGCCCTTTTTTCGGCTCCTTCGGACTCCGACTATCTCCGACACACAGCCTTTCCGCAATACTCTTGTTTCCATGCCTATGCTATGTTTTTGACTCATTTCATCACGGAGCCTCGGACTTCCGATGATCCCCAAGTCATACTGATTTACCTTGATTCATTATGACTCAATCCATCACGGACCCACTCGGAACTCCGAAACTCCGGTACTTATATTATATCCCTGCTAATACTTTACTCACCTATAAATACGAGCCATGTCCGTAGTTAAACTTCAGTTTGAATATCGACTTAGTTCCGCCCTATACTCTTCCTCTTGGACTTCCGTCCTCCTCCGAGTCTCTCTCCGAAATTGGGCACTAGGCGTAGAGAAAGGCGCAGCACACGAGCTGAAGCCAAGCCCTTCAACTTCCAGTATACGGGTTCGGTATTCTGTTCGGACTCCGATATTCCCTCTGTATCTCGGCCTTTTCATCTTGCTTATACGCACTTCGTTCCTCAGGCGTATTTCGGACTTCCATCGGATTCCGATCGGGAACCGGTACCTGACACCCAGTCATATTCCGGCGTGGGAGGAGTGGCAATGCGCATCCGGGGGAGGAAGCAGCAGCTGGTGGCGGATCTGGCAGTGGACCGGGTAGACGAGGTGGGGCTAAAACCGGTGGTGCAAAGAAGAGGAAGTAGATTAGCTGATAATAGTTACTTTACCTGTCGGACATTTGAACTGTGTGTGCGAAGAGAATGCACCTATTTTTTCTTGCTTTTGACAAAGGCCAGCCGAGGGTGACATGTATTCAACGCAGCTCCTCTACATATAAATGCTTGGTTAGTGTAGTGGTTTTGCTGGTTTCCGTTTGTAGTACCTACCCGCCTTAAGGTCGCTGGTTCGATCCTTGTAATAGTCAGTCAGTTAACGTTACTTATAAAAGTAGACAGTCAGTATTAAATACGTCAATAGATAATAGATACACCAAGTGAGTACGTAAATAGGGTCAGTAACAAAGCTAACGAAGTGTCAAGTACCGGTTCCCGATCGGAATCCGATGGAAGTCCGAGATACGCCTGAGGAACGAAGTGCGTATAAGCAAGATGAAAAGGCCGAGATACAGAGGGAATATCAGAGTCCGAACAGAATACCGAACCCGTATACTGGAAGGGAAGGGGCTTGGCTTCAGCTCGTGTGCTGCGCCTTTCTCTACGCCTAGTGCCCAATTTCGGAAAGAGACTCGGAGGAGGATGGAAGTCCGAGAGGAAGAGTATAGGGCGGAACTAAGTTGATACTCAAACTGAAGTTTAACTACGGACATGGCTCGTATTTATAGGTGAGTAAAGTATTAGCGGGGATATAATATAAGTACCGGAGTTTCGGAGTTCCGAGTGGGTCCGTGATGGATTGAGTCATAATGAATCAAGGTAAATCAGTATGACTTGGGGATCATCGGAAGTCCGAGGCTCCGTGATGAAATGAGTCAAAAACATAGCATAGGCATAGGTATGAGTCAAATGCAGTACGAACCAATGGAAACAAGAGTATTGCAGAAAGGCTGTGCGTCGGAGATAGTCGGACTCCGAAGGAGCCGAAAAAAGGGGCTTGAAAGTCACGGTACGTGACAGTATCCCCCCTTTAAGGTAGACGTCTCATCGTCTACCTCAAGTTAAGCCATTACACCCGCATAAGGAGTGAAAGGAAGAAAGCCGGAAAAAACATCGGCCTCCGAGGGAATCCATGACATCGGTGGCAGACAGATCCAGTAAACTGGCAGTTGAATGTAAATGCCAATGACCGAGGAATTCCGATGTCGAGATGGGTCGGAGGATGGAGGTGAAGGAAAAGAAGCGGAACTCAGAAGTGTCGAAATGACTGGAAGTCCGAATTGAAACAGAATCAGTGCTTCAAATGAAACACCAAGAGGATCAGGATACCATAGTGACGATCCGTCGAGGACCGGGGAAGGGAAATCGCTATGGGTGCACCGCATGTTACATTTTCTGCATACCACCCCTGCGTGGATATAGCTAAGCGCCCGCAGGTCAAAGGTTGACACTGATGCATGTGGTCACGTCGGAGTTCCGGCGGAGCGTGGGTGTCGGAGGCCAACAGATTCCGCAGGAAAATTGTCGGAGGTGACAATCGTACCACATGTAAGAAAGCTCGCTGAGAAGAGCTTTATAAAAGTTCCAAGGAATAGAGAGGGAAGAAGTTGGACGCCAGTGGAATCGTGATAGTGGGGAAAGGCTCCCAAACTATGTTGATAATTCAGAGAGGATCCGGACTCCGATGGAATCCGGGGTGAAGGAATTTCCGAGTGGAAAGCGAAATCGACATATGGCCGATGGAGTTCCGAAATGGAAACCGACAGGATGGCCGAAGAATTCTTGTTAGAGGATCCGCAACCTCTTCGAAGAAAGGGATGCCCGAAAGGGCCCGATGTCGCAGTGAAATCGGAGGTGTCCCGGAGGACCAGAGGTGTCCCGAAATGGGACCAGAAGCCAAGCGATGATGTTCAGGAAATTCGACGGACAACGGACCAGAGTCCGAGGGAAGCCGAAACAGAAACAGGCATTGCTGCCCAATTGTGTGCACACCCAAAACACCGAAAGAGTGGAGCGGAAAAGGCTTGTCCTCCTAACCTTCGATCAACGGATTGTAGTGGTTGGGGACAAGGTATCCAGGAACCAGGACCAATGGGAATCAGACAGGATAACATTTAATCCAATCAATGGTGGACAGTCCCGGTCTCCGAAGTCCGAAGGAAAGCCAAGGGGAAGTCGCACATTAATGTGGAACATCGCGAGGGAAGGGTCGGAGCAAACAGAGTTCGCAATCCGAAATGCCAGCAAAATGAATGGCTAGCCAGAGGGGTATGCCAGGGATTGGCAAGTCGTGAAGGCATGAGTTGGGAAATCCGAAGGGATGTGAGTCGAATGACAAAGTCCGAAGGAACTCCGAAAATGAGGTCGTCAAAGTCGTAACTCAGGACTCCGAGAGGAATCACCAAGATTCCAACCTCCAGGTGAAAGGTGAAGGTGGAAAGAAATCGTGAAGTGGAGGTGTAAGGCTGAGTTGGGATGAAGCTCGTGCTGGAATGAACTGAATTCGGAGGGGAACGGAAGTCCGAGTGGTGATATCATCCCAACCTCCACAAAGGTGTTGACTACCTCAGTGCAGGTGGCCAAGTCGCCTGGATATGAACCAAACAATGAACCGAAGTGTTGGTCATAAGGGGTGTAGGGAGTTGGGAGTTTGAATATACTGTCAAGTACCGGTTCCCGATCGGAATCCGATGGAAGTCCGAGATACGCCTGAGGAATGAAGTGCGTATAAGCAAGATGAAAAGGCCGAGATACAGAGGGAATATCGGAGTCCGAACAGAATACCGAACCCGTATACTGGAAGGGAAGGGGCTTGGCTTCAGCTCGTGCACTGCGCCTTTCTCTACGCCTGGTGCCCAATTTCGGAAAGAGACTCGGAGGAGGATGGAAGTCCGAGAGGAAGAGTATAGGGCGGAACTAAGTCGATATTCAAACTGAAGTTTAACTATGGACATGGCTCGTATTTATAGGTGAGTAAAGTATTAGCGGGGATATAATATAAGTACCGGAGTTTCGGAGTTCCGAGTGGGTCCGTGATGGATTGAGTCATAATGAATCAAGGTAAATCAGTATGACTTGGGGATCATCGGAAGTCCGAGGCTCCGTGATGAAATGAGTCAAAAACATAGCATAGGCATAGGTATGAGTCAAATGCAGTACGAACCAATGGAAACAAGAGTATTGCGGAAAGGCTGTGCATCGGAGATAGTCGGACTCCGAAGGAGCCGAAAAAAGGGCTTGAAAGTCACGGTACGTGACACGAAGTAACTAATGAGAGTATGAAAGCTAATAGAAGCAAGTAAAGTGAACAGAAGGCGGTGGTAAGATAAGTTGATGAGGCACCCCAGACATTATTTTTTCGATGTTACCAGGCTTCGCCATTACAAGACCTTAAAACCCACCCAGTGCCGACAAGGCCTTTTAATACTGCTCAAGACTACAAGGCCTTATCATGTTGGCTGACCTTAAAATGTAGACGATCCTTAAAATCTCCAAACGACATTACGGTAAGGCCTTGCCGGGCCTTACCGGGCTTGGCACATTTCTCCGACATAGTCCTATTGGCATAAGACTTGCTGCCGTAGTTGATAGAGTCGATGAACATCACCTCTGGTGACAGGCTGTCAAAGGACGTAAGCTGAGGGACACCGGCTGAGACACCGATTAACTCTCACCAAACCACCATCTCGGCATGGCTACAATAGGCCCCCGGTCACTCACCCTTAGGTCGGTCCGTTTTTCGCCGACCAAAACCACTGATTTACTCTCTGATTTTTGGCCGCAGGGGTTTGATTTACTCTATATCGGACCGACCTATTAAAAAATACCATTCTTTCTTGCCCAAGTCTGAATTTTCGCTTAGAGACCGCCGCAGGCGCTGTCCTACCTCCTGCGCACTCCAGGATACCTCTTACAAATTCATTTGTGATGCCAACGACATGCATACAACACTCGCTACTTTTTACCCCCCCTCTTGGCTGCTGCTACGTTCTTTCCACGAGGTTTTGCAGCGCCCTTTCGGGACTTATCCTTTGACCCCGAGTCACCTGTTTTCTGCTTTTTGACTGTGCCTTGAGGGGTTTTTGGTCGTTGCTTCTTGCTATTGGTCCCCTTGCCATCGGATTTGAGAATGGTGGGTATCCCCGATGCGGCTGGTGATTTTGCGGGTGCAGGATTCAGAAGAAAGGCTATCTGCATGTGTTCCAACACTGGAGTTTCGGGGTTAGCATCCAAATCTCTGTCAATTGCCTCCAGTTCAGTCTCGTCCTTTGAAACTAACTCCGCAAGATATTGGTCCGAGACAATATGGTGCGCTGCATGGGCTAGAGCCTGCGGCACTGTGAAATTCTTACCCAACACGTTTGCATCACTCTCCATCGGGATGACGGCTTCGACAGGGTGTGGAGGGACGCGGATCGTGTTGAGTTCCGAAATATACATTGTTTTCAGACACGGGGAACTCTTCTTCCGATTTCCGCTCCCAATCGGTCCAAAGTGCCCGAGGAGCGGCTGTATCAGTCTCCTTTTCAACCCCATTCATCGCAGGTTCGATGGCACTCGTGAGGGAGCATGCAATGCGCAGTGCTCTTTCCGGCATTGCCTTGGCTGTCGGAGCATCTGAATCAGACGAATCTACCTCTGATTCATTAGAGGTGTTTTTCCACTGCTTCCAGGGGAAGAAATTGCATGCAAGACGTGCCCACTCGGTCGCAGACAGTCCACCGATGTTTGATGTACCTCTCTGCCACGCATATTCACGATACCCATCCCCAGGCAGTGAACCTCCTCTGGGATGAGCATGAGGGGTGAAACCCTCATGGGCCATTTGCCGGTTCCGAGAAATCATTGGGGTCGAGGCGTTGATCCTGCAGGAATTAAGAAGGAATATTAAGCAGTAGATGCATAAAAACCTACAGCACGAATGACCTTCTTCTCAACTAACACAGGCGGCGGCTCAGATTTCAACACTAATATATTCGTTGCTGGTATCGACCTGGCTGTGGACTTGAAAAAGGCGAAAATTCCTGTCCCTTTGGGCAGCTGCACACATGTCATGTAGAGCAGTATCGAGGCATGCAAGAGGCGAAGATTAGACACCACATGTTGATGGCCGATAAATATAACATCACTTACTTAACAATGTTGAGAGCGCATAAGCGAGAGCGATTGCCGCTCCCATATTAGTCACATGTGTTGTAATTGCTTTACATTTTAGCCGAAGAAATGGGATTGAGCAAGGATTGAGTCCTATTTCATAGGACTGAGTCCTACTTCATAGGACTGGGGCAGTCCCAGTCCTACTCTTCTAATATAGACTCGTTGAATAGCCGTGCTCGAAGACTTTTATTCACGGCATATCTTCTGATAAACGTGAGAGGTTACCTTGAATTTGATTGCAGCATTGAGCACCTTGACCAAGAGCAAGCATGAATCCGCGACGCCTCCTGGTCGGGGTGCAGTCTGGCTCCGAGCTCGCAGGCGAAAAACGCAAACCTCAGCCGCGGGGTGGCATCGGCTCCAGCGTGAATTGATTGATCCTCTTCGCACGAAAAGGCTGGTCGGAGGATCTGGCGGCAAAGACGAGCTGCTAGCACATTATGATTGAGCGGCGCTCCAACTTTCAATTTGATGAATGAACATTGTTAAGTATGAGTACAGTGCCCAGCGCTTAGTCTTGAACGGGTTGACATTGGTAGAAGGCACGAGCAAGGATGGGCTAAGGAGGGAGGCACAATGCTGTCAACGTCCGATGTCGCGAGCAAATTCAAGTCTGCGTCGGCTTCATCGGCCGATCAATCGGCACGTGAAGAATACTACAACGCAAGTAGGGATTGTCACCGTATCCGTCCAGGACGGTTGGGCGGACGGACGGACGGACAACCGTCCCGTCCCGTCGCTGGGCTGTGGGTCCCCTCAGCGTCCCGTCCCGTCGCCGGATGGTGGTGAAGACGGGCGTCCCGTCCACCGGACGACGGACGACGGACGGATGGACGGCCCACCGTCCCGTCCCGTTGAGCGTCGCGAGAGAGGCTGTCCCGCCGTACCGTCGACGGACGGTCCACTGGACGGCCGTCTTTGATGCCGTCCGTCGGCCGGGACGGACGGTGACGATCCCTAAACGCAAGTCACTGCATTTTAGTAAGTATTGTTATGTACACTCCATACATGACATGGCTCGCCTGCAAAGAAATCGTTAGCGCCTGTCCCAAATTCAATCCCGATCTCAGACTCCAAGCTCCACATTTGACCCTGACTTGACCCCCCCCCCCACAGTCCACTACCCTCCCCACTCGAACGCGGCGCAGTCCAAACGCCTCTGACAAAAACCAAACAACAAAACGCGCACACTCACCATCCGATCCGCCGCCCTGTAAAACAAATCCGTCCACCCCGCCTTGAATATACAGCGGCCACTCGGCCGGCACCGCATGCAGCAGGAAGCCCTTCCCCAGGTCTGCGAGGTGTCCGCCTCCCTGACCACCTCCGCCTCCACCTCCGCCTCCGCCTCTGCCTCCGCCTCCACCCTGGCCATGTCCTTGCCCTCCGCCACCCTGTCCGTGGCCTTGACTGTGCCCGTCGCCGCCGGGCCCTGGAAGTGTTCCGGCGTATGCTGGTGCGCGGACACGGGCGATGTGAGGTGCGCAACGTGCAAGGACGAGTGCACGGGGTGCGCGGAGGCTTGCGAGGCGTAGGACGAGCCGCCGGGGCCGGCGCTGTATTGCAGGGAGTAGGGCGGCTGGGCGTACTGTGAAGAAGAAACAGAAGGGAGTCAGTGTTGTGCGGGAATCGAAGCCAAGACAAGAGAAAAGGAGGATGGGAAACAGCCCACAAAAGTACGAAATAACCCACCTATCCCTGCCCCTGCCCTGCCGACGCATACCGCTGCACAGGCAACACCGGCGTCGCACCACGTCGTGCCCCTCCTCCGCCTTCCTCGTACTGCGGAAACTCCCCTCTCCCCGCCCCGCCGCCACCGCCGCCGCCGAGGTTTGTGTTGATATTCAGCGGCCCGGGGCGAGGCCCAGTCTTTCCCGCCTCTGCCCCCTGCCCCTGCTCCACCACCACGGATGTCGGCGCCCCCACCCCCGCACACCTCGCTCGGCGACACCCCACTGTTCCCCAGCCCGCTGAGCCCCAACCCCATGATCAACGACGGGCTGCGCCCAATCGCAAGCAGCGTGTGGATCGGGAGGCTTCCACCCTTTCCCTCTCCCCCATCCTCTCTCCACCCCCACCCCCGCCGCCGCTGCCGCGCAAATCATCATACCCGCGGTCATCATACCGCCCCGACAACGAGTCCTCCCTCCTCTTCTGCCCGAACCCACCGCCGTAGTTATTGCTTGGGCTGGTACGGGCCAGGCGACGGCGAACCCCGTACATCTCCTCCGCACCGTCTCGTCTTTTCTCCCTCCGCTGATCCTCATCCGCTGTCTTCCCGTCTCCCGAGGCTGAAGTCGAAGTCGAAGCAGCATGCACACTCAAAGTAACGCATCCATGCTCGACCTCTGCGCAGCACTCACCACAGCGGAATAGAAGTACAAACGGGCCCTAGTGAGGTCGTGATTTTGTCAAACTTGCTGTAGACATGTGCCATGTTGCCCTTGACCAGACTCAAATTCGCTTGAGAATCCCATTATCAGCCGCGAAACAAAAAAGAAAAAATCAGGAGGATAAGTAAAGAATGCGGATGTATCCAACCTGCAGCAGGCACAGTGTTTCCTGGTGTGTGCTGCATTGTCATCTTCAATGTCTCGCCGTGTCGTTGATTCGTCCAGAGTCGTTTCTGGACGGCCGTTGTAGAGATGATCCAGTGGAATCTCAAAGTCCCCGGAAAGGCAATATCCGACCCACTGTGCCACGTACCAGTGTCGCCAACTTAACTCCCAAGAATCCCGGTGCGTCTGGAGGAGGTAGATATATTATACTGGTCGCACAACGTATGACATCATGACTTCTTTACCAATACGATCGATGGTCATTCCATCGCCGCTGCGTTCGTAGGTACGTAAGGTAGATCATTGCACGGTACATGGCCAAGATTCATCCCGCCTTTTCCGCTCCGATGCCTCGTTCCGCAATTGCTCCACTTCTTTCTGCAGCTTGTCTCGCTCCTCTTCGATCTTTCGTCTCGCTGCCTTGTCACTCTGCTTATCATCCAGCCCTTTCCTAAGCTCCGCTGTCTCGTTCCGCAATCGCTCCACTTCTTTCTGCAACTTGTCTCGCTCCTCTTCGGCCTTTTGTCTTGCTGCCTTGTCGCTCTGCTTCACCGCTTCCACCTCTGCTTGAAGCTCTGCTATCTGCTCCGTGTGGTTGGAAATGATGTGCGCTATTTCCTCCTGACGCACAGACCCGGCGGCGGTCTCCCCAAGCTCTTTGCCGTCTACACAAATTTCTTTTTGGATCTGAATATTCCTGGGCGCCAAAGTAAGAATGTGTCTGAGCACTTTGTTCGCGCTGTCCATGGTGCGGTTGAATTGCATGAAGTGGGACCCTCCGTCAACTAGATCCTTGAAGACCCTTGACCTCAGCTCCATTTCTCGCTTCACTCCTTCTTCGTTGGAGACTCGGTCCCAGAATGTTGTCAGGACCACAACGTTCTTGTAGGTTTCCGCCCCGCAAAGGCTTTTGAACATCGTCAAATTCCGGCCGGATTGGCCGGTGAATTTGTTGTCAGATATCCGTTGAAAGTATATGAGACCAGTCAGCTTTCGGGCTTCGCCATACCTTCGAAATCACCATTAGTCCGCGAAACGAATAACATAAGTTCTATGGATGAACCCACTCTTTGACTAAGAAACTGGCAATCCTTTTCAAGATCTCCGTATCGGTGACGCCTTCACGCGAATCATCGAAGCCAGGTGTATCAACCATTATCATAGTACGACCACTGGTGGGATCCCGGAAGCGGTAGCTCTGGACTTCAAAAGTCTCAGATTCGAGGGTGTCACCGATTACGATGCTCGGATCCTTTGTGACGAGCTTGATGAACTGCAAGTAGATCCAGTGTTCCGGAAGTCAGTCTCAGATGGGCTTATGGAGTGCTGCTCTGACCGAAGATTTTCTGTCCCCGTGCTACCCAGCACACTGTTACGTTCGACGAACAGTTGAGCGACGCTAGTGCACGGTGAAAGGCCAACTGCTCACGCGATTACAACATCATCTTGAGGGAGGGACATTATGGCAAAAGAGCAGGTTACTGTCGACGTATCTGTCGTTGGGCATTCAAGGCTGCTACCTTATACTCTGTGAAATCTGAGGGACTGAATGTAGCGGACCCAATAAATAACCTCGTGTTGCTATTGTGTCGTCTCCGCGTGGCTTCAAGTGTACTTTAGTCCGATTTAGATACTTCCATAGCTGGTCTGCCGCAACCACACCGCCAGCCATAATGTGTGTTCTGCGACAGTACAACTCCCCAGAGCCATGTTCTCGGCGCCTTCCCGATGAAAACGAACACAATGCGAGGACATTGAAAAAGAAAAGAAAATATAAATGCCCGGGCATAGGCGAGAACTTTTCAACTGGCAATCTGGGTATTATTACCCATTGGAATGCTGGACACCGCATGGAAAGTGCCCAGTGGCAGCCTTGCACGTCCGGAAACGGAAGATATACATCTAACGAGAATCATGATCAATTCAGAACGGCTCATGCTATACACATTTATCATGCCATTGGCCTCTAGTTTCACTTGGAAATGAAAGCCTCACTGTACACGCGAGGTATGCCACCGGGATACCGCATGGTAATCACACCTCGAGGTAGCTGGAGAATATATGCACCGCAAAATACACACGGGATTAGGACTGGGTGTTGTAGGTCAAGAGTTCAGGGTCACACACTGCGACCGTTCTCTTCAGACTGATTGCATTAAGGATAATATTACTCGTATCTTAAGCAGATGTGGTGATGGGCATTGTACTTGTTTGTGCCGCCGAAACTACCGCATTCTTTTTTTCAGCTGACCCTCTCTATCAGTAATTAGCTCAGACGCCCAAGCGCTTGGTTAAATTCGAGGTCGCCGATCAAGCCCTCAAGCTCCGCTCAAAAGGCAAACAATGTGTTGCCCTGCTTCTTCTGCTCCACCCCACGTAATCTCTCCCTTCTGAATTCGACGTCACCGGTGTCTGCTCCTGAATTTTCTCGTATTAATTACTCGTATATTACTCGTTAAGGAGATCCTACGAATCAGATTGCACCTGTTTACTATCGCCTTAATTTAGCAGCTTTCTCCCAACTTCGAAGCACAGTCCGTCCCGATTCTCACGCAGGACGAGCCCAGAAATGCAAGCTCCGTTTATGGCCTGGTAGAGATCTGTTCTCTCATGCACGCAGCCCACACAGACACACCTGAGCCGCTCCAGTCCCGCTCAAAAGGCAGACCAACACGTCAGCCTACCGCCTCCTCCTCTCTCCGCTCTTCCCCCCGTCACTCAATGCGGCTGTCCTCGGTGCTTTGACGATATCCGCTGCTTCTCCCTACGCCTCTCAAGCTGTGCCTCGGTCCTCAAGTCTCGCTTAGCCTTTAAGCTTCAAGACCAGGTTCAAAGGACGCAATCAGGGAGCCCGAGCCGCAAGTGAAGGTCGGATCAAGCAGCACGCCCAAATTCAAGAGCACTCAAGCATCTCCATAATCACAATCCATCTCAACTATGTCAACCAACAAAACCCCGCTCAACCCAGCCAAGATTTGCAAGCCGAGTCAAGCCCTCAATTTCCTCGCTTTGGATATCTGCACACGGTCAACTCAAACTCTACGGCGCTTTCCCCTGTATTGCATTTGTTTTCACACGCACCCTCAACTCCCCGTATCCTTTCCAGTGTGTTATATATATTAGTGCTGTCCAAAATATGATATTGATATGATTTTTGGTGTATCATATTATATGGATATCATATTACATCCCAGGGCTCTGTATTGTATCCATATTATATTATCTTCATATGTATTAATACATATCATAATATATCATTGATATATCAATTAATATTTGTGGATGTTCAGCACCTCCATCTGAGCCCTTCACCAAGCCCAGAATTGAGCTGTTCCTTGGCTACAATATACATTGACCAATTTTGGGAGGTCGTTGAAGTTTGATCATCCATCAGGGTGTGTTTCATGCTGGGAAACAGTCACTCAATAGCAATGCTGACCACCTGTTGTTCCGGAGTCGCTGAAAATGTTCCTTAAATCTTAAATTCCAGCAACAGAATAAGCACTGTGTAAACTAGATATTTTAGGGTTAGTTTTTAGCTCACTGAGATGATGAGTATCAAACACACAATTTCCATGGCTGATACCAAAGGTATCAGAGAGCGTATTGGTCAGCAGTCCGGGGCGGCTTGCAGCGGCCCGGGTCATCCAGCAATGTCAACACCAGTCACTCTGCTATGGAAGGTATGAGGAGAGCGACTAATACTTCCAGTTTCAGTTGGCACAAAATTGTAACTAAAAGATCCAGTCCTAGTACTCACACCTGCGACAGCATCAGCTGTTCCGGAACTTGCCATGATATGAAATAATACGGATAATACAGGCCTTCCATATCGTATTAATATTCATATCATATCATATTATATTACTAGGTATTATTTCCTTGAATCTACCTCCTCTTCATATCGTATCCGTATTAATACTGATATATTGATAATATATTATTTCATATTATATTAATGGACAGCACTAATATATATCACACTGGTCCGTCGTTATAGGGCACGATGTTGCACGTGAACCTCCGCCTACACCCATCCTCTTCTATTCCTTTTCCTTGCTCATTCACTACACTCCACATATAATACTCACACGTCACGTAGACGCACATTCCCGTGTGCCACATCCCAGGTGCCAAGCTGGATCACGTGTAAGGACCCAGGTATGTGTTTCGACATTCTTCTACCTGACCCTGATTTCGCTCTGACTTGCGATACCAGCAGTAGAGACAGATGCATCCTCGATGACAGGGCAACGTCGTGGGCACCGAGGTGCGCAGCGTGGGCAGAGACGATGTGCTAACGATTGATGCAGCGTTATCGTCGAAGGAGCGTGGGTGCGCATGACCCCCAGCCCCGGTAAGAAGCCCCACTACACCTCCCTTTCTATTCTGACGGTTCTTCTAGCCAGTGGTCCTTCTGGATTCCCACCACTATCTCGAACCCCCTGCCCACGCGTTCGCGGCACATTCCATCTTGGTAAGTAAGCAGATCACAAGCACTTAGCGCCTTCTCTAATAGCCTAGCTCTTGCGGCTTCCATGGCGCCGGCGCGTTCCGCACACCTCACATGAAACTCACCACATTTACTCGCATCTATTTTTACCCTCAAGTCCCAAAGCCCCGTGCGTTGCCCCCTCCTCTCCCGAAACTCTTTCACGTTGTGTTATGCAGCCGAAATTCCACTGTCCCGACATTCCGCTGGACGCTGAAGTGTTGCACGGGGCGGCACGATACCTCCCGGCGGTATTGACGGATGCAACGACTCCCATTCCACCTTTCCTCCGCCCACTATCTCATCTCACAAATTTTATCTGTGAGCTGCAGCTTTTTTTTCGTCGCCAGGTGCTCATGTAATGCCCGGTCTGCTAGCGAGACTCAAACGAGTGATGAGCGAAGGATGTATAGTTTCACTGGGGGGTGTCGAGCGTGCTGAATAGATTGGATTACGATTTTTTTTCGACGCCGACTGGACCTCAGTATATGCCACTTCTCCTGTAATTAGGATGGATTTAAGGACTACTTATTTGAAGGTTGAGCCTAAACAATATATGTTTGCTGTATCGACACTAATGTTGCTCCTCCATAATAGAAATTTATGAGGGATACATTGGCCTTGCAGCTAGCGGCCGGAGCGAAGCGACGGCACATCTTGTACATATTACTCACCTGCGACCATTCTCTTCAGACTGAAGAGATCGGCCGCAGGCCTCTACTAAATACATAACCCCCGCGCGCCAAACACCGCGTACGCGTCACCTCCATCCGGACTGGATAGCGAGGTCAATACTACAACACTGGGGACACTTGCGATGAAATGCGGCACAGCGCCGGCTGGAATGGGGGACGAGTGTTGTGGCTGCTGTCGATGTGTATCGTGCCTCCAGCACTGCACATGCATGGCATCAGCCACGGCTCTGCTACATGTCGTCGAGCCGGCCTCCCTCAACCTTGATCCCGCGACCCGGACCCAAGTGTTTTCTACCCCATTTAATTTCATCAACCAGACTCATGATCTCTCCCATCGACACGGTTAGGCTTCACCTCGCTCTCTTGTTCTAATGTGTGTTTACGCCTATATATTGTAGATTTGTATTCCACTCCGGCGTTGTGGGATGGCTCGGCACCATTATGAAGTATATTCTCACGCTTCCGGCCCAGTTCAGAACTGCATGCGCATGGCATCAACCACGGCTCTGCTCCATGTCGTCGAGCCGGCCTCCCTCGACCTTGATCCCGCGACTGGGACCCAAGTGCTGTGTACCTCATTCAATTCCATGAGCCACAAATTCATGATCTCTCCCATCGATACGGTTAGGCTTAATCTCGCTCTCTTGTTCTAACGTGTTTAATTATTACACCCAAGATTTCGGCAGTATCGAATTATTAGTGTAACAAGCGACTGTTAGGCCGAGCATCCCCCCAGTTGAAATGTTGCCGATCTATCGGAAGAATCATAGGTTTGAGGATATTTGAATGTGAATTGATGAAGGGTGATTGTGCGGTAAGAGGCCGAAGGTGCGGCATCGTGCCGAAATTGGTCGCTTGAACCTGCAGGGTCTGCTAATGAAGCGGCATTTCAGATAGCGATTGAGTTGAGTGGTGTAAATGGTGACTGACGACACTCAGCTTCCCAAATATGGTCACAAAACACTTCGAATAAATCAGTTGTTTTCACGGCAAGTTTCGGCAAGTGGAGCTTGGAGCGGATAGTGCGGAGTTTAAAAAGGGTTCAAACAGAGAAGAGGAGAAATACTTCGGGCACTGGATCTATCCAGTGTTTTGGTAGAGGCGGTTCTCTCACTCCGAGATCATTTTTCAAATGTGTGTAGAGGGGTTAGCATTTGGACTGTCGCGTTAATGTTTTGCACACTTACGGCACGACTCCGTTCATGAGATCCCCGGGCATGCTTGCTACACACGTATAATGCGAGCCTTAGTATTTAAATAGTGTCTCTCACACTCATGCTATTTATGGGTGGATGAAACGTGCCATTTGCAGTAGGTATATCTTTCTGTGGCGAAAGTTTTTCGTGACCCTTTCACGCTATCCAATGACGCTCGCACGTAGACCCGCCAAGGCGACAAACCCTATTACGGCGACAAGCAGACAAGCCTCCATTGCGTGCCTAGCATTCCTTTGCCTCCAGAAAGTCAACTTAGTCTCGCCTTTTGCAGTCTTATGGGTGGAACAGGAACAGGAAAGACGACGGTCAATCTGAATCCTTTTTGCTCATCCAGTGTCGCTGATATTCAATGCCCAGTTCGCCAATCTTGTTGGTGGCTCGCAACATCTTGTGGGAGACGGCTTAGAGTCTTGCACAACCCACATACAATCACAGCAATTTCTTCTCGACGACTGTTGTGTTACGGTCGTGGATATGCCGGGCTTCGATGATACAAACAGAAGCGACGCCGATATCCTCAACATGATCGCTGATTTCCTGGTGGCAGAGTAAGTGCTAACTGTGCTTTCATGGGTGCTTGTTCTTGACATAGTTCCACTGGGAATTCCTAGATATCGGGCAAGCAGATGTCTGAGTGGCATCGTGTACTTTCATCGCATCTCCGATGTCAAAGTCGGTGGCACTTCCAGGTGCAACTTAACCATTTTCCAGAAACTTTGCGGGGAGGAAGTATTTGCGAATGTCGCTATCGTTACAACCCGATGGGATCAGGAAGACGAGGCCGTCGGAATGGCACGATTGGCAGAGTTAAAGGCCAGCCCTCGACTGTTTAAATCCGTTGTTGCAGGAGGCGGCAGTGTCGTTCGACACGACGGCAGTTGTGACTCTGCCTGTCGGGTACTGCGTCGCTTAATTAGTGGGACCCCGAAGCCTCTGCTCATACAGCGCGAGATGATCTCCGAGGGAAAAGATGTGGCGGAAACCACTGCTGGACAGGAATTCCAACATGATATTATGCAACAAGTGGAGAGACACCAGAGGGAAATGGCGGAACTCCTAGAGGAGATAGAGCAAAGTCGTGATGCATCTACGCTCAAGGAATTGGAGGAGGAATGCCAAGTTCTCCGAGCACGATTGGTACATTGGCAGACTGAAGCTAGGAAGCTGGATGGAACTTCAACGGAGCTTCCCCCCAATATCTCGATTATCAACCACTCTCCATCTCGGCCGTCTAATCATCTTCCTATGATAGGCACAACACCAGATGATTAGGACAGGGCTGATGAAGAGGAGGAGATGGGGCAAGCTACACGGCTATCCCGGAAGTCTTCGGAATTCGATGAGTTTGATGACCGTCAGATTCCAATGGGCCGCTAGCGGTTACCAATGATTTGGCGAATCTTCGGATTCCAATGGGCAGGCTCCTTTGGATTTCGACGGGCTTTTGATGATCATTTCGGCTGTTAGGCGCGCTAAAAGGAATGGAAGGAGAACAAAATATAATGTAACCAGCAAGATTCGAACTCGAGACCGCGTGAAATTGAAAAATTGAAAAACCTAGACGAACAAACTAGAACTATCTTGAGTCTTATCCAAGTAGGGCATCATGCCGACACAAAGGCAAGAAATGCTTTCAATATACAACATCGCTTGCTCCCGCCTGCTCCAAACCCCTTAACTTTGTTATCCACTTCACTATTAATTCATGGATAAAGGGCATTTGTTCGGCCTCGGGGACGGCAGTGTTATTCACCGAAACGGCTATACTTTCACTATTTCAAGTTAGCAGAAAAGGCAAAAAAAACTTACAATTGACAGGGCGCGGCAGGCCTCAGATGCTAAGCGACGGGCAAATGGTGAATGGCATGGAACACTTATTTGATGTGGTGAAGTGATTGAGTCACATGGTATATCTACTGAGTTCCAAGAGGCGTGTGCAAGTCTGGTGGATACATCACAGGAATTTGATGAGCAAACCGAAAGAATTCCACTAATCCGACTATTCAAATAATGGCGGTAATAATTCCTTCGAACTGCAAAGGAAATATCATTGGATTTCAATGAGCATCATTTCCTACCAAATTCCGAAGAATCCCGGGTTTGCCGTGTAGGGGGCTTCGTGTTTGCCAGAACATCAAAAACTAGTCTATCGGACTCTTGGTACTTGTACTTGCAATAATATACCTTGTCTTTGGGCCTACGATGTGGCGGCGCTGGTCCAGCGGCGTAAATCAACATTCCCTATTCGTCGCCTAACCCTGCCGACCGCACTCGATGCCGTAAGCGCGGGTATGTGAAGGGCAACGTCTCGGTGGATTAGTTAGTTCCAGAGTAAACCTTATGGGGTTCGGCCGGAGGTATATATATGTAGCACCATGTATTACCTCACCTTGTCTTTCCAACGCCCGTTTCGTGCCCCGCTCCCCATGCTCTCCTCGCTTCTGATCTCGCTTAAATTAACGGAGCAACCCGCACCGTTACAGTTTGGAAAGACCATCATCTACCCCGGCTTTCTAGCTGCGTACCTCTGCTCTACTTCTTTGCTTCCTTTCTTCTTCTTCTTCGCTGTCTTTCATGGATCCTTCTGGCAACTTCGGCTCAGCTGAGGCGGCTTGGGGCGGCTCAACCCCTTACGACAACTCGGGTTCTTCGGCCGACACCTCGTCCTTCCAGCCGACTTCCGCGGACGACTCTCAGCCACCGTACTCTCAGACCCCGGCACCACCAAACACAGAGGCTATGCTGTGGTCGATGCTCCAGGAGATGCGCCGCGATTCCCACGGTGCTTTCCAGCTCTATTCTCAGCAGCAGGGCAAAACTACGGCCGCCCTCAACAACGTCTCGGCTGCACTTGCTGGCCTCACCAGCCTGATCACCACCATGACTCTTCCGGCTACTCCTGCTCCTGCCCCGGTCGCTGTTCCTGTTGCTCCCATCCCTGCCCCCACTGCTTCCGTCCACATTGGCGAACGTCCCTTGCGATCTCGTGAGCCTCGTATGTTCTCTGGCGCCACTGCGGAGGTCGAACCTTTCCTCGATGAAGTCGAAACCAACATCCGGCTTCAGTGCATGACTGACGACCGTGACAAAACCAGTTACCTCTCGACATACTTGAAGGACGGCAACCCAAAAGCGTGGTATTACGCAGTCAAGACACACGATGAGTCCCTACTTTCCAATTTCGTTTCTTTTCTTTCTGCTTTTCGTTCCCAATTTGCGGACCTGAACTACGGCCGCACTGCGCTCTGCCAATTAAAAGCGCTGAGGCAGACGGGTTCGTGTGCATCATACGCCGCGAAATTCCGTTTGTCAGCTTCTCGGACCAGACGAAGCTTGACCAGTTCAAGGAGGGCCTTAAGCCCTCCATTCGAGATGCCATTGTGCTCATTCGCCCTAAACCTGCGGTGTTCGATGACTATGTGGCTCTTGCCATCGAGATTGATAATGACCTTCACGAGAGCGAACTCGCTGATCGTGAACGTGCCCAAAACACTCGTGCTAAAGGCTCGGGTTCTGGGTCTGGGTCTGCTTCCAATTCTCGTTCTGCCCCTCGCCAGACGGCATCTACTCCCCAGGTGTCTACCATGTCTACTTCAACCAGCTCTTCCGAAATTGTTCCGATGGAGGTTGATGCTATAACAGTTCGCGGTCCCTTGACCCAGGCTGAGAAAGATCGCCGTCGCCAGGCAAACCTCTGCTTGTACTGCGGAGGTGCTGGTCACAATGCGGACCACTGTGCTAACAAGTCCGATAAGGCGAAAAAGCGCGATGCTGCGCGCAAGGCTGCTTCTGCTTCGGCGGGAAAAGCCTAACCGAGAGTCCATCTCTTGCCCTAGGGCTCTCGGGATCTGATGTTAGGGCGCGTCCTGTTCTCGCTGCGAAGCCCGCGTTCGTTCGTGCGACGAATGGACATTTCATACCCCACAATTATATTTCTCCTTGTTTTGCTTTTGCTGCCTTCTCTCACATGAATTCTCTAGACCATTTCTCCATCAATGTCTCTCTCTCCTTTCCTGGGCATCCTCCAGTCCAGACCTTTGCTCTGGTCAACTGTGGCGCCTCCGCCTCCTGCATCTCTGATCGGTTCGCCCAAAGGCACTCGCTCCCACGAGCGGCTAAGGACATTCCGGTTCCCATCACCGCTGTCGACGATCGACCCATCGCTGGCGGCTTGGTCACTCACGACGTTGTTGCTCAACTCTCGGTTGACTCTCATTCTGAAGTTATCCGACTTGGCGTTGTGTCTGTTGGCTACCCGGTCATTCTTGGTTTGGACTGGCTGCGCCGTCACAACCCCGCTCTCGACTGGGCCAACATGGACCTCACCCTCTCCTGCTGCAATCTTGTCTGCTCTAGGCCCGTACACGTGGTTGCGCAAGGCTTCGGTCTTCCTCAACTCGCCCCGGGCTCTTCCTCTCTCAACTCAACCTCAGTAACCTCTGTCGGCCTGGGCTTCGGTCTTAACGGCGAGTTACTTCCTTTTTTCCGTCGCTCTGTCTCTTTTGCTCCTGCTCCGAAATCCTCTCCTGTTCCGTCCTCCACCCCTGTACCTACCGTAGATACACCCTTTGATGATGAGTGTTTGGCCCACGACTCGTCCTTGCGCTCGTCCGCAGACAGCGCGGCTACTCCTCTGATGTGCACATCCTCTCCTGATCCTGCTCCTGTTCCCAACCCTGCTCCTGGTTCCTTCCTCTCGGCGTTGACGGGACTTAACGGCTTCGGTCGTTCTATCCTTGATTGCACACACCCTGTTCCTGCTCCCACTCCCAAAATTTGTGTTTTGAACCCCCACCGTTTTCGTAAACAAACCAAGAACTGTGATATTTCACTGATTCGTTTCCACTCCGCAGATTCTTCTTACTACAAAATCTCTGCTATGGGCTCAACGCCTTCGACTCACGACCCGGATCTCGGCCCAGACTTCCCTGACGAACCTCACGACCCTTCTGCGCTGCGCGCGCTCCCTGCTAAATATATGCCCTGGGCTTCGACCGTCTTTTCCGACATTGAAGTGGATGCTCTCCCTCCGCACCGGCCTTACGACCTCTCAATTGAAATCAAAGATGGCAAAACTCCTCCTTTTGGTCCGATGTATCGACTTTCTCAGGAAGAACGCAATGCCTTGGCTAAATACCTTGATGAAAACCTCAAGAAGGGCTTCATTTGACGTTCGACATCTCCTGCGGCTGTGCCGATCCTTTTCGCCCGGAAAAAATCTGGCGACCTTCGACTCTGTGTCGATTATCATGGTTTAAATTCAATTACTAAAAAGAACTGTTATCCTTTACCTCTTATTGACAATCTTCTTGACAGGACGCAAGGCTGCAAGGTTTTTTCGGTCATCAACCTCAAGAACGCCTTCAACCTCGTCCGAATCAAGGAAGGCAATGAGTGGAAGACAGCCTTTTGTACCCCGCTCGGCTTGTTCGAAACTCTCGTCATGAATTTTGGCCTTTTGAATTCGCCGTCAACTTTCCAAGCCTTCATCATGAATACGCTGCACGATTACCTTGATATCTTTTGTGTTGTTTATCTTGACAATATTCTGATCTTCTCTCGTTCCCAGGAAGAACATGACGAGCATGTCAAGAAAGTGCTTGACCGGCTTCAAGAAGCTCGCCTCTTTGCTAACCCAGAGAAGTGCGAGTTTGACCGGTCCGAGGTCACCTACCTCGGTTATGTAATCGGTGTGGATGGTATCAAGATGGACCCCAAGAAACTCGACTCGATCCGCTCTTGGCCCGAGCCTCGCTCTGTCAAAGACGTTCAGTCCTTTTTGGGCTTTACAAATTTTTACCGCCGCTTCGTTGACCATTATTCTTCCATTGCGATTCCACTGACTTCCCTTTGTAAAAAGGATGTCCTCTTTGCATTCTCTGACTCGGCGCGCGATGCTTTCGATAAACTCAAGTCCGCGCTCCTCTCCCAACCCGTGCTCCGACACTTTGACCCGACTCGGCCTTGCACCCTCGCTACTGACGCGTCCGACTTTGCGCTCACTGGTGTACTTCAGCAGCCAGATGATGATGGCCAACTTCACCCAGTCGCGTATTTTTCCCGCAAGTTCTCTCCCGCCGAAATCAACTACGAGGTGTACGACAAGGAGCTCCTTGCTGTCGTGGACTCCTTCCGCGACATGCGCGCCTGGCTTATCGGGACTTCAACTCCAGTCTTGGTAATTTCGGACCATAAAAACCTTGAGTAATTCATGTCTACTCGTGTTTTAAATCGCCGTCAGGCGCGCTGGTCTATGTTCCTTTCAGAGTTTAATTTCAAGCTCGAATGGGGTCCTGGTCTCAAGAACGTCGCAAACGCTCCGTCCCGGCGCCTGGACTTCGTCCCTCAGAAGGGGGATGAGGCTCTTGAAGCGCAGTTCAAAACACTTCTCAAGCCCTATCACACCGAGCCTTTATTCCCTGATCACACCCTCCATCCTTCTCCTTCCTCGCTTTCTCCTCCATCCGCTACCCTTTCCGCCCTCACCACACTCTCAATCGACTCATCCGAACTCCTCAAACGCTTCCAAGATGCATGGGAGGTCGACCCAGAGTGGCGTGAAGCTCTTGCACAAGGCGATCCCGACTTTGTCGCCGAACGCGGGATGGTATTTCACAAGGGGCGTCTCTTTGTTCCTGAACCCCTCCGTACAGATGTTCTGCACTCACGTCATGACTCTGTCACCGCAGGACATCCCGGCCGCACGCGTACCCTTCAAAATGTTCAACGGGATTATTCGTGGCCGGGATTGTACACGCGCATCTGAAGCTATGTGAAGGCGTGCGACATTTGCCCTCGGATCCAGGCTGTCCGACACCGTCCCTATGGGCCTTTACAACCCCTCAATATCCCGACCCGTCCTTGGCTCTCGATTTCGATGGACTTCATCGTCAAACTTCCGGTCTCGCACGGCTACGACTCGATCTACGTGGTTTGCGATCGCCTCACCCGTGCCGCTCACTTCATCCCTTGCAACGAGTCGATCAAGGCTCCTGAGCTCGCCTGGCTTTTCCTCGACCGGATTTTCCGCTATCATGGACTCCCCGAGTCTATGATCTCTGACCGCAGTGGAGTCTTCATTTCCCAATTTTGGTCAGAGCTCACACGTCTTTTGCAAGTTGATGCGCGCACCTCCACGGCATATCACCCACAAACCGACGGACTCACCAAGCGTACCAACCAGATGCTCGAGACCTACCTTCGTGCCTACGTCTCCTATCAACAGGACGACTGGGTCGACTACCTCCCTCCCGCTGAGTTCGCATTCAACAACTCCGAGAACTCGTCCACCAAACAATCTCCGTTTTTCGCCAACATCGGTTTCCACCCCACCTTTGAACCCCGACTGACGGAGAACACCCCTTCCGCCATTCCTGCCGCTGCCGATCTTGCGACTCGACTCGAACGCATCCACACGGAACTTCGGGCCGAGCTGGAACATGCCCAAGAAGTTCAAGCTCGCGCTTACAACCGCCACCACGATCCCATGCCGGACCTCCAGCCTGGCCGTCTTGTGTGGCTCCTCCGGCGTAACATCAAGACTACCCGACCATCCATTAAGCTTGATCATCGCCGCCTTGGTCCTTATCCGGTAGAACGCGCTGTTGGAACCCGGGCCTTTAAGCTGCGTCTTCCTTCTTACCTTTCTCGTCTTCATCCTGTCTTCCATGTCTCCCTCCTTGAACCCTACGATGATCCCTCCGAATTTCACCCGCACGCTGACCCTCACCGCTTCGAGTTAGCTCCAGACGATGATCCCGCAACTCACATTGCGGCCATTTGTGATGCTCGCAAGACTGGTCACCGTTACGAGTACCTTGTGCACTTCCGCGACACATTGGAAGACGAGGATGCTTGGATCCCTCTCACTGACATTCCTCGGACTGCTGATGAGCTGCTCGAGCGGTTCCACCGCTGTCACCCCCGTGCTCCTCGTCCGCAACGTGTCTTAATGGACAAGACTTACTCGGTGAATGATCCTCCTCTCGATTCTTCCTCTTCTACTCCTCCTTCTTCAGAACCACCACCCACAACACCTACCGCCATTCCTCCAGCATCTCGCCGCACACCTACACCCCCACCACTACAAGAAAACCTTCGCTCAAACTATGTCCCTCCTACGGTCACTACCACACGATCTGGGCGCGCCTCTCGTCCAGCTGAACGTCTTGACCCGGTTTATGTTCCCAAGCCACGCCGCTCTGCAAATAATTCCGCGCCAATCGTACCTCCTGCGCTAGAAGGGGGATAATGTAGCGGCGTAAATCAACATTCCCTATTCGTCGCCTAACCCTGCCGACCGCACTCGATGCCGTAAGCGCGGGTATGTGAAAGGCAACGTCTCGGTGGATTAGTTAGTTCCAGAGTAAACCTTATGGGGTTCGGCCGGAGGTATATATATGTAGCACCATGTATTACCTCACCTTGTCTTTCCAACGCCCGTTTCGTGCCCCGCTCCCCGTGCTCTCCTCGCTTCTGATCTCGCTTAAATTAACGGAGCAACCCGCACCGTTACATACGAGAGCACGACCAGAGACGTAGATTACTTCTATAGTTGTTTTTTGTACTATTATAGGCTGCATAATCTCACATTTGTCTCGCGCTCGGTATCGTGTATGCCGCTTCATGGCCTGAGATGGGATTTTTTTTTACAAGCTCGAGGAACGACCGGATATTCCTTCCAACTCCGACGATTAGAAAAGCATTAGACCCTAATACCAAGTCCGACGACATGATCCTAGAGAGAAGTTCTTCAGCGTGAATCTGGTCAAGTTCGTGGCTGCGTGCGTAGGATACCCATCCTGAGCGGCAGCGAACTCCGGCGGGAGGAGTAGTAAGTTGAGGCTCAGGAGCGCGATATGCTTTGGACAAATAGGCAGAGCGGGGAGAGCGCGGATGGTGAGAAGTTGAACCCGGTGCGGGGTGAATTCGGCAAGACATTTGCGGAGGAAAGTGAAAACCCGGCGACGCACTTTTAAGGACGAGAAACCGCCCTGCGATGGAGAAGAAGTAGGATGAGGAGCAGCATGGATCTAGATGCATGTAAGTTGACCTTTGAATTTCGTAGGCAATAGGGGATTTTTCCAAGTGGGAGTTACTGAATATTTCAGAATGCGCAAAACGGGGCGGACTCTAGTCTCTTGCACTGACTTCCCACTCGCAACCTCGTTCTGAAGGCGGACTCTTGAGTGGAACGACGGTCCACTGGAGCCTATACTTACACAAGAACAAGATTGTTGAGGTTTAGGCGCAGATAGCAGAGAGACGAAATTCTGGGATATTTGCGCGCCCAAGCCAGCTGAGTCAGTTGAGTCATGGAGATACAGTAAGAAGACCCCTACTAGTAGTGGGAACCCGATTGAGTTCTTGACTGCGTGCGTAGTATGATAAGTACCCATTCGAAAGAAGCACAGAAGAAGCGAACCGCAGCGACGAGAAGGGGAAGGAAGGTGTTCCAGAAATCGCCCATTCTCACACAGATGGGTAAACTCACAGGAAAAGTATAATGATTTTCTGACCAAGTCGGCGCACTCATTAGAGCCACAGTTGAACTCGATAAGCACCCTTTACGCTCAAACGAACGAAGACAAGCAGGAATGAATGATCGTGTCAGAAGAATAGGCCAAACGGTAGAACGGGAGGGAGGGATTCAGCAAGAGAATTCGACTAAGCACTGAAAATCCGAGTCGCCGACGGGAGGAATATTGGAATATCATCATTCAACTTCCGAATATATGAATATGCCGATAGGGGCCACTCCCCGAATGGGCGGAAAGAAAATTATACACAGGTGGGATAAAACTAACCAGGGACGAGGACAGTCGTAGGGCCCATGTGGTACAAGTTGTCTGTTGGATAAGGAGGGAGGCAGAACGCTGTCAGCGTCCGATGTCGCGAGCAAATTCAAGGCAAGTCTTCGTAAGTTCGTCGGCTTCATCGGCCGATCAATCGGCACATGAACGCGACGATACTAGTAAACGCAAGTTACATATGTACACTCCATACATAGACAAAAACGAGTAACAACGATTTTAGTGGGAGTGGGACTCGTCCAGTCCCACTCCATCACTTACAAAGTGCAACTCACTCCCATTAATGGGACTCGACCCCGCTAGAGGGTGCAACTGATGGCGAATGCATCAGCAGTGCGACTGATGCACTGATGCGCAATCAATTTCCGCTCATCGCCAATGATCTTGATATTGATCCCTATCTCGGCCCCAATTCGGCATCAGCGACACTATTCCGCGACCTTTGTTGGCTGGTGTATGGTTGATGGCGGTGGAAAGTTCGTTCCAATTTACTAGTGGGCTGTTAAATGAGTGAAATCTGAGGACAGAGATCCGTTCTATCCATGCAAAAGAAGCCCTTGGCTTCCTAATACTTCGTGCCATTGTAGCATTGAATTTAATATTCCGTGACCTCTGTTGGCTGGTGTGTGGTTGATGGTGGTGGAAAGTTCGTTCCAAATTTCTGGTAGGCTGCTAAGTGAGTGAAATCTGAATATGGGAATCTGTTCTATACATAAAAATGACGCCCTTGGCTTCCTAATACTTTGTGCCATTGTGGCCTTGAATTTTCTTTAGACGACTTGGCAGACAGGCTTACATAAACACTATCACATCCCTGTGTCGTCTAAATACTGATGCCCGGTAATCTAATCGAGGTCTGGGGGCTGCTGGAACTTATTTGGCAGCCCCCTGATTTTCCGGGGGCTGCCAAAGAAGGGGGGGCTACCCAGATCGGACTAGTTGGCATCCGTAGCCGAAACGTCGGCACAGCGTGTGCCGATCTCCTTCCCATCAAAGCTGTCGGGTAACCAGTCGCACTCGGTTAACCAGTCGCACTTTCTGATGGACAAAAATGCGACTCAAACGCCATCAGTGCGACTCGACGGGTCTCACTCCCACTAATCTTGTATATACTCGACAAAAACCAAAGAATGAACAGTATTATGCGCGGACCGGCAAAGCCGGTCCGATCCACTGACGTTCATCGGCCGACGCGCCGAAATTCAGTGGTGTTCACCGAATGTTCCGTGAGATCTACTGAACGGAAAGGCCCCATCGTAAAGCGAGTGGATGTAGGAGCCAACACGATGTATTCAACATTCTCTCTCATAATTGTGATATCAATGTTATTTTACCCCTTCGGTTCACATCTACCCGCTTCATTCCACTAGGCATCAACAAAATTACATTGAATTTCACTGAACTTCACTGAACTTGAGCTTAAATCACACTAAAATTCACTGGACATCCGAAAGGAAATTCAAGGGTAAGGAGGTTGAACCATGGGCGGAGTCACACTAAAAGGTGATAGAAATCCATACAGAACCCGCAAATTTTCCATGACAGATGAATTAATTACTTTTCCAAAGTATTGTTCAATTTGCACGCTGAACGTACCTTCCCACCAGTGGACATGCCTCTCAAGTTCAGTGAAATTCAGCGGATAGTGCTTGCCGAGGTGCCATAAGGTGACGATCACTGATTATCACCAGAATTCCCTCGGAACACGGTGGCCATCACCGAATGTACATCGATGAACAGTGTTCATCGATGACCTTTGTAGCTCCGAGCATATAACTCAGAATGAAACCGTAGACGAAGGCGGGGATCGGATGCTGTTGTACAAGGATGTGTAATCAAGCGAGACGAGGGATATAATATATAAGACACGGCAGAGGATATACGAGACAAGCGAGATGTAACCAGGCATACAGCGATGTATGTAGATGCGCGAGATCATGACTATGTAGAAAAAACAGCCAACTGTACGGGAGACGATGTAGGAGGAGGATGTAAACGGTATAGTCCGGGACGAAGATACAGGTACAAGTACATTTTTTGGCCAATTGGTTGGTCAGTTTGGGTCGAAGGAGGCGTTAGCGCCGCCGGCGCCGTGCGCATAAACAGCGCCCGCTGGCCTCGGGTGATAAATAGCACAGTCGACGTCTGAGAGCCGAGAGGAGAGAGGAAATATGCATATCTAGGAGCCGGTGGTGGTACAATTGCGTCGGATTCAGGGTGCTCTGGGTTTCTGCAGATTATTCTTTTCGTATGGAGACTTGGATGGCGGATGTGTGGCCCCGGTAGCGGTGAGGGTAGACGATGGGAGACCCAACGCGGGGAATGGTATGAGGAAAGCTAAGTCTTTTCTCCTTTTCTTGTACATCGCAGGTGGCGCGTCTTCTTGTTCTTCTTCGTCTTCGTCTTCTTCAGATTCTTGCTGGTCTCCCTCTCCCTCCCTCCTCAAGCTCTCCCCCTCCCTCCCCTCCTAGCCCTCTGCACAGTAGACTTGTCATTTTACACCTCGAAGCTGTTGGCGCCCTGCAGCGACGCCATCCAGATACGCGTCTTGTACAGCCTAGCAACGTGCAGCGAGAGTGCGGAGCGAGGGAAGGGACAAGTAACGCAAATCGAAGTAGCGACCCCGAAGAGAAGAAGAATTAAAATCAAAATCAGCTCAAGCCTACTTCTCGAAGGAAAATACGCACCGGAACAGCTCGCGCACGAGCTCGCGGAAGTCGATGCGCTTCTCCGCGACGAAGTAGAACGTGAGCTTGCGGCGGTCCCTGTGGGCGGGTTAGCGGTTTTCCAAATAAGGAAATAGCAAAAATAGCAAGGATACAGATGCAGACAGGGAGGCGCAAGTCATCGGACGGGGGGAGCGAGAAAAGAGAAACGGACGTACCACTGATACTCGGCATCGACGACCTCCATCGGCAGCTTCTTCGCGCGCACCTTCGTCTGGCACAGCGCGAGCGCCTTGAGCTCGTCCTGCATCTTTGCGACGAGGAGCCTGCGGGGTGCGTTAGCGTCGGTTCGGTTCGGTGGAGGGCCGAGGAAGGGAAAGAGGATAGTAGGGATGGAGGAGGGAGGCAGGAGGGGAAGCAAAAGCGAGTGCGGGTAAGCAGTCCAATGACGCCGAGGCACGGGCGACACGAGGGAAATGACAGATGCACCCCGCACGTCTGAAAATGACTGGTGCCCTACTCCGAGCACGAGCACAAGGCAGACATCCACCCTACGAGACACCGACCACGAACAAACACTAGCCGCTGTCGCCGTCCATCGCCTCCCTCTTCCCTTCCTTCTCCTGCTCCCTCCCCTCTCTGAGACGAAAAACACGAAACGACACTCACTGCGCATCACCCGCCCCCGCCTTGCCATATATCATCTTTGGCGCAATCTCCTTCTTCCCGCCCCCACCGCCGTCGGCGCCGCCGGGGCTCGTGGGCGGCGATTGGCCGCTACCTGCATGAGTGGGTCAGCATGGGTGGGCGGCAGGACATCAAGCAGAAGCACGACTCTTCGCAGGATCTGTGATGGGCGACGGAGATGCCTCAACACTGTCTTCATCGCCCATCACACACGCTGCGAGGGGGAGAGCAAAAAACGGAGAATGAAAAAGCACCCACCGAAGCGCTGCTGCCCCGCCCAAAACACCTCCACCTCTCCGAGCGTGATGGTGTCGTTCACGACCTTGCCTACAAAGGAAAGAAAAGCGTCAGCGTCTCGTCTCTGGCAATCGAAAAAAAAGAAAAGAAAACCATCCCGCGCAGCTCGTCGCTGGAATGGGCGGGCAGACAGGGAACAACAGGTCTTCCCGAAAACCAAGAACCACAAAAGACAGACGACGCGGAGGGAAACCCACCCAAATCCTTCCCCCGATCCGCCTCCACAATCACCAAGTCGCCCACCCGGATCGGATCGTCATCCGCAGCGTAGCCTGTGCCATCCATCTGTCAGTATTTGTACTCGTCTATACTTATGCCCGACTCACCATTCCCGTTCCCATTCCGCCCTTGGCTCGCCTTAAAAACAAGTCAGCACCGCCCAAAACCAAGAACCCCATGCACAAAGCGACAGAGAGGCGACGAGACGCGCGCACTCACCATCCGATCCGCGGCCCTATAAAACAAATCCGTCCGCCCTGCCTTGAACTCGACGATATACAGCGGCCACTCGGGCGGCACCGCATGCAGCGGGAGGCCCTTCCCCAGGTCCGCGAGGTGTCCGCCCCCCTGTCCCTGTCCGCCTCCCTGTCCGCCGCCTTGGCCACCGCCGCCTCCACCCTGGCTGTGTCCTTGCCCTCCGCCCCCCTGTCCGTGCCCGCCGCCGCCGGGGCCCTGGAAGTGGTGCGGGTGCGCAGACACGGGTGACGTGAGGTGCGCGACGTGCGAGGACGCGTGCACGGGGTGCGCGGAGGCCTGCGCGGCGTAGGACGGGCCGCCGGGGCCGGCGCTGTATTGCGGGGAGTAGGGCGGCTGGGCGTACTGTGAAGAAGACGCAGAAGGGAGTCAGCGTCGTGCGGGAAAGAGAAGAAAAGAGAGGAGAATGTGACGATGCGACGACCGGCACGGCTGGTCGCGTGCCCGATGGACACAAGTCGCAGGCGCTGTCGACGCAGGTCACAGCTCACAAAAAGTACGAAATAACCCACCTGTCCCTGCCCCTGCCCTGCCGACGCATACCGCTGCACAGGCGACACCGGCGCCGCCCCACGCCGTGCCCCTCCCCCTCCTCCCCCGCCGCCCTCATACTGCGGAAACTCCACTCTCCCCGCCCCGCCACCGCCGCCGAGGTTCGTGTTGATATTCAGCTCCCGCGGCGGGCTGAAATACGCCGAGACGTCCGAGGCCCAGTCTTTCCCGCCTCCTCCCCCTCCCCCTCCCCCTGCTCCGCCACCACGGATATCGGCGCCCCCACCCCCGCGCGCCTCGCTCGGCGACACCCCACCGCCCCCCAGCCCGCCGAGCCCCAGCCCCATGCTCAGCGACGGGCTGCGCCCAATCGCCAGCGGCGCGTGGATCGGGAGGCTCCCCACCCTCTCCCTCTCCCTCTCCCCCATCCGGTCTCCACCCCCGCCGCGCAAATCATCATACCCGCGCTCGTCATACCGCCCCGACAACGAGTCCTCCCGCCTCCGCTGCCCGAACCCGCCGCCGTAGGCATTGCTGGGGCTCGTCGCCGAATGCAGGCTCAGGCCCCCCAGCCCGATCTCCAGATCGTCGTCGCTCAGCAGAAGCCCCCCGCCCCCAAAGCCGCGGCCGTTGTTGTTATTGCTGCTCGCGCCCCCGCCGCCGCCGTACCCCCCGGGCGCCGACGGGCCGGGCGACGGCGAGCCGCCGCCCGCGGCGTCGGGGACGTGGAAGCCCGCGAGGCGGCGGTGCGGCTGGACGACGGAGACGCTGTGGCGGCGCGAGGTCGCGCCGCTCCCGGGCGGGTCGAGGTCGAAGTCGCCGCGCTGCTGCTGGTGGAGGGTGTAGGAGGAGGGGTGGGTGTCGCGGACGTCGCGGTCGCGGTCGCGCGGGGCGAAGCCTAAGAGAGATGGCATTATCAGTTAAAGCAGGAGGAGGAGGACGAGAAAGACTGGGAAGGGAAATGTGGATATATGTGTAGAAAGAAGGAGAAAGAGATGAAGCCTCGCACGCGCGAGGCGGGAGGGGGAAAGTAATACCAAAAATATAAAGTAACGGCGGTCTAGGTAAAGTCGAGTGGGGAGGAAAGAAGGAAAGAAGAGGGGTCGTGTGAGGACCGTCGGGGGAAGTGAGAAGAAAAGAGAAGGGGGGACGGGAGGAATGAGCAGACGGCGAAAAGCCAGCGCTGGTGACCAAGTCGTGTGCGCTCCCAAAAATGCAAGAAAAATGCAAGAACGACGAAAACCCAGCGCTGGCCGAATGCAAAGACCGAGTCGTGTGCGCAAGAAAAAGTAGAACGACACCTACCATACCCTCCATCCCTCGCACCCGCACCCCCAAAATCGCGCGCGCTCGATGAAAACTCCCTCCCGCCCCGCTCGCGCTCCCACAGCTCCCGGAAGCTCCCGTCATCGAGCAGGATCGACCCCACATCCCTCACGAACGGCGACATATTCGTCCCGTCCTCCCCGCCGCCGCCGCCGCTGCTGATACTCGAGCTCCGTACGAGCGGGCTACCCGCGTACCTCCCGCCCAGCGAACTCCCGCCCAGCGAGCTCCCGCCGAGCGACCCACTCAGCCCCCCGGTGCCATACGGGTGCCCGTACGCGTTGTTCCCGTACAGATACGCGTTCGAGTACGAGTTGGCCGCGCTCCCGATGTTGCTCGCCCCGAACGCCCCCGCGCGGCCCGTCCCGATCGCCGTCGCTGTCGCCCCCGTGGTGGGCGCGAGGCTCTGGCTGCGGCTGCGCGTAATGTCGGGCCCCGCGCTCGTGCGGCCGCGGTAGCCGCTGAGCGAGTTTGCGAGCTGCGGAGATGTCACGGGCGAGTGCGAGTAGCGTGCATCGTACAGCTCGTCGTCGGGGTCGACCAGCTCGTCGTCCTCGAAGGTCGAGGCGAAGCGCGGGGAGGCGCTGAAGGAGGCGCTGCGGTGGCCTGCGCCGCCGCCGAGTAGCCCGTGCCCGCCCCAGGGGCCGCCTTGGATGGGTGTGGGTGCGCCGCCGCCGCCGCTGTCGCCGCTGTTATTCCGGTGTCGGCGGTCGTCGGGCGCGTTGTCGGTCATAGCAGTCGTCCTCGTCCTCTTGTCCTGTACAGTCTATGTCTATAGTTTGCTGTAAGAGGGAGAGGAAGAGTCTAGTGAGTGTCTAGCGGAATGTATGCGGCAGGAACCAAAGACAGTTCTACACAGACCACATGACAGGGGGTCACCAGATCACCTCAAGACACGCTCTACCTCCGTGTGCTCTCTTGTTCCTCACTCAATTACCCTCCAGCTACTCTATATATTTACTACGAGGAGAGGAGAGGAACAAAAAAAAACAAAAACTCTATCTCAATCCCTCCTCAGAGCACAGTCTCACCCTCACTCTCTGACACCAATCTCCAGCCGCCACATACGCACGCCTACGGCCAACTCATCTCATATGTACTTCCCCGTCCTGTCTCTAGGCGATCTGCACCCAATTCACACGTTAAGCGTCTCCTCCTTCGAATTTCCATCCAAATCCCGTTACCGACACCGCCTGACGCCCCAAGATCCATGTTCTTATTTACACGCTAACGGGATTGGGGCCTCTCCTCCGGGTCGTGACAACCCCAAGGCAAGCTCCGGGAGCGGCTCGACAGGTGTGGGAGTCTGTGTCGCGGTCTTGATGTTCGCGGCGCCGCTGCGCTTCTCGACTCTGGACTCGGCGGCCAGACTTTAAATTGGAATCCCAAGCGGCGGATAAATTGCCATGGATCAAGCTCCAAGTGTGGTAATGCACACAGCTCTGAGTCGTCGACGCGGAGACTCGGACATCCAGGTGGCGGCTTGTCACTGGCCGTCAAAATAACACAAATTCTCCGTCGCGGTGGCATCTTTCCGACTCGAGTTCTTGATGAACATACATAACTTAGACGCATCCTCGGCGCCTCTTCGGCTTCGGCTTCGGCGCTTGCTGGTTGGTATATATATATCCCCCCAACTAACAAACATATCATATGCAGGACCCACTGCAGCATAGCAAGGCCTGGTCGCACTCGGAGTGCACCCGCAACAATTACGGCGCAGGCCGGCAAGATAATTATGCAGAAGGCGTCCGTTCGACTCGGGCCCAGGCCATATTCTCTTGTCCTGCACTTTTTGCTCAAATGCACAACAACTAAACGAGATGAGGTTGAGGGACAAAAATATGATAGAAATAAAGGCTTGGTCGCACTCGGAGTGCATCTGCAGTGTCGTATCTGTGTGCACGGCCCGTTTCGACGGAGCTGCAAGTATATGGCAGTGGGATGAACAATGACGGCGCCCAAACGCTGTAGAACTTCCAGCTGTAAATTGGATGGCTGCATGGACGAGAACAAGAATACATGTGAGCACCGTGACAATCCTTATAGAATATTCCGTTCTTACGTTTTTGTTGCTCAAAAGGCTCTGATTGCTGTATGCACAGCCAGCCGCGCAGGCTATATAAGGTCTCGTCTCACTAACGGCAACCGCTCAGAAGACTCCCGCTTCTCATGCGGCTCTCCTTCTCCTCCTTGAGGAGTCGGAGGCCCCCGTCTCCAACTGCGAAGCTTAAGGTTACCTCCTTGTCATCTCGAACTTCGGCCGCGTTACCCGACCTCCTCGAAACAACCCTTCTCGCATTGAAGGAAGCGTCAGATGCGTTCCCGCCTCTGAAGAGCGCCGTCGGCGGCGTGGTCGCGCTACGAGACATTGCTGAGGTACGCGCTTATTACACCGCTTCAAAACCAAAGGTTGACTGGACTCCAGCGTGCGAAGCATTCAAAATCCGATGCCCGCGACATCGCGGACCAAACGATCAAGATCCTCGCCGTCATCGCAAGCACGGTTCCCGACCGCTCCGTGATTCCTCCACTACTGCAGTCTCGTATCGAGTCATTGATAGAGTAGGCGCCTCTTATTTCTGACTGCGGATGAGCCCTGATCTCTGCAATGCCGACAGTCTACTCGACGAGGTCCGGTCCTCGATGGAGATACTCGCACATACCCGCGGTGTCTCCCGCCTCGCGCATCTCAACCGCAACGAGCGGACAATATCGTCGATCAAGGCGCGCCTGGACGACGAGTATCGCGGTTTCTTGGTGCGTTTTATTTTATCCTCGGTGCTGTCTCGGCCCTGACTTTCAATGCAGGTTGCCTCCGCCTTGCAGGTCGAAGCACAGCAGGCAGAACTTGTGAAGCAGCAGTAGAGATTGCGAAGCAGCAGGCACAACTCGCCGATCAGCAGATGCAGCTTTCGATTCAGCAAGCGTATATACATGAGGATGTGCGTGCAAAGGCTGTGAGTTTAATCTTTCTGGACTTCGAACGGCAATTGATTTCATTGTACCCCGGTAGTGCAGTCTTTTGTTTTATTCCAAACTTACCGTTTTTTTGGCCAGCCCCTGATCGATCTCGTATGAAATAACTCGAAAAAATCGGAAAACTGTTTCAATCAAAGAGCTAAAAAAAAAAAAAAGAGGAATTGATGTATTTCCGTACAGCATCACCGACAGATTTCTCGCGCGGCAGCGAGTCAGGGGACACTTATGGCCTATTTTTTCATCTCTCCATGTCCATGGACTATAGAATAGGGAGGTACGACTCCGTCTGTACTACTTTTTGTATCATAGATGTAAATAGCTTCCTCGTCTTTGAACGCGTATTTGACCATTCCGTTGGCTTTCTGCAAACCTAGCAGCTACAAAGTTGCAATGAACAACACTTGTTTGGTCATGGTCTGCACGGTATGTTACGGTCCTTCAATGGCTAAGTGGCCTGAAATAATTGTTGGCAACAATTAGGGCGTGTAGGCTAGACTGTAACAAGATAATTATGCGGAAGGTGTCCGTTCGACTCGGGCCCATGCCATTGCTCATCGTGCCACTTTTTGCTCAAATCACAACAAATAAACGAGATGAGGTTGTATAGAGACAAAAATATGGTAGAAAGGCTTGGTCCCACTTGGAGTGTATCTGCATCTAGGTCTGCGAAAACATGACGCAGGAGAAGCCCGTTCGACTCCGGCCCAGCCATGAATCGCGTATGGCGGAGTTTTCTCCTCTTAAGTACAAATTTCCCTCCCGCGTAAAACTGAAGTGTTTAACTTGACTTATGAGTACGGCGGATGAAGGGGTAGGAAGGCTTGGTCGCATTCGGAGTGCATCTGCAACTGCTGAAAGATGACAGACACTGATGGAGAAGGTGTCCGTTCAACCCGGGCCCGGGCCATGGGAAGTGAGGGTAGCCGTTTTTTTTCTTCGCACCGGCTCAGTGGTAATTTTATCGAGGTAAGGATATGATGGAAAAGGCTTAGTCGCACTTGGAGTGAATCTGCATCACATACGCTCCCTAGTATTTATGCAGAAATTGCCTGTTCGACTCAGGCCCAGGCCACTACAAGTATGTTTGCATTACTTTTTTTCTCTTCCACTGGGCTGACGACTTTATATCCTGAGGATGAAGATAGGCTTGAAATGGCTTGGTAGCACTCAGAGTGCATCCGTAACTCCTTCGAAAAGAAGATCGTTATGCAGAAGGTGTCCGTTCGACTCAGGCCCAAGCCATGGCTCCTTGCCATGTACTTCTTTTCTTTCTTTTCTCTCAAAGAGGGGACTACCGAGTTTATGTAAACTATGTAGAAGAGGTCCGTTCGACCCTGGGCTTAAGCCACGTTGTCTGGTCTTGGTGTTTTTGCTCAAAGATTCAAATGAACAAAACACATTTGTATAGGGATGAAAATATGGCAGGAAATGCTTGGTTTCACTCAGAGTGCATCTGCACTATGTAGGTGTTGGAACAATATCAGCGAGGCGTTAACGTTACAGTCGGTTCCGCGTTACGACCGAAGTCTGAGACATTGTTCCGTATGTCTGAGACATTGTGCCGAGTTGTGTATTTATGGTTCAAATGATACTTATCTTCGACCCAATCGACCCCCAGTCGACTGAATATGTGTCGAAAACCAAACTACGCACGACGGAGGTTGTTCTGCCACCGACGGCCCTCTGGGTTGTTGTGAGAGTCATATCTCGAGGTATTTCCTTTCTTGCCATTGGGAACCTGAGGTTCAGCTTTATGATGTGGGCCAGGGGCTGACGCATTTCACTTCGTACGACGTGCACGTGGAGCTTGTCCTCTAGCCGGAACACCCTGTGTTGAAGCCGGTCTTTTACACGCATTTCGAGATACACATTTTTCACGCACAGAAACGGGTCCCAGCACGAGAAAAGAAGAATGGGATCAAGTCGTGTTAGAAGTATTCCGACGGGCGAGCTTGCGAGCTGCCGGAGGACTTCCATATTTGGTTTGACAGTCAGTATTTATGTCACGAACGTACTGTACAGTCCCTTACGCGTTTGTACCGGTACCAACACAAACGCGATACTTTCTTATTCGTCGTACTGGGCTCTTACCGCACCTCGACCAGAGTCATCAAAACTCTAACAAGTCGTATGCACACAAGGTCTGTATATACCCTCGCTCCGGCTTTTTTGCCTTGATCATTGGACTCATAATATGATCCAGAGCCAGGACACGGCCTCCGGAATATCCGTTGTTAATTTTCCCATTTGGCACGCACCATTGATAACCTTGATGGGCACCACTCGGGAAGCAGTTTTAATTTTGCATACGTCGGGTCTGAATCTTTGCCGGTTTCACATCATGGATATAAGTACAAGATGAGCCTCCGCTTCGCTCCGGGATGCAGGAGCGAAAAACAAAAAAACAAAAAAAAACAAAAAATTGAGCAACTAAATTTGTTGCAGGTCGAATTATGGCCGTGCAAGGGCTTAGAAAAAGACACGGGAAGAGAAATGGGCTTTGATCTGGTGCCGCTGGTTAGTTCCGCTGAGAAAAAGGCGCCACTACGGAATTTTCGAGATGGACAGGGAGCTTTATTCACCTCAGGAATGCGGGGAGCATTGCATCAAGATGTTTCAAGTGGTGATTGGCCCGGAGGCAGGATGCACGGCCCCGAGTGCGTGAACAGAATCAAATAATAATTGATAACCATAGCTTAGGAGAGAAAAGAGCGACAATAACGAGAGGTTCCAACAACAATCACATCACACAATCCCGGAATTCAGATGGAACAGTAGCACGGATGGTCGGAGAAAATACCCCCGTCAGAGTGGAGATATTCAGGCAATAGCGCAGTAGATAGCCTGAGTCCGGGTACTTGACGGTGGACAGAACAGCGGAGAGATCCAGGATTGATATTGAGGGGGGCAGAGTGGCCCATGGCCAAAAGGATAGCAGTCCACCGAATGAGAAGAGGGGTGCACCTATATTGAAAGAGTTTTACCAGAGGTAGTACGTGGCCCCCCGGCAAGATGTATAAATTACCTCTTTTACCCTCTTTTTTACCCTCTTTATAAAATTACGTCATTCCGGCAGAAGTGGGAGCCGGCGCGAAGCGCCGGCGAGCGCTTGTTCACACTCCAACTGCGACCCGCTGCGGCCTGGGAGAAACAGGTCAGCTGGTTCGGGGCAGAGCAGAGACATGCATAGCATTATTAAAAAAGATGGAGTAACTCTCCGGTCGGAAATCAGAAGGCCGTGTTGGAAATCACAGAAGGTTCAGGAGGGGTGGATTTAGACCAAAAGGGCGAGCAGAGGAAAGTAGAAGAGGATAGACTATATGGAGTAAGGAGTCAACATGTATGTGCACTGCTTCGCTGTTTGTGAGTCGTGGTAGGTCGTGGTTGAGAAGAGACAAAATGGGGATAGACTAAAGGAGATAGAACAAACATACACTCACAAAACCTCGTCATTTCGTTAAAGAAACGGTAGATAGATTCTGCATCCCGGTTGCGCCGCGACTCGTTACCTACTGACATCACGAACGTAAGGTTGCATCTGTTTTAGCAGACATCAGCCTAAGTATAGAACGATGCGTGTGCTGCGTGGCTGCGGAGAGTCTCCTCACGGTATCATCAACCAATCTCTGCTCTAGCTCCTTCTAAACTTACCTTCGACTACATTCGCGATCATTATCACAAAGATTGGACCGGTTCATCGAAGCGCTCTCGGCAATTGTCACCTTTCTTCTTGCCACCATGCCATCCACTGGGCTGCCTTCAGGCGGTCGCCGCATCCTGCGCTCAAGTCCTTCTATGTCATCCCTTGCCTCTTCTGTCTCCTCACTTTCAATATACACCACAACGTCGACCAAGACACAGTGGGGACCTGGGGCGTTGACAGGAAGGGCTGTCTTGGCGTTGGGGAAAGCGGTCATCCGAGGCGCGGAGCGTGTTGTAATAGCCAAAAGGATAGCCATCATACGGGACCATGTCCCTTGCTCGCGGGAACGGGTCGGCATTGATACATCCTTTATGGATAGAATATTCGACGATTTACTGGAACTGTCGCGGTGAGATACAGATTCGTTCAGCGGCGTCCAGATCGTTTACAGACTCGTTTTAGACCCGAGCTGTATCCCGACAGTATCAGGGTTCTGGCGATGGAACTCGTTTTAAACCAGATCGCTTCCACCCAGACTACATATCTGATTCATTGCCTCTCTAAATGGTTCCTCGACGATTTAATATTGCTAATGACAGAGATAATTTCCGTTTCCTTGTTTTGTGAATCTGGGTGCGCGAATGAATTTCTCTCTCCCCTCCACCTTTAATTTACACGCGCTACAGTTTCATTGAACCACGTTTAGTGAATGCCTACCTGTCTGCACTACCTGAAGGCAGCCAACCGCTCGAGCCTTGCATTGCATTTATCGCAGAGTTGGCTCAAGAGAATGGAACGACCTTCGAAGCAGCCATTTTTTCCAAGTTCCTCGAGCTTGTCCTCTTAACTGCCTCACGGAAGATCACAACCTTTCGCCGCGGTTTCGATCCGGAGAGGCAACCGTCTCTATCTTGGGCATTTAACATTCTCACCGCACCTCCCACGGAGCTGCAGGAGTTTTGTAATATCACTTGGGAGCAATACTGGCCCTTCGACTCTCCCCCTTTGCTTGACGATGTGGTTCGGCACATCAACAAGACGTCGCCATCGACATGGCTCACTTTAGAGGCCCACTTTCTTCGGCAAGAAGCTCCAACCCTCCTTCGACTGGTGACGCCCGTTAAATACTCCATGCACAACGGTCGCTCCGCTGCCGACGTGAATTACCCTCAACTCAAAGACTTCAACCTCTCATCAGTAATACCTCCATTCCGGCTGCAAGTTTCCTTCTTTCCATATCCGCCATTTATCTAACATGATTTTAGGCAAGATGTGCGCGACTCAGGCGTCACAGCTTCGTGTGCGCTATGGCACCTCATCCGATGTGTCGCGCTAGGCGGCGACGTACACACACTCATGGTCGATCACTTACTCGACTTGTCTCACAGGAACAAGGTCTCCATGTTCAGCCGGATAATTTACTGGCTTATCCCCAACACGTGTGTCTGGTCGTCACCTCATCTTCTCGCTGCTAATGTTCCTGCCAGGCGGGAATCCCGCTCAGAAGAAATGCGCCACCTTTGTGCGCTTGTTGGCGGGAGACCGCAGTTCAACAACGTGCTCACACAATTTCTCCTCGATCTTGGCGCCGACCAGCTGTCCAAAGATGCACTGCTGGACGCAGTGATCCTTCTCGTCATCCCGCTCCTCATTCTCGACATGAAGTCCTGGGCCATCCACGAGGACTTGTTCCGTCGAAGCCACTTCTTCCCGTCGCTGAAACTCCGGCCGTCGTACTCCAAAGAAACACTTGGGCTGTTCAGCATTATCCGCGAGAATAGGCTCGCTTCCGTCATCGGACAACCCGGTTCCCACAGTAGTCAGCAGATTGCGGATGTTTTGGAACCTGTCTTTAATGGGTGACGGATCCTGGCGCATCGAGTCTCGGCTGTAAATTATTTTTCGTTGTATCCCGTACTCTAAAATGCTTATGAGATGGAACGCTGTATATTATTTTAGGACTTCGTGGTAGCAGCGGATTACTTAGTTCGACGCTAGCCATTGACTTCACGCATTGTGGCCACTATATGTATGAACTTCTCTTTTGTACTACTTCCTGCCGAATCCTGTTGTTTTCAATGGTTCAAACTCACCTGAGCAGGCTTTCATCAATACGACCGCGGTGACACTTAGACGGCGCGTAGGCAGCTTTTTCTCACATGGAAAGAGATTTTCTCGACTGTCCATCCCGAACAAAAGAATTTGAACTTAAGGTCGAGGAAGCTCGGTGCTTTGGATGCCGGTGATCGTAATACGACGCCAATCATCTCATCAAATGATCAACGATCAAAATCATCGACTCGTCCTCCTTTCTTCCACCCACCAAGTTCCCCCACTTCACGGTTTCGCCCCACAGACAACACTGCGCTGAAATGGCCCTCGCACTCCTTTCCACCCCACTTTCGTTCTACTCTATTCCGGCAGTATGGCTCACAGCATTCGTCCCTGTGATGCTCAAGGTGCATACATCCAACTGCCAGACGGTTATTCGAGCTCTAAAGAGCTAAAATCCATGCACAGACGACTGCGATCAACAAATTGAAGGGTTTTAACAAGTACGGAGCCAACTGTCTACCTCTTGTGTATACCTAACAATTCCGTCTTGTTCCCAGTGTCCAACCCCGCAGAAACACCGGACGCGTGTCTGGCGACCCCAAAATTCCGCCGGAGATCGCGGCCAGGATCGAGAGGATGGAGGGTGCACACCTCGTATGTTCTTTTCTCAGTTTTAATGTCACCCTTCAATCGTTTACTTGTCTGCGTCTCAGAATGGGATGGAAAACTTCCCTCTCTGGGCCGCAGCTGTGGTGAGTCGAGTTCGATCACCAAGGCATTCCCGTGTAACTCTGTGTCAGCTAGCAGGAAATTTTGCCGGTCTTGATAATTATACCCTCAACGTGGTTGCAATTTCATAGTGCGTGTTTTACCCAGCTGCATCAATCCCACCCTGATATTTGCCCGGTAACAAGTGTCTTTGGACGTGGATTGTACAACTACGTCTATATCAATCAGAAGACGCGTGCACAGAGTACCATGAGGTATGTCTCCGGCCATAGTGCCTGTTCATAGTTATCGAACCTCGCCACAGGAGTCTTGTCTTCTTTAGCACCCTCCGTATGCACGGTACCTTCTTCTTTCTTGAATGATATTGACCTCATCTTAGCTCTCCCATTATATCTTCTTATTTCTGCCGCCAATAAGCTGGCGAAACAGTAGTCGGTGGTTTATCACGGATTGCCATCCAATGAATATCATTCAGAGTCATAGACTAGCTCAAACATCGTGTTCTTCCACCCCCGTCGCGATTTATCATTTTCTGCATTTATAACCGCAGGCCCCAAGGCCGTAACTCTGAATCGTCCCAAAACTTCACGTTCCCTTGCGCTCAGGTGCGGAGAGACCAAATTTCATCCAAGTGTAATCCCGGTTGCTGTGAAATCGCACGATCGCTAGGAAACTTTGGGAAAGATACTCTCGTTTCCTCTCCCAAATCGGTATCTCCTTTCACAAAATCAATGGTGAGCGGCATTGTCCGAACGATTTTGATCGTTGGTACGTGACTTGTACGTGATCGCGTGTGACTAAATTACTTGACCTTCACGGTTCACCTGGAATTCTGAAGGACAGCTCAGTGCTCACTCCATGGGGGCTCTATTTTCCCGCCTCCGTCTCGTTTACCATACTCTCAAATCCATCTCTGACTCATTCTCCGTTCTGTCGGAACGCATTTCGCGCGATCCTGGACTCCCTGGTCCAAATCCCTCCCGGTCCTACTGGTCTGAACCCCTTTCACCGTTGGACGCCAGGCCAAAAAACCCACCACTTCCGGAATACGCGGATGTCGTCATTATTGGCAGCGGGATTACCGGTACGGCGGTCGCGCGGACTCTGCTCGACAGCTCAGAGGAGCCTCTGCGGGTCGTCATGCTCGAGGCGCGAGATGTCTGCTCTGGCGCCACTGGAAGAAACGGCGGTCATATTTCGCCCAACACGTATCAGGATTATTCCGAGGTCGCGGCGAAATACGGTCCAAGCGCGGCGCAAGCAATAATGCGGTTCCGTCTGGCTCACCTGTCCGCTCTGCTGGAGGTTGCCACCGAAGAAGATCTCTTGCGCGAGTCACAGGCGCGCAGAGTGGATCAATTCGATGCATATCTGCAAGACAAGGTTTATCAACGCGCCAAAAACGCACTTGAAGGGTACCTTACTGCCTGTCCAGAGTGGCGCGGGAAGCACATTGTATCCGACGATGATAAGTCGGCACTGAAGGTAATTTTTCCACCATTCACTCCTGGAAAAGTAAACTTTCGCGACAGCAACTGCTATCAGAACTCAGCCTCGTTCTGAAGTTGGTTCTTCCAGCATTAGTCATGTTTTATCGCCTAGGTTTCCTGTTAATTCAGCAGCTGATATCTCAATCTCTAGGACCTCCAGCTCTCTTCTCGCGTGGCGGGCTATATCTCGCAGCCGGGCGGCGCCCTTCACCCCTACCGCCTAATTACCGGGATCCTTTCTCGCCTGCTAGCCGCCTATCCTAGGCATGTTTCTTTTCCTTGTTGGGCCCCATGTTTTCTAACTCTTTCTTCAGTTTCCAGCTTTTCACGAACACGCCGTGCACCGATATCGGTCTCGCAGTCGACAGAGGCAGTTATCGCATTGCAACTTCCCAAGGCATACTCAGCGCCACACATGTCGTACATGCGACGAACGCCTGGGCCTCACACCTGCTCCCTGGCATGCGCCGGAAGATCGTACCCGTCCGCCTACACATGACCGCCCAGCGCCCAGGTCGTGCGCTCGCGCAGGCTACGGGGGGATCGCCATCCTGGGCAGGGACGCGTGCGTTCGTGTTCTACCCCGGCACGTCGATGCTCGCCTTCGATTATCTCACCCAGCATCCGCCCACGCCCGCTGAGACCGTGAACGATCCCAGTGCATCCGAGGAAGGCAATATCCGCACGGCCGACGCGGTCTACCCCGCACCAGCCGGCGAGCTGATGTTCGGCGGCGGCGCGATGCTAGGCGGGCGGGCGGAGGCTGCGCTCATGGATAACGTCGGCGTCACGGACGACTCGCAAACCGACTTCGAAGTGACTGCGTATCTCGGCGGGGCGCTGGAGCGGTATTTCCAGCCGGGGTGGGGTGAGGAGGGTGCTGTATCTGAAACTGCTACGATGCAGGGGAACGGAGAGTGGGGGGCAGGTCGCGTGAAAGCTGCATGGTCAGGCATCATGGGGATGTCGGCAGACGGTCAGCCCTGGGTCGGACGCGTGCCACTGTGCGCGTCAAGACGCGAGGAGCCCAGGAAACCGTCTCCGCCGCCAGCAGACGCGATGAACCACTCATTGGCGCCCCCAGGCGAATGGATTGCAGCTGGCTTCACGGGGGAGGGAATGACGCACGCATGGCTTGCAGGGGTTGCGCTCGCCAGAATGGTGCTGGACAAGCCGACTGAAAATCCCTCCAACGCATCCGCGCTCCCGCCCCAGTTTGTGATCACGGAAAAGCGGTGGAAGGAAGCTGACATCGAAGGGTTTTTGGCTGACGTTGGGGCTGAATAATTGGCCCCCGGGTGGATATTGAACGCTTTCACGGTCCTCTATCTCTCTCTATCCCCTTGGCCCCCGTTCTTGCCGTTGGTGTAGTATAGATAGACCTCCTACTCCATCTGGTTCTCACCTTCTCCGTTTTTTCCACGACGTTCCACGCCCTTTCGTCCCTTTCGTCTTCTTTTCGATGGAGTGAAACAGTTATGGAGCACCCATGTTTGTCTTCCCGAGATCGCCACCTGTCACAGCGCTTCCATCAGCTTGCAGAAACTCTCCGCTCCCCGATGGTGGAGTTAAAACGTTGAGTTTCAAAGTGCTTGATTGATGCATCATGAGTCCAGCCATGACAAGAAAATCGAGATGATACGTCGCACTGCAAGAAACGACCCATCCAAGTCGTTCGTCGAGTTTTGATTCTGCTTCCAAACTTTGTTTGGATCTTATTTGTACAATCTATCGCACTGGTGCAGTCGGTGATAGATTAACGTTCAAGTTGGGACGAAATTAACCACCGCGGATCCAGACATGTTGCGGCTGCGGTGGGGTGACAATGACAGCGATGAACCCTATATCACAGTTGAATTACACCTAGAAAAGCAAGAAGGAAGCTATCCAGAAAGAGTTGTACACAAGACGAGGGGGAGATAAAGTTACAGTAGGTAGGTAGGTAGTGATGTTACACGAAGGAGTACAGCCGACGGTCTATGGGTTTCATTCGTCGAGATGAATCATGCGGGGGATGATGAGTCTATGGCGATAAATATGACGTGGCGATGCGATGGATGGGATGAATGGCAGGGTGAATCAGGAAGACGACGCGGCCTATTTAAGGCGCAAGACGAACGTCCTGCACGCAAAGAGGGTATTGTCAGCGGGAGCGGGATCAAGCATGAATGACACGAGTAACGCACTTGAGTACACGATCGATGCGAAAGCTGCCCCGAGGCTTGGGTTTTTTAACATGGTTCTGGTTCTCGGATGATGCCGGCGTGGGCGTAACGATGGGTGGTAACGGGGCTGAAGTGCGCGACGGCGTGGTGTACACTTCGAGCACAACGCTCTCCTCTCCCTCTATGTGCTGATTTAGAAAATTTACGCGATGACAGGATGCAAGTCACGCACGGAAAGCGCCGTGCTCGTCCACCGATATCACAGCGGACAGGCGCAGCGGGCTTCTGTGCGGGGCGGGAGACACAGAGCGACGCCGACGCTCCAAGCTCGATGTCCGGCGGCGTCGCCGAGAGCGCGAACGGCGATACGCGGACGGCTGGTCGTCAAAGACGTGCGGGGCAATACCACTGATAACATCCCGTGAGGACGGTCTGAAGTTGAGCAGTGCGGCGAGCTGGGCAGCCTGCTGCTGCGCACTGGGGCCCGGTGGTGGAGATTTGGACCTATCGTCGAGGCTACGGCCTTCCCCGACGCTCACCGCTTCGCCTCCGTTGATATTGGCCAGCTGCACAGCAGGATCGCGAGGCATGGACGACGATGCAGGGGAAGGAGTGGTATACGGCCGGCCACAGGCTGCGGCTTGTAGTCTGCTGGACGCAAGGCCGCGGAGAAAGCCAGGCGCGCGGACGCAGGTAGGGGGATGTATCGAAGAGTGAAAGCACTGCAGCCGTGGCTGTGGCAGCGTTTATGTAGTGTGGTCGCCGTGCTTCTATCACCACAGATCACCACCACCACCACCGAGGCCCGTCGGCGCTAGGAACTTACGACAGTGTCGGTGCTGTGTTCTGTATGTTTTCGTGTGGTTAATACAAGGGCGAGGCACATAAGAGGCACACATGTGTCGTACATTGAGCTTGCCTCCGGTTTTGATACCCGATATTCGTTGTCGATCCTGAGAGCGGTGTTCGATAAGAGATAGGCGGAGAGCAGCGCCGGCTTTGAGCGTCGCGTCCAGAAATACCTTGTTTCTCCGAGGCCACGTTCGCGTCGTGAAGCTCTCGCGCAGCCCTCGTTTTTCTCGGTCTCAGAATCAAGTCAGCGCGTTCCGTCCTTTAATTGGCCTGAAAATTTCGGCCTTCAACTCGGAGTTAAATTAATTTCGAAGCCAGGGTAACCGGATCGTCAGCAAACGAGATGCCAGACAATCATGACGTTGGATGGCGGATACGCGGCGATCGGGATTAAATTTACCTACAAAGCGCAGCAAGGTAGCAGCCGAACCATCGGGCACACAAGTGAAGACCGAGCGAAACGAAGTTAGGTGGCGAATCCCAAGTGGTAGGGTTGGAGCGGCAATCTGGATAGGATGAACGAACCACGGCGTGCAGATCTGGCCAGCCTGAGGTTGGGGCGACAGGGCGGCAGTGCGAGGCGGCGGACTGGTAGAGGCCTCTTTAATCAGAACTAGATGAACTGCGTCATCTTTGTGAGTAGTTCGGAAGCACCGTGCATGCTACGTGCAGCTGTAGTTTGGAGTAGGAGGCGCGCAATGGTGCAAATCGAGTTATGAAGCCCGAGGAAGGTAAGTTAGTTGGACGGATGGATGGACGGCGAATCCGAACCGGATCGCCAGTGGAAATATCAGTCCTCGGGCGAATGAAACATGCCATCGAGTAGTTCAGATGCTTAGCGCGAGAGGAGAATCCAGCATAGCGAGGGGTCGACTCGACTCGACTGTCTGCCCGCCGCGTGGCTCGGACGAGGTGCCTCTGGCACGTCACATCGAAGACGTAGTTCTTCTCCCGCGAGGGGTGTGCAAATTCCTGCGCCTCAGTTTTGCTGGCGAAAATCCAGGCTCCAACGCAGGCAGCAGATAGCGGGAAAGCAACGTGCCTGGCGCCTAGAATAGGGGGGATCCGCGGCGCAATGTCACTGTGGACGGATCGAACGTTAACCGAGAGACAGAATGAACACACCGATAAAACGCATTCCATTTGGGAGACTGTCATGGCGATAAGCAACTGAGTGAGTGGCAACGAGGCTTCGTTTCGTTTCGCCACAGTCCTTCGGAGTGCGATAAAAGAACTCCGCCGTGTGCTCGGACGTCGGATAAAAAGATGTCGAATGGGTAGCGCGAGTAGCAGAGGAGCCCTCATAAACGCGTTGGTAAGTATATCCGAGCTGAAGCGGCGGTCACAGGGAAGCCCTGTGGCTTCGAAAGTCCGAACTTCCAAGTCTTGTCGCCACACTGTCTTGGGACTCCAAGAAATTGGGCTCGTAGACGAACGTTCGTCGACTCGAGCGGCGAGGAGATGTATATGGTATCCACTCTAGAAGGTATAAGGTTTCACATTGACTGCAGCAGCGATGTGGAAGAGGAAGAAAAACGTCCCGCCAGTTATTCAAAGTCCGCCGGATCAATCCGAACAACCGACCTTTCCGATCGTTCGGGGCGCGTACAGATATGATACAGTGTTTCGGACACGATTTCTGGAGTTTGACTCCGCTGCGTACTTTCTTGAAAATCTCGAGAGCTGGGGAACTGCTTCATGCAACCGGCATGTTCAATCGCCACAATGCCGTAGTAAGTACAATTGATTAATCGGTGTACAAGTATTCCTAACCAAACCACGGCTTCAATTCCGCGAAAACATCTGCAGCACTCGATTCATCACGGATGGCGGCTCGTTTTTGCGCTTTGACCGCAATGCACTTCTCGCCACAAATGACAATCCCATGCACTTCAAAGTTCAAACAAACCGCGCGTCAGAAACCAGCCGCCCTCGAGAAGCCAAGGGAAACATACCGAGTAACACGAATACGTCGAGGTGTACCCCTCGCCTCCGATCTTGCGATACGCGTCCTCCGGTCCAAGCCGGGTGCTCTCGAACTCGCCGCAGTAGTAGCACACTTTGCACAGCTCGCTCTCGTCCAGCAGTACCTCGACCTCCACAGCCTCGCGTTCGCCCCCGAGCTCCGCTACCATCCTCCGTGTCTGGCCAGTCCGCTTTATAGGTGCTTTAGGCTCGATGGTCAGCAACGCCGCGAGGAGATCCGACCACGGGGTGGGCCGCCGATCCCAGTCGCTGTCGAACCAGAACCTGCAGAAACGGCTCGCCACCGATGAGCTCGAGCTACTGGTGTCTGCGGTGGCGGGGGTGGAGTGGTTTAAATGCGCCAGTTGCCGAGTTTCGAGGAATGCGTTGCCCTTGGGCGTGACGAGGAGCCAACTGGCGCCGTCCCGGGCGATAGCCACGTCCAAAGCGCCCTTTAGGATGTCGGGGGACGAGAAGGCGTACATGTGGTCAGCGGTTGTTGTGGTAGAAAGCAAGACGTGTTTGCGATCAAGCGAGGCAGTGTCGGAGGTTCGGGCTCCGACTCAGTTGAACTCGGCCTTTTCGGTATCCACAGTTGAACCAGTTTTTTGCTCCGTCACGAAGAAGGTATGAGGAAGAATGGACTCTAGCCACAACCCCCACGGCTGGTTTAAGTGTCAACAATTCCTCTTGCTTTTTCGCAAGTCCAATTTTAGCTTCAAACGAGGTGTATGCAAGCCCCAAACAAATAAACGCTCTCAGCGCCGGCCTCCAGTTCCCTCCTCCACAAATAAATAAGGAAGCTCAAGATAGTGGGTTCAAATTGAGATAGGTAGAATTACTTCCATATGTAATGTTCAAATTTCCCGCCCCGCCCATACTGTTTTGCTCTGCCGTCCTGCTCGGTTCGCTGCTATCAAATGCACACGCTCAGATACCAGCACCGCCCGTCACCTCAAGCGTGTGTCCGTTCACGAAGGACGCGAGCGGGGAGGCGAGGCTACATGTCATGTCGAACAGTCAGTGTGTGCTCATCATCATGAGAGAGAAAAGGAAGAACAAAAGGAGGTTGAGGGAGGAAGGAGGGAGGGAGGGAGTGAGGAAGCAAGGAAGAAAGAAGAAGAAAAGAGAGAAGACAACGCACAAAAGCATCCCCGCCGCCGCCTCGTCGGGCGTCCCGCCCCTGCGTAGCGGGATGCCGGGTAGATCCGCAGGCGCGTCCGTCGGCGCAGCGGGCTTCGCACCGGGGATCCCGAGCGCGACGGTCTTCCCGTCGATCTGGATCGTGGCACCGGATTCTTTGGCGGCCGTCAGTCTGTGCGTGTGTTAGTTCTCAATAAAATAATAAAACAGAGAAAGAAGACGAGAGGAAGGAAGGGCGTACCGCGTGTGAATGAGCCCAAACGCAATCGTGTTGGCGCGCACGCCGTACGGGCCCCACTCCTTCGCGATGGTCTTCGTGAGCCCGATGACCGCCGCCTTGGCCGCGGCGTAGTTCGCCTGTCCGACGTTCCCGTGTAGGCCCGACGTCGAGGAGACGTTCACGATCGAACGATTCTCGCGCGCCTCGGGCTGGTGTGTCAATGCCATGCGTCAGTATTCGTTGGGGTTCGGAGTTGGGTGCGGGGCAAGGGGCGCACCTTGAGACGGAAGTACGGCGCGGCCTGACGGATGAGGCGGAAGGGGGCGCGGACGTGGATTTTGAGGATGATGTCGAACGTATCGTCCGGGGTCGTGTGCAGCATCTTGTCGAAGGTGAAGCCCGCTGCGCCGGTTATTGTATAAATAAGCTCTCCATTCCCTCCCTCTCATTTAAGACAAGGAGCCCACCATTGTTAATAATGTGGTTAATTTTGCCGTATTTCCTGTACACAAATCAGCGTCAGGTTTACTGGATGGAATTGAGGCGAACGACGCACTGCACGGTCGCATCGACAATCTTCTTCGGGAAGTCGTCTGCGCCGACGTCGCCCGCGACAGCGAGGAAGTCCCCTCCAGCGGATTTGATCTCGTCCCCAACCGTTGCGAGGCGCTTCTCGTCGATGCTGGGTGGGGATTGCCGCTGTCAGTGTACGTCGAAGGCGGCGGGACAGAACTTCTTACTCGCTTATGACGACCTTCGCGCCTTCTTTCGCGAAGAGCAGTGCGGTGCTGCGGCCGATGCCCTGGAGGAGGGTCAGCTAGCGCCATGTGTATCGATTGCGTCCCCTACCTGGCCAGCTCCTGCAGATTCAGGTTAGCTTCGGCGCGTGTGTCGTGGCAGCGGACGACGTGACGCACCAGTAATTATGGCGACCTCGCCTGCGAGCAGGCCCCGGCCGTGGGTGTTCGAGAGGTGTTGGGAGACTTGGGACAGACGGGACGACATTGGGGGAGGAGAAGAGAAGGGAGGAAGGAAGAGCGTGCTTGGGAGGAACGTCGACCGGCTCGGTAGGTGTATTGCCGGTCCCGGTGATTGATGCCAATGCCGACATGACAAGCCTTTCGTAGCTTCCTGTCCTCGAAAAATTCCATCTGAGTGTTATGCGGTCGCGTTTATTTAAAAGGGGTGTTTAAATGTATGTTTTTTAGATTTTGACATTTACACCCATCCGCGAGAAATCCAGTTGGCTGCCAGTTCCGACCCAGTCGCACGGTCATAGATATAATCGCACGAAGCCTGCAGAAAGCATTACCGACACTCCCTTCGTTACGGTTCTGTCGACTCAACCGAATCCGCGTTGGGAACAAAGCCCAATCCTCGCCCTAGACTATGTGCTTTCAGAACCCAGTTCATTTACGTGGCACGAATACAGAACGGGGTATGTATGTAACGTGCCAAACTCAATCCAATCCAACCCGAATGCCAGTGAGCGAGTAAAATGTGAAATGGAGATGCCAGGAGTGCAGAAGCCCCGGGAGGCTCTGGATAAAAGAAATGCCTAGTGAAAGGATGAGAGGCCGCTCAGCAAGTGAACGAGACGTCCTGGCTCTTGAGGCCCGCGTTGGTCTTGTCGACCGCGACGTTGACCGCGAGCTTGGCGTTCAGGTCGTCGAGTTGTGCCTATCAATGCTATTTAGGTTCCTGCAGAACATGCCGGAGGAGGAACGTTGACGCACCGTCTGGGCAGCCGATGCCTTTCCCCCGTTCTGCGCGATCTCCGCTTGGAGAGCAACCATGGTGCCGAAGATCTTGAGAACCTTATTTTTACTGCGCAAGTTGAGCAGCAATGTCAGGAAAATCTTGCGGTCAAGGCACGTACAACAACCCAACGGATACGCCGTTCGTCGCGCGGTTAGAGGACGCGATCGCGCCGGCATCAATGAATGCCTGTTCTGCGAGCACAGAGCAGTGCGCATCGGCCTGGTGTTGAGTTGGTGAGCATGCGGAAGAACAAAAAAGCCTGGGTTGAGACGCACACTGAAATCAGACGTAGTCGCCTTGCTCAACGTGGCGGGAGTTCCAGGGAACTTCGCTTGCGCCTCCGCAAGCGCGTTTCCGCCGACACCACCGCCAATGGAGAGCTGCGAGTACGTGCGCGGCGCACGCTTGGCAATTTGGACCGGCGCCGAAAAAGCGACGCTGAAGAAAGACGCGAGCAAAGTGAGGACGATGAGGAACTGCATTGCGGTAAGGTTGTTAAACGAGTTGCGGGGTTGGCGAGTGAAGGCAAATGAAAGTGCAAGTGAGGCACAGCCTAGGCGAAGGAAAGTGGGTGGATAATGAAAGGATGAAGCCGGAAAGATGGGTGCTGAGCGGACTAATCCTCCGCGTGCGACGCTTTATACTTGATCTCGGCGCCAATAGGCACCAAGGTTACAAATCAATTTTGGAAAGTTCTTTGATTCTCACTCGGGCGCCGCCTGGGCGCCGGACCGGCGAATGCAAGTAGATGCAAGCCATGCTGAGGCCGTCAACATTTCGTCGACGTGCATGACGGTTTGTGAACGTATGCCACACGGTATGGTGGTTTTTAGTAAAACTGATTCGCCGGTTCGGCATGCCGCTCGGCATGAACTTGATCAAGTTCAGATTATCTAACCATAGATTCGAATTCAAAAGGCCCTCCGGCTCCTCCTGGTACCGGGGAAGCCTACATGCCTTAATTTTGATAGCGATGCTTGTCGGTTTATTTCCTTACCTCTCACCCTACTGATGGACTTAAATCTCAACTAAATTTATTCTCTAAGTCAACCACCCTTGGACCACCTCTCGGGCTTCAAATCTAATGCTTCAAATCGGGCCCGGGAAACTGCCTCGGCCTCCTAGAGGGCTTTTCTCTCGTACGTTCGGCTATCTGTCCAAGTACATTTTGAGTATATTTCGACATACCGGTGTCCTCTTCAAGCCTACTATGTATGCCTACATTCTCCAGAGTCCATTTTCATTCATTTGGAACTGCCTTCTCGTTGAGCTAGGGCAACCGGCTTCAATCTTCCCCGCACTCGAATACGGCCTAAGAAACTTTGACCCTTCTTCCGAGGCGATGTTCTACTTCACAAGCCGACAGCCAACCGGTCTGATTTGCTCCTCTTTATTTTCCCGCATTCAATCTCAAACCCTCCACCCACTATTTCTTTCTTTACTATTTCTGCTTTCCTCTCTCGAGTTTTTCTGTTCAGATGCCTTCTTGCTCTTCTGAGCTCTTCCTTTCCCTCAGGATCTAGGATTCCAATCAGGATATTCAACAACACTTGGCTCGAGACAAGTGTTCACCTATAACTTTGTTCAATTCAAAAGATCCACTGTCTCAAGTCAAATTTATCATTATTTCACCGTGCATTGCCTCGTTTTTTTCTCGGTGCCTTATTGCTTCCTGCTCAACTGAGCTCAACTTCCGTATGTCTTACGGAAGTTACAGTTCATGTCACTGTATTCCCTGACCTCGTCGGCACAGGCTTTGCCTACTCCCGTCGGCACCCGAGGGTAGACTGTCTAGGCCGACGTATGCCGACTCCTCTACTCTTTCGCCGTCCCTTTTGCATGATTGCTCGCCTTGCTTGCGGTAGTAAGTCATCGGCTATGTTTCTGATGAACGCATTGGATCGGCATTCATGTGCGTCACTGCCCGCTGACGTTTGACATCAACCGTACGACACACGGCACACTCACGGCATTATGGCGGTCCAAGTGCACATTTATTCCCGCAGACAATACATGTCCTAAAAACACATTTCCGCACAATATACGGTCCTATGAGCCAAATCCACATAAAATCGAACTATGTACTTACATTGCAGGAAATTGACAGAATGCGCAATCCCGCGCGAAGTCGGAGCCGCAAAATCGGCATGTTCCGAAACCTGCAAAAGTCCAGATGCTCAAACCCATTTGGTTCCTTCATTTTGTGCGAAATTGGGTTTTTTGGTCATGTGTTGCGTGCCGGAATAAATGTGAATTTGGACGGCATGGGCTTCCAATCAACCCAGTTCACCGCACCGTCTAGCAGGGTCCTCGGGATAAAACTATATATGAGAGAGCAGGAATCTCTGGGTGAACGGAGGTGAACGGCCGCAGAGTTGCCACGACAGGCAGCCTGACAGGGTCGAAGTGCCATCACAGATCAGCGGTGAGAAATTGGGATTACTGGAAAAAATCGGCTCTAGTAAAACATCTACTGAAGAACGGAGGGATAAAGCTAGCAGAGTAAGGCACCAATCTGAAGGGGTGGTGAAGCTGGTAGGCAGACCTTGTCGAACTCAAGTCGACGGATGTCGACACAGCGTCGGCACAGGCCTGAGGTAGGCCAAAAATTGCCGACGTGACGTCGGCACACTGTGCCGACCATCATCGATTGATCGGCCGATGTCGACCGTCGTCAACAAGGTAGATATAATGACCATGTGCCGACGGTTACGGAATGCAGTGAGTACTCTTGTCCAAATCTTACTCGTTGAAGCCTGGGTACACTGGTTTGACGAGTGAGATTCTCGCGGAATAAATCCGGGCTAATGTGGTCGAGAGTCTGCATTGGAACCTATCGAAGGCGGTATACACTGCAATCCATCGGATTCCGCTGGCCAACATCATAGGGTGATTTGCGCTGGTGATTGGTCGGTGAACTTAATGGGATACAATGCCAAACACCGTCGAGCAGCGTCCACCAACCGCCGGTGCCAGTGAACTTCTTAGTTGCCGGCATATTCCTCACATCTGGAGGCGATGCCGCGGGATGCTGAACCGGACGGTGATTTGATGGGATGAGGATTCATTGATCTTGGGCCTTTGTTGGACCTGTAAATTTACACAGACGGACGTAGCCGGAGTAGTTCCGAAAGCGCCAACCGGCTCGTCGCCGTCCCAAATGTTTCAATGGTCCAGTTATTTTCACGGGTCGGCCGATATATCCTCACTGACTGCAAAACCGCGAGCAATCCAAAATGCGTTATGACTCTATGGGGATGCACCGTAGTAGTTGCCGTAGTAGCGTCGACGAGCCGCAATTCAAATTCCCAGCTCGGCGGTTGTGGGCGGTGCCGGTCTCCTTCAAGAGGTCTGACCGTGCTCATTTTCCCTCATGTTAACACAAAGGATATTTTGCCACGGTTCTGATTCACGAAATGATTCGTGTTTCGTTGAGTCCGTCACTTGACTGTAGTTGATAAACGAATGCTCGGGTTAGTTCCCATTCCCTAAGAATGACCCAGGGGCTTGTGCTGAAAATGAGCCTGCATCGATTTCTCGGAGCAATGAGAGCCGATGGGTGAACATCTCTCACACACACGTATACGGCGACCGTCAAGAATTGATGGCTTAACCGTGCGGGACGCCCATTTGTCCGGCCTGTCCCGTACCCGTCCCCCCTTTCGCAGGCCCCGCAGCACCCCGTTGCACCCAAGTCTGACAGATTCTATAACAAATCAAACATGTAGCTCTCATTTTAACAGACCCATCGCGGAGTGAATCCAACAATCAACCGCAATCAACTCTGAAAGTCAACGATCACTCATGACCAAAAGGAGTGAACGGATTTCAACCGAGATGTAACGACGCAATTACGTTTGTTCAGAATCTATAAGTGAAAAATACAGGTTTCAAGGTTGCGATTTGCCGTCATGCCTTGCTTTACTAACGCACCTCGGTGTAACTTCAATCATGGAGGACCGGGGATCGATGAAACGTTGGATACCGCAGTAAAGACGAGACAACGATCCATACACAGATCCGCGAGTGCATTGTGGACTACTCTGGCTCATCTTTTTTGACGGCGGTGATTTCTTCTGACAGCGGTACCTCAGTAATTCCCGTCGTGACCCTGGGTCAGTGGCGATGCTAAATTCGTAGCGAGCAAATAAAAGGGCCCAGGTGAGGTGGTCTCTCCTCATCTCCTCACGCCGGTCGTTCTTACCCACTTGTCCTCGCATCCTTTCTGAACTCGCTTGCCTTTCCAAACCTACGCGCCATGTTGTTCAACTCCCCCCTTCTATTTGTTTTCTCCACGCTCTTGACTATGGCACACTCTGCCCCCGTAGAATTGTATCCCAGAACGTTCTCCGGCGATGGTCAGCTCCCAATATGCCACAAATTCCTTCTGCACACTCACATTCATTCAGCAACTTTCTTCGACCCCGGTCTCGGTGCATGTGGGTTCACAAACACCGCCGACCAATTGATTGTGGCTGTGGGGCATGGTGAATTCGACTCGTTTCCGTGAGTCTTGTGAGCGATCTTTGTTTCACTTCGTTGAAAGGTTCCTCCAGTGGTGCTGGACCGAACCCAAACACGTGAGCATGAAGTTTATGATCCTGTATTCAAGTTGTCCTCATGCGTCATCTTCTAGAAATCCAATTTGTGGAAAGCAGATCCAGGCAACTAGTTCGTAACTCTGACAAGATGCTTTTACCTTGTGACCTTATTTTTGATCTAGGTGGAGGGAGAACGGTCACCGCGACGGTCGTGGATCGCTGTGCGGGATGCGCTGGCGCAGCAGATTTGGATTTCAGCGAGGCCGCATTCGCGCAACTTGCTGACCCTTCAGTAGGACGCATCCATGGCGTCCAGTGGGACTTCGTTTGAGGAGTAGCTACATGTCCAGTTGGATAGTATGCAGGGTTCCGCGGGGTTTCAGTCTTCCATTAATTCAAATGACTTCGACAAATCTTCTTCGCCTTGAATGACCCTTGACCGCCGGGCGTGAATCATCATTGCGAGGTTTTACGCCGGCGGCTCGAATCGAGATAATATCAAGCCTGGAAAAATGCGAAAACTCCGCTGCATGGAGCAAGACCCGTGGGTCGCGACGCGAACCCGGTTAACTGTTTTAATGCTTGTTTGATGCATCGCGAAATCCGCGGCGTGACGGGGTGGAGGAAGAACGGGACGGGTCATTAGTGATGCTTAGGAAGTGGAGAACTGATTAGAACTTAGTTCAGTGTGACTGGGAAACGATTACGAACTATCAGAAAACATAATCGCTGAAACCGTGACGTTGAACGGTATTAGGCGGCATCACGTGAGTGGTTGAAATTCCGAAAAACGATGCAGATGTTTATGACGTTCACTTTGTACATTAATATTTATTCGCGCGCGCAACTTTTGATTCGCACAAGTTTTCGATTGCGCGCAATTCTTTCGGCGTTATTGCTACCTTATTGGGCAGCGGCAGGCAGCCGCTACGGCATCCACCACGTTGGAAGATCGCGCTTGGCATGGCGCGTACATATGGCCAAACTCAGACCTTGTGCGGCCGTTTGAGGCCCAATTAGACTTGATTTGAGCTGTTTAAAATTATTATAGATGTCATTGATTATGATGCACATTCAAGAGGGATCCCGTAAGAGAAAATGCCACAAAAAAAGTCTCAGGCCATCTTAATTGGTATGTCCCGGATCTGGTACGCTAATCTTAGGCAGTATCCAAACGATTTTACTTCAAAGGACCTCATCCACCCCTTACTGAGTCCCACAAAGTAATTGGACCGTATCCGGCGGCGGTCAATAGGCATGAATTGATGGTCTGAAAGTGCGGGACATCAATTTGTCTAGATCTGCCCCGAACTCCTGTACTACCCGCCCCCATCCGGACGCGTCGCGGCACTCCGCGGCACCCCCGCCTCATCTGAATCTTACAGAGGCTACAACGAATCAGACCTTAGGTCGGATCATCGCGGTGTGACCTAACCAATCAACGGCAATCCTCTTTCAAAGTCAACAATGGCTAAGTAAAATGTGTTGCGAGGGGATCAAGTAGGCAAAAGAGATGCTCAGAATCTATAAGTATGAAATATAAGGCCCAACATTGTTTTGCCCTGATGCCCTGATTCACTGGCCGGGTGGATTCGGACCCCGCTGGAAGCCTCAACCAGAGAGGCCTAGGGAGGAGCGGGAATCGCGGAAACGCTCGAGACCGTCAAGGATAGATCCGCAAGTAGATTCTGGACCATCTTTTGGACGGCGGTGATCAACATCCTTTCGCTCGCTCACATCCAGACGGTGGACTTGACCTTGTTGTTGCTGTCGGCCATGGAGTATTTGACGCACTGGCACCACACCGTGGGTATAAAAGTTTATAACCCTTGTTCAAAGTGTCCCCACGACTCATCTTCTAGAAATCCAAGTTTTGGACAGCAGATCTGGGCAACCACTTCGTAACTGGCCAGAGAAAGTTCCCGACCTGATTTTGTTTGATCTAGGTAGGGGGAAGGCTGTGACCGTTACGGTCGTAGACGACTGTGCTAACTGCACTGGCGAGGAGGTTTTGGTTTTAAACGACCGCGCTCGCGGAAATTTCTTCTCTTGGAGTCCCAGATCTTAGTATCCCAGTCGAGTGGGAATTTGTTTTTGAGGAGTAGCTACATATCCCGTTGGTCTAAGTTTTCCCGGGGTTTCGACCTGTCATTAATTCAGATAAATGGCAGATCTCCCTAGCCTTAGACCAGCCTTTCAGTGACTTGAAAGCGATAACAAAACTTTGCGTCGGCGGTTCAAATACTGAGTTCGATTATTTTCTCTCCGTTATAGACTGCCACTATGCTCCTGTAGGGACCAAGACCTTCATTGAAGATCACATGAAGTGAGAAAGCGAATTTGGCTCTGGCCCAGGTAATTAAATCCGTTTCGTGTGTAAGTTGGGGATTGGGATCAGAGTCAGACAAGTTACATTACTCTCAAGACGTTATATCAGAACGTATTCACCCTCCAGGGCCACGACTTTCTTCACCGCCTTGTTGTAACTTTCTGTTGCTTGGAGCGCTGCAGCATAGGCGAACATGTGCGGAGACCTCTCCCTATTCACGTTCGCGGGGCCACGGTCTCCAAGATCACTCGTCACCACGAGAATCGGGTACCCCATCATGATATCCGCACCCGTCAATTTATCGCCGCAGAGATATCGCCCACCACTGGTGGCGAGCTGCTCCTCGATAAACGTAAAATGGGTGTCGAAATTGGGGTCGAGGAACTCTGTCTTGATGCTCCCCGATATTCGGGACGTCACGGGGCGGATGAAGAAAGGGACGGGGGCAGTTCTGATGTCTACGTACGAAGAAGCGCAAGGATTAGAAATTGCTTCAGTGTGACTGGAAAGAGATTACGAACTATCAGAGAGCATGGATACAACCAGCAACGGCAGTAGAGAGCCCTCGCAGTAATGCATGAAGTAACGGTAGCGCATGTACTCTTCGGTTTCCCCGCCGGCTTTGCCCTCGCATCCCGCCTTCCACTTGGTCGGGATCAACGAAGGACCGAAGTGCTCGCTCAGGTATTCGACGACGAGTGCGGACTCGGCGATAGCGAGGTTGCCGATTGTCACAGCAGGAGATTTTCCAAGAGGGTGAACGGCCTTTAGTTCGGGCGGGGCGAACTGCGTTTTGGGATGCCGTTTATATGTTTTGATTTCGTAGGGGACATTGATCTCTTCGAGGAGCCAGAGAATGCGCTGCGCACGCGACTTCTCGAGCCAGTGAAGAGTTATTGTTGGGGTGTCAGATGAGGACATTGTTGGGGGAAATGAAGACAGTTGGATCGGGTGCAGGGAATGCGAGGCGCGTTTGGGTGGGATGCGGCTGTCGCATTTATTTGAATTTCAGATTGATTTGATCCTTTTTGATCCTTTCATTCGACTTGAGGGAGATCCGAGTCACAAGACTGTATCCACAGTTGCGGCCTGGGCCAACGATACCGACGAGGTTTTATGGCTCCCAGGGTGGCATTGCTGGAGTGCCCAGCGAAACCACATTGCTCGGAAAATGGCAGCTAGATTGGATGGGTTGCCAGATTGTAGGCATCCGGACCAGTAATATTAGTATATGATGGGGTATTCGAATGTAGCTATTGTTTAGAACGCCGATTTTGATCCTTTTTCACCCTAGTTGATCCATTTTGATCCCGGTGATCCTTCAGTGATCCTCGATGTATCGGACATCGCTTCACACTGGGCAAAGCAAACTATTAACCTAAGTTAATATGGTAAGCGATACTGCTTATTTCAGTAGAAGAAAAAAAAAAAGAATATACTTGTTGTCTTGATGTATTCTAAAACCGACCCCAAAAGAGCAAGTGTCAAATTCCCTATTGGGAATAATCTAAACTCTTAGTGTCAGCGAAGTATGAAAGGACTCTTGAGAGGTGGACTCTTGGGAGCACAATCAGGGAGAAAAATACCTTGTGTATTTCAAACTGCTGAAAGACGTGCTGAAACAATTTGTTTTGGCATTGCTTTCACCTGTGTTGAAACAAAGACTTTTAAAAGAACAAAGCAAGAACAAAGCAAGATTTTGAAACTCTTTGTTTCAGGATATCTGAAAGCATCATCGAAACAAGCTGTGTTGGCATGTCTTTCAGAATTTTGAATACAAACTGTCTCTTTCTTTTTAACTGGGCTTCTGAGAATTCACCTCTTAGCAGTCCTTTTATACCTTGGCAACACTAAGAGTCTAACTTATTCCGAATAGGGTATTTGACAATTGCTCTGTCCATATTGGTTCATATTAGATCAAGACTTCAAGTATATTCTTCTTTTTTTTGTCTGCTGAAACACCTAATATTGGTTACCCTTTTAACTTAGGTTAATATTTTGCTTTCCCCGGTGTGCTTACTATTCGGTTACTGGCCGCGCTTAGCAGTGCCTCCCGTGCTTGCGACACCCTGTAATAATGCTTATGTAGATTTGACTGCGCGCTTGCTGCGCTCTACTGCGCTATCGGTCAAATTCGGCTGCATTTTGTTCGTATTTGGTTGCTTTCTACCGTTTCACGCAGGGAGATGCAAGATTCCCTGATTCCTGGGACTCGCAGCACACCGACTCCGACTGGAAATTCCAGATGGGACCCTTAATTATAGGGTTTCAACCCGTCGCCGTTTTTGACGGGTCGACGGACGGGACGGGCGGGTCTTTACCCGCCCGTCTGGGCCCTCGAGCCAGCGCCAGGACGGGAAGGGTACGGGACGGGTTGACCCGTTGACGGGGTACCCGTTCCCGCCCGTTTAACGGGTTTGACGGGTCACCCTTCCTAGATGGAAATATGCATCCAATTTAGATGAATTTCGTCCAATTTCCGGGAATTGAGGTGAAACTTACCCATACATGGAAACTCCTTTGCTGAAACATCAATTCTTGCCCGCCACAAGCACCTGGATGACATTGCCGGAACTTGCGGATATAAACACTTGTCTGGTCTTATATCAGGGCACCTGAGATATTTTATGATACTTCAGAGGTCCTAGTAAGTTCCCAGTTTGGTCTCGGACTGCGATAATTTATTAAACTTACTTGCACAAATAGTCCTCCAGCACCCGTCAAAACGGCCTTTACGGACGGGACGGGTGTGACCCGCTCGTCTCGGGGCCCTCAGCTACCCTCTGACGGGACGGGTATACCCGTCCCGTCGAGAAAAATGGCCGTTTTTTTTTGACGGCCGTCCCGTTTAACGGACGGGTTGAAGCCCTACTTAATTATGCCCTGCTCAGGCTAAGACTGAAGCACTCTCGGATTTCTCCCTGGACGCTAGAATGCTTTCGCCAACTTCTTGTCTTGTTCTCGTCACTTTTGCTCCTCTCTCCGAGTCCCACCGACCGGCTCCGGCGATCCTGCCAGGTTTGGCGTCCGCAGCTAGTGAGTTCAATGGTAACCTGACCTCCCTGAAATTCATAGCGATAATCGCTGTGCGCTTTGATTGGTCGCTTGCTGCTATTGCGAGTGGACTGGGAACGCTTCAACAGGCTTGGGAACACTTCAACAAGCTTCAACGCTTACCCCTACGCACACGGCGGATCACGGACCTGGTGAGATCTAACACTCCCCAGATTTTCAGACCATGCTCTTTTTGGCATCTCCGATTCTGTAATGAATACCGGCGTGTGCTGTATTCCACCCTCATTCACAATTCGTTTCAAGCATGTTTTCTCTTGCCTTCCACCGCTTTATTTTTGCCACTATCTATATTACGATTACGCTAGCTGCCGAGTTTCACTGGCAAAAGGTGAGCTGCTGCAATTCACTTTGAGTTGTGTTTAATCTTATGTATGTTCTCCAGCTCGCTCCGAGTAGCAAGCTAGATTGGAAGCCCTGTTACTCTGGGAGCTTACAATGCAGCCGTCTTACGGTAGGATACTGGTGTTCTCGAACCTCTCTCTGTTAACTAATTAGTTTCAGGTTCCTCTGGATTACAGCGCGCCACAAAACGGCTCCGCCTCCATTGCGATCGCCCGTTATCCCTCGACGTCGCCCAAGGCTCAATATCGAGGGCCAATCCTGTTCAACCCGGGTGGGCTTGGAGGTAGTGGGGTCGACGCAATCGTTGACAATGGCGCGGCGTTTGCGAGCGTCTTCGGTGATGAATTCGATATTATGGGATTCGATCCCAGAGGTGGGTCACCGCTTTCATGTCGACTCTGAGGTTTACTCTTATGCATACCATGCCACAGGAATCAGCTACTCAACGCCGACGATCTCGTTCTTCACGAGCGACGCCGAGCGTAGATTCCTCATTCCGTCGACCACGACCATCCTGTACCCGTCGCTCAACGCCTCGTCCAACGCGCTGGGGACGGTATGGGCGCAGAATCAACTTCTCGGAAAGCTGGCTCTGGCGAGGGATACGGACGATATCTTGCAGCACATTTCTACAGATAACATTGCGAGAGACATGCTCCGCATCAGCGAGGCCTTTGGATCCGAAAGCTGCAATACTGGGGTATTTCGTGAGTCTCGTGTTCGTTTGCGTGGGACTTGATAACGAGACTGTCCTCGCCAGATACGGGTCAGTGTTGGGCGCTACATTTGCGACCCTATTCCCTGTAGGAATTTCGTCCGCAAAGAAGGATGTTGCTGACGAAGGCCTTTTGCAGGATAAAGTTGGCCGGATCATCATCGACGGTAAGTTCAATTCCATGCAGATATAATAACTCCCTCGCTTGTATTTTGTTCCAAGGCGTCTTCAAAATGAAGTCCTATTTCACCTGTACGTCTTATCAACGTTCTGATCTTTCACCCTCTGACAAGAATGTCAGCCAACATGACAAGCATGATAGAAGATGTCGACGCCAGTTTGGAGGAATTCTTCGAGGGATGCCACGGAGCTGGGCCGGAGATCTGCCCCTTCTACGAGCCCACTGTGTCAGCCATATCCGCAAAACAGGATGCAGTCACTGAATCCGTCAAACAACAACCCATCGCAGTCGTCACGCCTGGATCCTATGGTTTAATGGACGTGGGCTTCTTGCGCAACACCGTTTTGGAGGCATTGTTCGACCCGTACGACGATGTCACCGGGTTTGTGCCCCTCGGGAAGAGCCTCGCGGCGCTCGCTAAGGGAGATGCGACGCTTATCTACAACCAGAGCGCCGTACCGACATTTGAGTGCTCTGCATCAAACTCGACAACCTTGCACGAAAACAACTTGGAGGCATACATGACGATTGGATGCGGTGACGCCGTCCAGATTAATGATACTCTCGCCGAGCTGCAGGACTACTGGGTCGGCGGATTGAAAGTGTCTAGTTACTCAGATCTCCTATCCAGCACCCGTGTCTTCTGCGCGCGAGTATTCCCGTATTATTTGAGCTCATGTTTGCTGATGCCGCTTTACAGAGGAGGGGGTATAAGACTCATAGACCGGACCGATTCCAGGGTGAGTGCAATTTGATCTGGTCTCCCATGTATCTCATAAGTATTCCTCAGGAGCCGTCGGCGCCAAAAACGTTAGCTTCCCACTGTTGCTCGTGGGCAACCGGTTGGATGCGGGAACCGCTCATGCTGGGTGAGTTGATTTGGGGCCATTGCGAAGCGGATGAATGGCTAACTAATATTCATCTGCCCAGCGCCGTGCAAACAGCCGAGGCATTCCCTGGCTCCGTTGTTCTGACCCAAGACTCTCTCGGGGTACGAATGAATCTTTGGACGCTCAGCACACGCACTGAACTTCATCTTGATAGCACACCTCCCTTGTCGCCCCGTCCCAGTGCCTCTGGGGGTATCCCCGCGAATATTTTGTAAACGGCACGTTGCCCGCGGTAGGAACGTCATGTCCCATCGACATTGAGCTGTTCCCTTCGGCCAATGCCACTGCCAAGAGAAAATTCTCAGCGCCTAGGAGAAGAAGTCGATGGATGCCGGGTGGGAGATCAGCAAAGCTGTGCGCAAGATTATTCCCGTCGCGTGCTGTAGAACATACGACCCCGCATCGCCTTATTCCAATTTCCGCGTTTTTTCGACCATAATTTGCATTGCCTTATTGGGCGGGCTTTTTTGGCGATTGCGTCTTCAAGCCGGGAGGGGGTTGTTGCGCTCCATTTAATATAGTTCTTATAAGAACAAGGATGCCGACCATCTCAAAACCCAAAGGCCTTGTTCCCAGTATTTGCATGATCTCACATCCATGAAAGTGTTCCGTTGCATGGCCAATACAGGTGGAACGAGGAAGAAAGCACGAATAAATACCCTAGTATATTCAAATAAATAGCTTCAGTCAGGATCGGCAAGGAACTTATACCTCAACCCGACGCCAACAGCAACTGCTACTCGTAGGTAGATCCAGTTACGATGGTTCATCACTCGGCCGCGTTGGCGATATCCGTCCCCCCCGCTCAAATCCCTGGAAATAATGCTCCCCGTACTCGATGCGCAGCGTTCCGTCCAGTCCGGTGTCGAATTCCTCGCTTTCTTCCACATTATCCTTCGTGACGGTGGTGCGCGTCCATTCGACGCAGTACCACGGCCGGTCGACGGCCCAGCGGCGCCAGGACGTCGGATCGTACTCGCCAGGGAACGTGCGGACTACCTCACACGCAGACGCGCATAACTCCGTGACTGCAGCCGCATCCCCTTCTGGCGCGCCCGCAAGCTGCGTTCCCAAGCGCAGCGTCTCCAGACGGAACCCCCGGGGGAGCGCAGCCAGTTCCGCGCGTAGCACCGCAGCCGCAGGTGGGGACACAGCGCGGCGCGTAACCGTGCCGGGGTGGAACGAGTCGAGGTGCGCGTTAACGGCGAGGGTGGTGAGGAGGGGAAAGGCGTCGCGGATCGCCGCGAGGAGCGAGTCGGGGACGAGATTGACGCCGATGGCGAGGGAGGTGAGGGAGGGCCCGAGCTGCGGCAGGACGGGGTGCAGGAGCCACGGGGCGCTCACGGTGGAGACGCTGTGGGTTGACCAGAGGCTGGCGGTGCGCAGGGTGCGGCCGTGTGCGAAGGCAGGGGCGAGGGCGGCAGGGCCTTGGAAGCACCTGAGGCGGGGAACTGTGTTTTTGGGAAGTGGGGGCAGGGATGGGGAGATGGACCCGTCCATGACCGATGAGCGGAGATGCAGAGAGGAAAGGTTTGGGCACGCTGCCAGCGCGTCAGAGAAATACGGAGATGTCACAAAACGGAGCGACAGGTCGAGAGTTTTGAGTGATGTTAGACCGGATGGTTGACACAGTAAGGTACGCGTGATTGGTTCAGTACCAGTGGGGCCAACAACCACGCGCTCGAGAGACTCGGGGAACAAAAACCGAAGAGAGAGTCCGTCATCAGGGAAGATCTGGATGGGGCTGCTGCTGCGATTGAATATGAATTCCCTCTGCGCCGGAATAGGGATCTCGATTTCGCCTTGAGCTGTGGTCTGCAGCTCAAGCTCGAAGGAATCTAGGTGTAGTGACTCCAGCGCAGAAAAGAGCGTGTCGTCACAAGGGGGGAACTGCAGCACTAGCTTCGTAAGATTCTCTAACCTCGGCAGAGCCGAAACCAGCGGCTTCATCACGACTTCAATCGGCGTGTGAGCTGCTTGGTGACGACGCTTGTATCCAGGGCCATAATACAATATCGACAACTCCCGAATGGCATGAGATAGATGCTGTGAGGATATAAATGAGACCCTTTGCAGGCATCGCTGTTCATATTCAGCGATGCTCGGGCCCAGTTGTCGAAACGTGAATGTCTCCAAGAAGGGGAATATTTGCTGCGAGTAAAAGAAGAGCGGGAGGGTAATCCGTCGTAAACGCTTGCATGTCTGCGACAATGGCCCTAAGGCATAGTCTGGAAAGTAAGACAGGATGTCTAGCCAGATTTCTGTGGGCAGAACAAGCGCAGATTCGGAAATTTGGGTGTGAAAATCCGGGGTGGCAGGACGCGATTTCTGTCCAGCGAAATCAGTTCGGGTTCATCGTTGAGCAACGAGGATGCCACCTTCCAGAATTTAAGGAACCCTGAACTCTTTCTACCGAGCGAGACTGGACGCCCAGGTTGGGTCATTCGAGAAGGAGAGAAGGAGGTAAGCAGGAGGCTCCGACACAGCCCCCGATTCTCCCCGATTTCTATCAATTGCTTCGGCCGATAAACCGAAGACTCGTTGAATGTTGTCAAACAATTGTTGAACGTTGACTGTTCAAACCTGCTTCTCGCTGCCAGTATTCCGTCGAGCGGGATGGTGCGACAACGATGTATGTATGATTAGAGCGACGAGCGTACTGTACTAACACAAATTCAAACGACAGAAAGGAAGGTGAGCTATGGTCCATCTGATTTGAAGTCAACCAAGTGTCCTTCGACCTACAGCGGCCGCCCCATCGCTGCAATGGGCCTTACCACATTCCCAATTTTACGTACCGCGTCCAACAGCTTACCATCAGCGGCGGTCGCGAGCAGCGTCTTCGGGGCGTTTGTGGTGCTGGTGTTGGCGGTGGCGTTGGGGGCGCCGGGGAAGAGCACCGCCGACGCGTCGGGCTCGCAGACCGTCCCCGCCGCAGGGAGGGTGCCGTTCTGAAAATACGCGCGGAGCGCACCGTGGGTGCAGAGCGAGGGCGCGACGAGGGACATGTGCTAAGAGGGGGCGGGAGGGGAGTTAGTATGATATGACAATCATGACCGAATAAAATGAAACCAATGCATGTATATATTTATGGAGGATGGGATGGGAAGGATGAGAAGGCAGGAACTTGGACGCACGCCGGGGGTGTCCTGCGTCAGGACGACGGAGCCGGGGAAGGCGGCGGAGGCCTTGTGGGCCCTGGGGGTGAGTTAATTATTCATGCCATGAATCGGGTGGGGAAGCGTACGCACCATGCGAGGGGCGTCACCGGGTCCGCGGTGTTTCCGATAACGAGCAGCGGGAAGCTTGTGTTCCCACCGACCGGACCTACATTCATTCGATTGGATTTATTCGATCAGAACGAGTCGGATGGATGCACGTACCCTGAAAGCGCCCCGGACGGTGCACCTTCCATCCCCTTCATCCAATATTCAATCAGCTTGCCTTTCAGGAGAAGCAAGGACTTGAAGAAGTACGTACGTGCAATGAATCCGCCACAACCCCCAAATATCTGCAAAGCTCGACAGTTCCGTCTGCCTTTCATAAAACGCGCGCAAATCGCTGATCGAATCGTTCAACTGCGGCCCATCTCCACAACTCGTCGCGATCAATGACTCGTAGATATTCTCTGTGAACGGCGCCCGATCCACGCTGCAATCGCACTCGAACTCGGGCGCCTGGTTCGCCGCATAGACACCCGTGGCGTTGCCCGAAGCAAGCGCAGCGAGCCCCTGCGCGAAGCCCGCGAAGGCGTTGTACGGGCTGTAGAGCGCCGCGAAGATGTAGTTCCGGAAAAACGTGAAGTCGACGAGGCCGTGTGAGATGTCGGTCTTGACGGGGAAGGGCTGCGCGCGGATGCTCTCCGTGAGGGCAGCGAGGTTGGCGGCAATTTCGGCGGAGGAGGGCGCGTAGAAGGCGCAAGCGGAGGGCCCAGCAGCAACGCAGCCATCGAAGAAGGTTTGCAGGGTTTTGTCGGTGTCTTGCAAGGACCCTGTGAGGTTGGCTGTGGATGTCGTCAGTGTTAGATGTAAGTTGGAAGGCACGGAAGTCCTGACAGCTGTACCACGCCTCCCAGTCCATGATCCCTGCAGAATGCGACGGTAAAAATCGGTACGGCACTGGATATAGAGTCCATACCGTCGATAGCGATCCGTCCGACATTATTCTGTTTGATGATGAGCGGAAATGAAAGTGGATGAATGAAGCATAGGGACTCACGGGGAAAAGAGTGGCGAATGTGGCTCCGAGCAACGATCCATACCTGGTTGAGCGTTAACGAGGATGCGTCGCAGAGAGAATTTAAGGAATTTACGAGACACCCCAATATTGAAGTTTCTCGTATCCGAAAGCTTGCGAGATACGAAGCATGTCCCGGGCGACGTTGTCGGTCGTGATGTATTGGAGCACATCGTCGGTGTCGCGTTCCTCGGCAAGCTGGCCGATGAGCTGGAACTGTCCCCAGACGTTGGGGATCACCCCTGCGCTCGCGTTCAGCGACGGGTATCTGAAGTCCAGATCGGGGGCCGTCCACGACTGCCGCTCCGCGGCGGTCTTGAAGAAGGAAACGGCCGGCTTGGAGAAACTGACTCCTGCATATCAGCCAATTATAAGTGAGAGACGGTTGAGCTGCGGTTGTGAATGACATACCGCGCGGGTCAAAGCCCACGATATCGAACTGGTTGCCAAAAATCTCGGCAAACTCGGCGCCGAGGGCGACAATCGTCGTAACGCCACTGCCGCCGGGCCCTCCAGGATTGAACAGGATGGGGCCAAGATACTCGGACTTCGGAGCAGTGGATGGGTAGCGAACTACGGCAATGGAAGCGTTGCCTTTGTCCGCAGAGTAGTCCAAGGGAACCTGCGCACCGTCAGGGCAGTCGAGCTACACATTGTGACGCGTACCTCCAAGAGGCTGCATTCAAAGCCTGTATAGCAGGAAGTCCAGTTCAGACTGGCAGTCGCGGTGAGCTAGTCCAGAGTGAGCGATGCATCGAGCAGGTTCTGCGTTCTGCTTACCGTCTCCCAGTCAAACTCCGAATCGGCGAGTACATTTGAGATTAGCAAGCCTGCGACCGCTAGTCTCGCGAGAAAAGAGGGAATCATTGATGTGGGACGTGCAAAGTTCTCTCATTATAAAGGCGCACGGGCCAGGCTCCGAGGGGAGGTATGTAAAGGCAAGCAAGGGGCGCTCCGCAGAGACTGCGGCAGAGTGGAGTTGATGAGCGTGATCGGTTAATCTATGAGCTGATCTCCGAGTTGACGATCGCGCAAACCAGGGCCAACATGAGCAGAACCGTTTCTATTGCAGCTATTGCAACGGTTACCGAAACATCGTACGTAATGATAGGCGCCATTATGCGACGTTTCCGTGGCGACAACGAAAATAAACGTCGGGCACGAACGCCGTGCGAGATGCCGAAAGAGGATCCGTTCGCCGCCGCTCCGTAAGCTTCAACGACTACATAATAAACAGCCGCGTAACACGGCGGAGGTTAAAAATCCAGATGCGCAAGATTTTCGATTCATTTTCGATTTCAAGGGTTATGATGGACTTCCTGGGATTGCAGACTTTCGTGGAGGTCGAAATTCTGTTTGCTGTCAGATCCTGACCAAGAATATCGACTCTAAATCCGGCGCGAACCACATTTTATGACACTGGGACTGCACGGTTCGGTACTTGTACGCCGTCGCAATGCGCATTGAGAGTTGAACTTTGTCACTGGCAGTTCAGATGTTGCACTCTTCTCAAATACAATCCTCCACACACTGGCAGTTTAAAATTTCAACCACGACTTCTTCGACGACGCCGTCGCTCTCGACGCCATTTGCCCCAACCCGAGTAATACTCGAATTCGAAGATGAATGAAGTGATACTGTAGGCATTGGCGACATGCAGAAGGTGAGTTGTCAATGAGATACCACTCGTCGACCAAGCACCTCGTTCAACCTCCAAGACGCATGCTGCCGGCACCAATGTTCTGTCTCGGGATTGTTGGCCATCGGCGTACCGTCTGTTCACATTGGCGCCCTCTGCCTCCGAGGCCTGTTTCGGTTTTGCCCGCACTTTCCAACAATTAATGCGACAAGTTGAACATCGACTTTTTCGAAACGTCTTGTGCTCTGTAAATGAGTTTTCACAAAAATCGTCTCATATGGGCTAGTCTCACACGAATAACATTACATTTCGATATATCCATCCCGAAATGCATAGTGCGTGCAATTGCAATCAGAAATTGACCAGAGGCCTCGGGAGTTCATGCGGAACAGCCCAGATCTTGAAGGGAAACGTCCTATTCCCGAGCCCGTCACCGCCGGTGGACTGTATATTGGGAGCGGCATTATTGACTCTCCAACTAAATCACGTCGAGGCATGGCGTTTATGCACACAAACAACGGATTCCATCTTGTGGAGCACGCGTCCCACAAACTACCTTTCCGCCGGTTGTGGTGCATATATCGGCCGCGGTGTCTGCGGCATCGCATGCTTGTGTGTGTTTTTTTTGGCTCAAGCTCCAAGACGCGTGCTGCCAACACCTCCACCTCGGTCTTATCGGCACCAATTGCATTGGAATTTCCACGCTCTGCCTGCAACCCCTCAAGCTGCGCCTGCAGCCCAATGATCTGGCTCCGCGTTTGGTGGGATTTTTGGAAGGTGTGGTATGGATGGGCTGGGATCATACATATCGTCAGTGAACGCTGAATAGTTTTGGCCAGCAGTGCGCACCTGTGATATAGCAGGTGGTACGAAGGTGAGCACTGCTATTGAAAAGAGCTGCAGTTTTCGATGAAGCATTCGACGAGGTGAGAAGTGGATGGGAAGTAACCGAGAGCTCTTTGCGCACCCGCCACTATGTGGTGGACAGCATACTGTACTATTTCGTTCAATTCGAATATGCACGTGACTTTTAATTTCTCCGACAAATCTCCAAAATCCGCTAAAATCGAGAAAAAATTATTGCAAGGGTTTTCAGAAATCGGCTGTGACGCGTGACATTCGAATTGAATGAAATAGTACAGTATAGTGAAATGTGGTCTAGGCGAAAGCTGTTAAGGCGACGATCCATCTTTGATGGTGGCCAATGAGTCATTATAGCTGCCCAGAGAAACCGATTAGAACAGCTCTGATGTTACTCCCGTTGAAGCGGATTTTGGCACCCGGAGTGATTTGTGGATGCATTATGGACGCGATGTTTGGACGCGATGTTCCACGTGATCGTGTCTGGTCAGGTGGGGATCTGTGCGTCACTGATGCCGGCGGCCTTTTCTCTGTTTTTTGACTCTCACTCGACTGCGAGCATTCCGCCGTACTGTAGGGATCTTCTGAAGCTCTCTCAAGCTGTATCCTCTGTCCCGCTTCGCCTTAAGATTGACGGTATTCTCTCCCTTTTTCTGCCCGCTTCCTATTAAAATTTCGATTGTGTGGCGCCATCCAATGTATCAACGAGCCGTCAACCTGGCGTCAACGGAGGTCAGATGGGGCTTACCTGGATGACTGCTTCGTTCAGATACCAGTCTACTATCTCATCGCAATCCATCTTGACGTCAAATGTGTTCAAATCGTCTCCGAAGTGGGCGAGCTTTCCATCCTACCCGCCCCGCACGAAGCTCTCGGGGAACGTTGATCACACGATGCTTGCCTTCCAAATGACGCATCCGCATCTACACCGCGACGGCCTTCTCTCAATCGACTTGGATAGACAATCCATCGATATCGATAACGGTGTATTTCAGTCGAACGGGTCGATCGAAGGCTCGGCGTTCTCCACTGATCGTATCAGCATTACGATGTCGCACCTTATTTAAGGAGAGCGCCGAGCGGCCACCTCCACTTCCTTCTTCCCCTCACCCGTATATTATCATGGCAGGTTCCATCTCTCTCCTCAAACTCCATCCCACTAACACTCGCTTCCAGGGCGTTACCGTCACCATCACTTCGCACGGGCCTCAGTTCCTGCAGAAGAGGATCTCGAAGGAGCAGAAACTGGATAAGGAGGGGAAGCCGATTGAGTCGCCGCACCCCCAAAAGGGTCGTGAGTGTGGTCGAGTTTGTAATTTGATTCCATCGCCAAACGCACTCGCTCTACACAGAGGTTGTACATATCTTCTACCACGGCTTCCTTTACGACTCGAGCGCACCTGACAACAAGGGCCCCAAGTTTGATTCCAGCTACGATCGGTGCGTATCAGCGTCGCGTAATACGGCGGTAGCTAACGGCCACACAGGAAAGAGGCCTTCAAGACTGAGATCGGCGTCGGGAAGGTGATTAGGGGCTGGGACGATGGTGCGTGTAGTCTTAGACGCCGATCCCCGAGCTAATGATTATCGATGGATCAGGCATCGTGCAATTGAAGGAGGGCGACAAAGCCACCCTCCTCATCACCCCCGACTATGTGCGTCCCGCCCTCCTTCCCTCCTCCCTACTCCGGATCCCCTAAATGCCGTTCTCTCAGGGCTACGGCGCTCGCGGCTTCCCGCCCGTCATTCCCCCTAACTCAACACTCATCTTTGAAGTCGAGCTGACAGAGATCCCGGACATACACAAAGACGAATAGCGGGCTTTGTACTTTGTCTTCTCTTCCTCCTTGTGCTGCTGTGTTGTACCATTTCTTGTGCTATAAATTCCCTTTCCACTCCATCCATTATGACTTCGCCCGCCCGCGACCAATGAGGCGCCGTGCATTACATCCGCATCGAGCCATCTGAATTAGACCCAAGTGTCCGGCGCGGAATCGGATGTAAACGAATGCGGTGGCTATTCGGGGACCTGGGGATGAAGCATCCTTTGCCCCGGCATACGACCAGGCGCCCGTGGCGGTATACAGCGCCGGCGCAACCATCTTCAATTTCGTTTTCGGTTTGAGCCCGGTCATAACCTAAATATTGAATTCCTGCAGAGCTCGGATGCTTTACACTCTAGTAGACGACCCTGCGGATTAAACGACCTACGCAACGTCTTCGGAGCCGTCCGCCTCAGTGCGGTTTATACCATGACCGGCACCCTCATCCCTTCATTCTACACCTAGGCCTGCACAGCGTAGATTTGGTTTTGGCCTGTAACCGCCAAATCATGTCTCTAAGAGCCAACCCAAAATTCAACAAACCTGTAAGTCTTGGCCGCGTTGTCATCGTGTCTGTCATCCCCCGGCCCATCGCCACGTTGGACGGCGAAGACGGCTTGGCTGTTGTTCAGGTTGAACGGCACCGCGTATTGCTGCAGTCGCACTCGAACGCGGATTTCTGCACGATCGAGAGCTACTCGAGAGCCGCGAGTCCTTGAGCGATGGGGCCAAAAGGATGTAGAAGGAAGTGAACAGCGCCTGGCGCAGGAAGGAGTAGGCGACAATGCTAGATAATGGCAGCGACCGGTGGAGGGCAGACGGACGGAGACTCTGTCAGAGCGATGGCTCTGTTAGAAACAGCAGCGGCCGTAGGTTCACAGAATGTACACGGGACGGGCCTGCGGCGGCATATCCGTCGAAGAAGCTCTGCGGTGTCGGTTGCCTCGGCGGCGAAATTGGGTGGAGGATGGTGGTGAGTTAGAATGAGCTCTGGCAATTATTGGGCTTACTGTTGAACCATGCATCAGTACCGACACGCCATCTATCAGGGCGCCTGACGCACCGTAACCCGAACGTGCAGCTGTATGCGCTGAGTCTCGCGGAGGCGCTAGGGACAGGATAAGTATGTTCAACTTTTGTTCTGTAAACAGTTTCGGGGGTAGTCACGAGAGAAGTTCACAGAGAGCAACGCGAGAATTGTTCCGTAGCTGTTACGCGGCTAGGCAGCAGATAAGTGACCCACGAGAGCCCGTAGTATTGGAGTTTCTCAAACCTGAACTTCTGTGTAAACAGTAACATGTCGTGGGTCATATTCACGGCCGTCATAGCATATATACTCGGGAATCCCTGACGTGTCCTTTTCTGCGGCCAACTGTCCCGGAAGCTTTCCGCGCGCCCGGTGGAACGGAAAGAAATCAGAAGAGGCATTGAGCGAGCCCGCATTCCCGAAAGCGCCTTCCGCGTCAGAGGGTTACGACAGGTCGCGTAGCTCACACCTGCGAAATTAGCTTCCGCCACAAAGGATGGAAACCCCACATACCGCGAGGATCAAAGCTGACGATCGTAATTGTTTCCAAAGACCAGTGGGAAATTGGAAAGCCTAAAGGACCACGATACTTATATTCGTATTTTGAGACATTCGTCAGTAGTCGAATACCGGTCAACGAGTTGGAGCAATCAAGAGGTACTTAGATCATGTAGGGCTGCCGCCCGTGCCCGTGAAGGGCGCGGCCGTGAAATCCACGGGAAATCTACGACACGACCCATGCTCTACATGGCCGTTGGAGAGCCTTCCAGTCCTCCAACGGGACGGCACGGTTCACGGCACGGCCGTAACGGTTACACGGCTGTGTCCGGAAATTCCTTGGTAGTTTTTAACATGAATGTCATCCGCGACTCCCCTACGAAAGGTATAGAAAGTATAATCAGAGCTCGTATTTGAGCTTCTAAGGGGGTTTTCCATTATCCCCAGCCTTGCAAGACAGAGGTACATTGTGTAATAACTCAAGAATGGGTCGATAGAAGTTCCAGATACCATGGATACTTATAAACCAGGTAGTACAAGAGGAATTCACGGTGGCTGAAAGTAAAACAGAAGTTTGAACCAATCTCAAACTGCACCATCTCACTCGGCAATTGCCGAGAGTACCTGCGATTTGCCATTGCTGTAGGCAGGACGTAGCCAAACTTGAAGAATCATGAATGTCGAGGACACCAATTAATTTTCAGGCCATTTCCTTGGGGAATTTGTGCCTCCTGATGGAGGAAAAGAGTAACCCGTGCCACGGCCGTGACGGCCGTCTTTCCATAACCCGTGCCGCAGCCATGCCGTGTCAGCGAGAGAAAATGGCCGACGGAACGGGCACGGCACCCGTGGCACGGGTGCCGTGGAACGGTGGCCACGGTCACAGGCGGCAGGCCTACTTGGATGAAATGGACATGAAAACGTTGATTCCGTCCTTTGGCCGCAAAACACAAAAAAACATTGAATACCAGGTCATCCGGTCGAGAATTTCGCTCAAGATAAACTGCAAAGGAGTCAGTAACCGCTCGTTGGAAAACGTCCCGTGATACTGGAACGTACATGGTCAAGGTCGGTCTCCGCAACACGAAAATGGTCTGTACAGAGACCGCCTGTGATGCAAGTGTGAAACGCAAGACCATGATTAATACAGGGCGTCGCAAAACATTGTTGGTATGGGCGACGCTCATCCTAGGCGCGGGATTATGGCACATCGTGTGAGCGCAAGCGATGGGCCATCTGGCATCAGCCGATCAAGAGAAACACTCGTGATGGCAGTAACTGTACCCATTCGGACAGGGCTATCTGCAGTGTTTTCGAGGCTTTATTGACTCTGCCACACACACTGACCACATACAGAATCTCACCCCCGAACTCCAATCAGACTTCAATGTAATCTATCTTGGCGTCGACGCGTGAGACTCGGAGCTTCCGTGAATTGTCCTCGCGTTGCATTGGATCGTCCCAGCAGTGACTATTCCTTAAAATATGCCCCCGAAAATTAATCGGTAAAGGTCTTTGTGTCTCCTTTGCACGGAAGGCAAACCGCGGGATTAACGCGGGATCCAATAAACTCTCTCAGACGCCACATAAAACCATCAATATTGGTAGAAGTGGTTGGACCTTTGTTAACATCTGAGCATCGAGTCTGAACATCGAGCGACGCGTCAAGTCGACAACGCGGCCTCACGGGGCCGCGCAAGCTGAATCATTTTCCGGTTACGTATTTTCCTCTCTCTGGTTCTTGCTACGAACTGCATGAGAGGTATGTCTCATTTATTTACGTTACTCTACACATTACTTATAATGCTACCAGCCTGTACTCACAGTCGTTGTACAGGTAAATAATATACTCACTGGTTCTTGCTACGAGCTGCGTGAGAGCCTGTACTCACAGTCGTTGTACAGGCCTCCCCGGTTCACAACCTTGGATCTTGGGTTCGGCTTATAACGTTGACAGCAGGTTTTATTGTGCAATCATCAAAAGTTGAGGGAGCAAGGGCGCAGATATAAGACCTGAAGGTGGAGTGGCTCATATCTGTGCTCAATTAGTTTTCGATTGCTCAGTCAATTACACAGCAGACCCCGTTCGATTCGGGGCCAGGCTATTCTTGATGCGGCGCCCCGCCTTTTTGTTGAACCAAATAAGAAGCACTTAAGTACTTACAGGCCGGTACTTGGAGGGTTTTGAAGCCGTTGTTGATTGTGAATGGCTGACATACTGGCGGGCCAACACACGCGGCCCGGGGCCAGACCAGGCAATTGGGACTTTACTTGCGTGAGGGCTAGCTGAGGTAGAACAAGTTCGGGAGGTACACGAAAGACCCGGACGTGGAGTGGCCCACATCTCCTCAAGTTAGATTGTTGATTTGGGCAACATTACGCAGAAGATCCCCCGTTCGATTCGGGGTTAGGTCTTAGGTATGCGACTGCTCATTAATTTTCTTGTCTTTTCTACCAATTAGAGCCCGTGGTTGAAACACATGCATGGACCAAGAAAAGGAGTATGAATATGACCTGGAACTGGAGTGGCCCATATCTATTTTGAATGCTGCGAATTGTGTCTTGTGAAAAATTTTGCAGAAGACCCCCGTTCGATTCGGGGTCAGGTCATGGTCAGGACCAAGGTCACTTTCTGGGTTTTATGGCTGGATATTCAGAGGTTTTCGGTCAACGGATGCGCCACTTATGATCAGAGATTTACCAGCTAAAGTTGATTTTTTGGAACCACAACTTGGAAACTTGAATCTGAGGCGTCAGAGCGGTGAGACCAACCGTAGGAATAAGATCTGGAGGTGGATGGGCCCACATCTGTGCTCGATATCGTGCGTGGTTGGTCAATTGCAATTACACAGAAGATCCCCGTTCGATTCGGGGCCAGGTCATGGCTCCGCGCAATTTTCCAATATTTTTCTTGTCTTTTCCGCCAATCAGAGCCCATGGTTGGAACACATATATACAAGGAGCAAGAAGAGGGGAGGAATGAGACCTGGAAGTGCAGTGGCCCACATCTGCTTTGAGTAGTAGGTGTCGTTATCAATGCAATTTCTGCAGAGGACCCCCGATTGATTCGGGGTCAGGTCATGATTTGTGCATGCAGGTGTCGATTTTTCCCCCTTGTGCATGAAAATTAAATCGAGATGATTGAATACTGTACATACTTATGGAGAGCAAGAAGAGGCAAAGCACAAGACCTGGAGGTAGAGTGGCCCGCATCTGCTTTGATTTAACAACTGTCGATAATTTATGCAGAGGACCCCGTTCGATTCAGGGTCAGGTCATGGATGGCGACACTGAGTTAGTTTTTTTGGCTCTGCGAAAAATGCGAGGTGGAAATTAGAATCAGAAAGCTGAAACGCGCTCGTATCGACGTAACCAACGTCCTGGTTGAAACACCTCGGCTCGACTGCACTGTAGTGTGTTATTAAGTAGTATCGGACCCTTAGCTTGCAGAGCTACAGCTGCAGCGTCAGCGCATTCGCTCAAAACGCGGCCGGCGCGGAGACCTCCAGAAACGCAACCCGGTGTCCCAGTCGAACGGACATGTCCGGAAAATCGATGCGTGATGCGTCGGATGATTTGTCGGTGCGATGAGCTCAGCGTCCTCTGAACTCGCGTCCGATAGGGACAAGCACACCCAGGCAAATACAGAGAACGACGCACAGGATCTGGAGAAGGGCGTCGTGCCCGACGGTGGGGAGGCGGCGGAGGAAGGGAAACCAGTACCAGCAGCGGCGACAGATGCAGGAGTCAAAGGAGAACCACTCGGCGCTCTGGGGCTCTTCTCGTGTGTATTCCCGGCGCTGCGTAACCTGCGCGTGCTCAAGACTTGCGTGCGCTGCGTGCTCGTCAGCGCCGCCGCGATCGTCCTGCTCGTCGACAAAGCGTCGCTCGCGACGATGGGGTGCGTCTTCTCTTCTCTTGTCGCCCCATCGCAAGTAGTTGTGTGGGTTTGGGCTAACTCTGGGTGTCGACAGCCAAGCAGGCTTCTTCGCCGCGGTCTCGATTCTCCTCCCGCCCTTGCTCGCGCTCTCGGTCCTCGTCCTCGCGAGCCTCACGCTCCTGATCGGGATGCTCCTCGGCTGGGCGTGGGGCGCCGCGTGTATGGCCGCCGCGATCTCCGTGCAGGACAAGGCCCTCCTCGCGGCGGCGCAGAATCGTGCCCGGGATGGCGCCTGCGTTATCTCCTCCCCCTCCCCCTTTCTCCTTGGTCTTCTTGCTTCGTGACCTCTCTTCCCCTCCCACCCATCCTGCCTTTCCCAACCTTGATGCTGGAAAGATATTGCAATTGCGGCTCAAATATCGGGTTGGATGGTTCAGTCTGATGCGAGGTCGTACATCATGCAGAAGATACCCATTGCATTGCACTTTCTGGTTTTAATGATTAATCGCCGTCCACGAAATCTGTTGTAGGAGAGGGTAGATATAATGATATTCCAAAGATACCAGTACGCGCAAACACGACTCTTAGTTGATTCTTTTGCTGGTGATAACGGGGCGCACCGCCTCGCTGATGACCTTGAGTGCTGCAAGAAGCTCCTCCTCCTCCGCACTCAGAGCATCCCGCCGACTGGGCGCCGGAGCGCCAAAGAGCGTTATATCGGCAGCGCACACCGTCCCGGATGCCGGTAGAGTGCCATTCTGGAAGTATTGTCGGAAGTAGGTGGAAGTGCAGAGCGACGGTGCGGTCATGGAGGTGTGCTGGGTGTAGGTGCATGAGGTCAGGAATGACTGTGGTTGAAAAAGTGGGCTTGACTCACACCAGGCGAATCTTGGGTAAAGATCGCGGATCCAGGGAATCCTGCGAGCGTTTTGAGGGCACTGAGAGAGGAATCAGCAGCGAAATTGAACTGAGCAGCAAGAAGTCTTACGCGGCTGAAGGGGCGACCGGATCTAAGAGGAGATAGGTTAGTAGTAACAATGGAGTTGGGCCGAGGTCGTACCAGCACTGGTTGTAAGTAGCAGGAGCGGGAAGCTGGTATTCGCGGCCGCTACTGGACCCTCGAAGCGATCGTCCCGGTACACCTGCCACCCACTGCGAGGAAATCAGCGTCCCGTTCCCAAATCGGTCAAGCCAACATACGCGCAGGACACTCGGTTCGAGCCAACCAAAAATTCAACAAACTTGGACGTCTTCGCCGCGTTGTCATACCACGCGCGCAGCTCCTCTAGCGTGTCGGTCACTTTCGATCCATCCCCACATTGGACGGCAAAAACGGCCTCGCCGTTGTTGAGGTGGAACGGCACCGTGTCGTTACTGCAATCGCACTCGAACGCGGGTTGTTGCACGATGGAGAGCAGGATGGAGCCATTCCCGTTCTCGAGTGCCGCGAGTCCCTGGGCAATGGGACCGAAAAGCATGTAGGGCACGTAGAAGGAAGTGAACAGAGCCTGGCGAAGGAAGGAATAGTCGACGATACCGTATCCGACTGGAGTAATGGCAGCGACAGGGTGGGTGCGCACAGATTCAGTTAGAGCGGTGAGTCTGTCGGCTACGCCAGCTGCTGTGGGTTCATAGAATGCACAAAGCTCAGGGCCTGCGGCAGCACAGCCGTCGAAGAAGCTCTGCAACACCTTGTCGGTGTCGGTAGCCTCGATGGTGAGATTGGCTGGCGGAATTCGGTGACTTGGGATAAACTCGAGCTATATTGGGCTTACTATTGAACCATGCGTCGGCGTCCAACACACCATCGATCAGGATGCGTTCGATTTTGTCCTGTAAACAACTTCAGTGGCAGTCATGTCAAATGGGGGAGAGGCTCACAGGGAACAGCGTTGCGAAAGTTGCACCGAGAACTGTTCCGTAGCTGTCTAAATTTGAATATGAGAAAACTACTCCAACGAATGACTTACGAAAGGCCGTAATATTGGAGTTTCTCAAAACCGAACTTTTGCGTAATCAGCAGCATGTCGCGCGCTACATTGTCGGTCGTCATGTACTTGAGAATCCCCGATGTATCCCTTTGTGCGGCCAATTGTCCAAGTAACTTTCCGCGTGCCCAATTAAATGGAAGGGCATCAGAAGAGGCATTGAGCGAGGCAGGCAACGAGCCCGCATTCCAGAGAGCGCGTTCAGCATCCGTCTGAAAGAAGGCTGCAACTGGCGTCGAGTAGCTCACACCTAGGAAATGAGATCGCGTCGCAACTGATGAAAACCCACACACCGCGAGGATCAAAACTGACGATGTCGTACTCGCTCCCAAAGACGAGCTGGAGGCTGGGGCCGGCCTGGACCAGCGTATCGACGCCGCTACCTCCGGGTCCACCCGGATTGAATAGTAAAGGACCACGGTATTCGGATTTGGAGACATTTGCCGGTAGCCGAATGACGGCCAGGTCAGCGGTCCCGACACTGGCGTCAGAGTAGTCGAGAGGGACCTGGGGATGGACATAGAACCTGTCAACGGAGATTCCTCCCTTCGACCGCCAAACACACCTCCAGGCGCGTGCACTGAAACCTTGAATAGCAGGTCACCCAATCAAGATCTGCGCTTGGGGCCAACTGGAGACAATAATGAGTATGGGGTAAAGCAATCCTGCGATGCGGTAGTACTTGGTCCCAAAGAAAAGTAGTCTGGGCAAAGACAGCGGGCGAGGCAAGTAAAGCAGAGAAAAAAAGTGTAGAATGCGCGCCCATCGTTGCTGCGATGTCATTCACAAATCATTACTAGCCATTAAATACTTTGCGGGGTGATGCTGATGGCGTTGTGTCCCGCGCTTCCCGCAGTGGATGACGGGAGCACGCGATTGGACTGATCACGAGGAATCATCATAACGCCGCCAAACTCCTCCATTATGATGGGTCCTCCTTGCTTTTGGCGGACTCAGATCTCGATTCGCCTGTCCCTCAGGCCCGTCGGAAAATGGTTAGGTCCTGTTCGGGATCCCAATCTACACCATCCGCGCTCGTTGCCTCGCTCGGCTTGGACCCGACACCCCATTATTAATATCAGGTATGGACGATCCGCTCATGACACCCCCATTTGGACATTTCGGACCAAAATCTTAATGGCCCTGCTTTGCGGCCCAAATCAAGAAACTGGGCCCCAGAGAATTGTGCGATGGCTGACAACGTTTCCTTGGGACGAGATTTTTTGAGTTGGCCCGAAACAAGGCGTCATTAGGGATAGAGTCGCCCCAAAAATTAAATGCGCTTGATGACGGCAAATTTGGCGGTGTCCAAGTCATGTGACTAAATATTCCATCCATCAAATATGATTTTAAGAGGCCGGCAAGCGGCGGGGCACAAACAGTTGAAGAGTTCATGGACACATTTTGAAAAATTCTATTTGGCACCCCTGGGTGCCAAATAGGGCTCCAACCCGTGCCCGTCGTCGACGGGTCGACGGACGGGAACGGCCGGGTCGGCACCCGTCCGTTTGGAACTTGGAGCCTTCCGGGACGGGAACGGGACGGGTCCGCCCCGTTGACGGGTACCCGTACCCGTCCCGTTCGACGGGTTCGACGGGTCCCTCTCGGCATCTTCCGGCGTTCCTGCCAAGCAGCCTGTGCCGAGCAATGTATCCTGCCTACCATCACTTTATCAACTGATCTATCAACATGTGCAGTACGGCATGATGGTCAGCCTTGGATCAGACCAACCAGTGCGTGGGGACCGGCAATTGGCAGGCCATCAATGTCCACTTGTACATGTTTGGTCCCACGCCTACGCCTGTCAAACGAGCGGCAAAACAACTTTGCAGCAATTTCAAGTGGCCACAACACCCAGCATACAAAACTTAAGAAGCCAAAAGGTTAGTTGTATATTATACAGTGTGTATTCCAATTACACAGATGTTCTACAATTATTTGATGCCATAAATTCTGAGCACCCGTCGAAACGGCCGTTACGGCCGGGACGGGTTGGACCCGTCCGTTTTGGTCTCTCGTACATGGTAGAAACAGAAGGGTCAACCCGTCCCGTGGTGCAAACGACAGCCGTCCCGTTTGACAGACGGGTTGGAGCCCTAGTGCCAAAGTACCCGGGTGCCATATAACATTTTTCTATTTGGCACTTTGATATCAGATCAGCCCATAGCCCCGAACAAACACTGAAGAAGTACACCATACATACCAAGGAAATAGCTGCCGCTAGGCACTGTATTGTAGCTGACTGTTATAGACAAGTGTGAGTATCCATCTACCAAATTCAAGCCAATTTAGACCCCACCTAACCATACAGTGAATATTTCTTTTTTGACTATATTACATTTTTGGAAGTCGTTAATTGTTATGCCAGGCGCTATACTTCAGGCATCTGTTATAGATGGGTGTGAAGTACAGTATAGTACCTAGTAATGGGACGGTCAAATCTTTTGCCAAGTTATGCTAGTCTCTTGCACTGACTTCCCACTCGCAACCTCGTTCTGAAGTCTGTTAGTTACCGCGCCTTGATTGCCGCTGGTGAGGGTTATTATGTAAGCTTTCCGTTTTGGGAAATCACGTGCTTTGCCCAGGACGCGTCTGTTCGCGTTCTTGACGCGTTTCTTGCAGGTTCTGTCCATATTATGTCATTTTTATTGTGTTTGATTTGAATTGATTCCATTGTATCAGAGAGGTACTTTATAAGAGCTGTCAACACGAAGATGTGTGTGCTCGGCCTTATTTGATGGGTTGATGCCCCAACTCGGACAGACAGAGAGCATTGAGGGTTATTTCTTCAAGTAACTGTCAAGTACTGGTTCCCGACTGGGATCCGATGGAGGTACGAGATACGCCTGATGAATGAAGTGCGTATAAGCAAGACGAAGTGGCTGAGATGTAGAGGGAAGTATCGGAATCTGAACGGAGAACCGAACCCGTATACTGGAAGTGAAGGGGCTTGGCTTCAGCTCGTGCGCTGTGCCCTTCTCCAACGGCTCCATGATGGAGAAGCATAAAGCGTAACCTAGGAGTCAGAGGGAATCATATGTAGTACGAACCAATAGGACAAGGGCAAATACAGAAAGGCAGTGTCGGATATAATCGGGATCAGAGATCGTACGGAGTCCGATGGTGTCCGAAAAGGATGTGAAGTCACGGCACGTGACAGTAACAAAGTTTTATGTACCTGAGAGTGCTTTGCATCAAGTTTTACACGTCTCCATGGTTCAAAACACGTCCTGTGAAGTCTCGCACGTCATCAATTAGATCCCAAAATGGAAAGCTTACATGATAAGGTCGAGCAACGGTAATCAAGGCGCAGTAACTAACAGACCAGAGTTATACACAGAAATGTGAAAGTTTCTACCAAACCTGAGTCAGCCGATTGAAAGTATCGGTCTGAATGAGGGTTGGTGCAACATCTTGGATTTATCCATGAGGAACTGGGCTATATCGCCCAGGATCAAGGTCAAAAGTCATTATCAATCCAATGATGTGGCAATGGGACACATCACAGTCACACCAGGTAGCATCGGCTATTCACTACCGAAAGATTTATTTAACTCAGATATTGGCTGGCCATGGCAAGCGGGAATCTGAAGGACACTCCTCAGGGCTCAAGAGACAATCCAATAGCACTGGAGGCACATTCCGCACAAAACCAACTCCGAGTATGAGTGAGGCTGAATGGGGAAGATGTGAGCGTGACAATCTTGATTGATGCTGTTTTCGAGCCATTTTCTAAATTCACCTTAGTGAGCACTCAATTTTTACTTGCGTGCTCTCGGTATATCACACATACATGTAATGTACATACATCCATACCCTATGCCAATCTCAGAGCTGTAATCCCATTTTAGATGAAGATATCCAAAGCTGATGGCCAGATTTGATTTCACTTTTCTGGACTTTTTGGATTGATTTTGCTAGATCGCAGGCAACGATGGGTGTGATATTTTAATATGATGTTCTATATATATTATACTTGCTGTATGCAAAAGAATCGGGGTAAAGGGTACCTATAGCGGTGAAAAAATGCCTCCGTCCCATTATGGGGTGCCATCTCATTACTAGGTACTATACTGTATGCATCTACCAAATTCAAGCTAATTTAGACACCACCTAACCATACAATGAATATTTCTTTTTCAACTATATTCCGTTTTTGGAAGATATCAATGCAAGTGAATAGACCTTGACATGTACCCTGTTCACACTTCACCCACCATAAAGTAGATATACACGAAAGAACAGCCAATTTGGGCCCCACCTAACTGTGCAGCAATTTTTTTTCTTTGTAGTATGCCATTTTGGCACTGTTGGGGAACAATTTGTTGGTATTGAAATGAGCTATACAGAACTATATAGCTATGGTTTCAAAGCCTGGTAACCTTTAACTACCACTACTTTTCCGTGTGTATCCCTCTTGATCCCTAGCATCTTTTTGCTACCAGCAATAAGTTCCCGCAATGGAAATTGATGGGATCATTGATTTAAATTAGTTTACATAACAGGTGCCAAATAATCGCACTGGGTGCTTTTGGCACCCTGGGGTGCCAAATAGAATTATCCCACATTTTGTAAATTACAATAAGTAAATAAAATTTCAATTGGTCTGGACTCTGGAGTGGTTGCTCGTTGTCGACCTTTGGTTGACTCCTCACGGCCCAAGACTTTTCCATGTCAGCTTGATTTCAAATTGTGTCACGTTTTTGGCGGTATTCTTGGACGTCAAGAACACATGATGGGTGTAGGCTGGCGAGCGATGGGTCACAAACAGGAAAACTGGGAGACATCTGGATTTCAGACATGCCGAGAGCTCAATGTTCGCTTGGTCAGCACTTGCATGCCGACCAGCTCACATTGAGGTTTGTGTGGCTGAAAGATGTCCAGAAAGAAGACAGGCCAGGATCGCCCTGGGGCCGTCCAATTTACATTAGCTCCAAATGGTAATAAATGCAAGTCATGTGATATATTTGGCAACATTTTTGGTCCTCTCCCCTCAGACTCCCCCCCAAATAGGCACATGCAGGATAAATCCTGTTTGTGAATGATGGCAAGAGGCCGGCAGGCGGCAGGTCACAAACAGAAATAAAAAATATAAGATGGAGTTTTGTTGAATTTGCAGACATAAGGCTCAATGTTGACTTGGTCGGTGTGCACAAGCACTGACCAGCTCACATTGAGGGTTGTGTAACTTTGGGCTGGAAGGTTGGATAGACACTGTTCCCAAAATGGTAATAAATGCAAGTCATGTGACAAAAAGCGACATTCTCGGTCCTCCCCCCTTTGAAACCCCCCAAATAGGCACATACAGAACAAGTCCTGTTTGTGAAAAAGTACTACATACTACTGTTTGTGAACTTTGGCAGTCACCATCAGTTACTTGAGGTCTAGACCACATTCCACGGAATCAACTGAATGATTGACAGGTCCTCTAGAGTCTCATTGTCGATGGCAGTCCCACCATTCAATATGAAGTATTTTCTTTGACTAACTGTGGTCCATTGACTGAATCAACTGCAGATAGTTTGATTTTAAATATACTTCAGACAACGGGCAAAAAATGCACCCTTGAAAATGATCCCAATAATGAGATAAGTCTTGTCATCGTTGGTGGCGGGAATACTGACGCTAGTGGGACAGTGATCAGGGTGTTCAGGTATTCATATCAATTGTTCTCACACCCATTCCATACCAGTGCCGTCACCTGTGACCTGGTGTGATGGGGTAGCTACTTAGCTGGGAGATAATGGAGGTTTATGAAGCGTAAATTGGGATCCCGAGCAGGGCCTTAGTACTTGTTCAACTAGACAAGGTGTGGTGTGCCTACCAGGACCTAGCAAATCTAACTCTTCAAATCTACCCAAAGTTCAATGCCAAATATCACATGGTACATAGGGTGATGAATTGAATTCAGCTGAATTGTCCCCGGCCACAGTTGGCAAGATGTTTGTTTTGACTCTTAGAGTCTTTTATCGGACCTTTCGGACTTTTGTTTCCCCCCATTCAGTCCAGGCCAGGGAGGTTCCCAATTCAAAACTGCCTCAGAGAACCCGGAAGATGCAACTTGAATACACATTGTATTCCACCACCTATCAGCCTGAAAATTTTAAGGTAGGGGACATCCATTCCCTGCTAACATCACGTGCCCAGTGTGACAGCGTCCAAAAAAGGGCAATACCTTGTCGATGGCTCATAGAAATTGCCTCAAAAAACAGGCACAACACTTGGGGCTAATCGGCTCCATGAATTTGTAGCCAAAGGATATCAGAATAGGTAGTAATCAACAGGTTTGGCAAAATATTGGCGTAAAAAGAGGAAAAGTCGTTTTTGTGCTGTAATTACCCCCAAACACACTTTCGCTTCCACTCGATGTCCAGACGCTTGCTAAAGCCCGCCCCCATGCCTGCGAAGGCGAGGCACCTTCGAAACCGTGCCGAGAACTTCGTGAAGGGTGTCAAAATGGGTGTAAAGCACATCATTATCAGCCTTTCCCCCCACAAAAAGAGGAAAACTGCAGAGGATGACAGGTCGGAGAAAGAAAACTTTCCTGTGCGTTCCACCATTTATTCGGTATTTGACGTGTTGATACATGTGTTATGGTACAGGGAAAAACATCTACGTCTCCGTCGGCAATTTCTGTTGATCCTCTGTTGACTGATCCAATCGAAGATGTCTTCTTAGCGAGCGCCGACAACTTGGCTCGCCGCCTTCTCACCTTTTCCACGCGTCCCGAAGTGCCGACAGCTGCGCCGGCACAGTTCTACCACGAATATACATTACCCCGCACCCACCCCCGAGCTACAGTCGAAGAGGTGCCTGATGAAGACAACATCTCATATCTTGCGTCTGCCCATCCCAATCCTTCCACTGACAGTCTTGACTCCATCACACCCACTGGAACAGACCCCGAACAAGCTGCATTTGAGAAAGCCGCAGCCACTGATCTTGTGAGTCAGGACACGTATTCTCGTGTTTATGACGTGTATGTAGGACCGGGAAAACTATGCGAGGCTCCCACCATCTTTCAGGCCACAACTGCTGCAAAGGATCTGACTGTGCTCCTTCGGGGGGAGAAGCGTGGGGAGCATTCTACCGGCTACAAGGATCCCGGCATAGATTGTAGAAAGCGTATGGAAGGCATGCGAATATTCCTAAATTTTTACACAGATCCACGCTTGAAAACATACGGGCACTGGGGTGCTTCTCCTTTGCAGACTACAGTTGCACTTGGGCGCGGCTGGTACTGCATGCGAGGACTCTGTCAATTGGCACGGCAGTTCATTCACGACCACTCCCTCCTTCCCGTCAATCCCTTTGGTGATGGGAACGAATCCTTGCTTGTCAATGAGGGTTTGGCCACAGACATAAATCTTTACCTCCAAGAAATTGGAAATCAAATCACTGCGGAAAAGGTGGTTGAGTTCCTCTCCCACCCGGAAATAATGGAAAAGCATGGCATCACAAGGGTAATCAGTATGCGCACAGCTCGCCGGTATTTGCGTGCATTGGGCTACAGGTACACGGAACCCAAAAAGGGCCAATATACAGATGGGCACGAACACGAGGACGTTATTCATGAACGTGATAATGTCTACCTCCCCAAGATCAAAAGCCTCGAGGCTCGGATGCACCATTGGGATCGAAACGGCCGTCCTGAGTTCGGACCTCATCCGAAGGGCAAGCGCGTCGTTGTTTGGTACCACAACGAGTCCATTTTTTATGCGCACAACCGGAAGCGCAAAGGTTGGTACCACAAGGATGCCTCCAAACTCCACAAGAAGGGCGATGGCCATTCTCTCATGGTCGCCAACTTTGTATCTGTCGATTTTGGATGGTCTCCGACATCACTTGATGGAAAACGGACGGCTCGCTGATTCATGAAGCCCAGAAAGGACCGCGACAGATATTTCACCTGCCAGGACATCACTGATCAGGCGGAGGAATTCATGGATATTTTGGATGAAGTTTACCCCGATTTTGGGCACCACTTTATATATGACAACGCCACTACCCAAAAAAAGCGTGCCGATAGTGCTCTCTCTGCTCGCAAGATGCCAAAAGGCCCGACGCATGACAAGAATTTCATGGTTTCTGTCAACGCTTACGGCACTGATGGAAAACAGATCTATACGACCTCGGGAAAAAAGCAGAAAACACAGGTTCCCATGCACGGAGCGGAATTCAATGGACAGCCGCAGCCGCTGTATTTTCCTGCAGGTCATAAACACGAGGGGGTCTTCAAGGGGATGAAGATAATCCTGGAGGAGCGCGGGCTTGAAGATATTGCAAAGAAGAGAGCCGAGTGCCCGGGATTTAAATGTGCGCCCCTGGCTGTCGACTGCTGCTGCTGTAGGGCTCTATTCAACCAGCCGGATTTCGCCAACGTCCCGTCGTTACTGGAGACCGCTTGTGATGCACGGGGATACGGAGTCCTTTTTCTGCCGAAATTCCATTGCGAGCTCAACTTTATTGAGCAGTGCTGGGGGTTATGCAAAGAGGATTTATAGGTTTTTCCCAAAATCATCTCGAGAGGAGGACCTGGAACGGAACGTCCGAGAAGCGTTGAACTCAGTGCCGCTTGACACAATGCGCCGGTAATCATTTTCTATCATTCCGTCAATCACCTACTTACCGGCTGCTTTCAGCTTCGGAGACCGGTCCAAGAAATCTGTAGACGCATACTACAAGGGCCTGAATGGACGTCAAGTGGCCTGGGCAGCTAGAAAGTACCGGGGACATTGTGTTCTCCCCGAGTCGATTTTGGAGGAGCTTGATGCTGCTGGTATTGTATAATAACTCATACTAATCTTGTTATTTTCTTGTTACCTAATGTCCTATAGCCCATAGTCAGTTTTCCGACCTCACTGTATATTTTGAATGTATTTAGCAAGCCGCGCCGTTGATTGTCGACAGCTGTGAAACTTGCACGGACATCTCCTCCACCAGATTTAAACCAATAGCTAAGTTCTTTCATCCAAGGGGTCTCACAATGTATATAAACAGTTTCATGGAAGGGATTTGGCTCCCGGTGCCTACAGCCCTTTCACGATGTTGTTCTTTCCAAGTTCGCCCAATTTGGAACAGATCAGTCACCAAATGTCACTCCACATGACGTTGGCGGAGAGTGGATGTCCCCTACCTTACTGTAGTATTACGACCGGAAGTTCAGGTGACGGGTGACGGAGGCCTGTGAACTGAACTAATCAAGGTTGGTGACGGTGAAAATGAGTTTTCCTGGCCCAAATAGGCCTAGAAAATTGCAAAATTTCGCTCCGGCGTTCGCCGGATTACCCTCCAAGGGAACTGTTGGCTGATTGCCGAGCTGTGAACTTTCAATCCAGTGAACTTTTGTGGTGACGGGTGACACCCCGTGAACTAGTGGTCGTAATACTACAGTAATAGTCACTCATGTTTACATTTTAAGGCATTTGCGTCATCAGTTTGTGAAACTTTTGGTGTACTGAATATTCAAAGCCTATGTCGAGGGTGAGGTGAGTTTGCGCAACGAGTTCCATAGTGGTGCACGGCCAAGTGAGTTGGCAAGTGATTTCTTATCTCACGCCGAGTCACGCTTTGTTAAACATCGAACAACACCATTTTAGGCGAGTTTGGCTGGCAATTTTGAGAAAAAAATATAAACCGCCACCCAGAGGCCATGTATAAAGCTCACAGAATGAGCACATATGTGTGTCCGTTTTGCAAGATAACGAAGACCGAGAACTGGATGTTCAACTCATAAATAAGAGAAGTTTGAACAAGGTCTCTTTTTCATTTCTTTGTCGGCCGGAACTGCAGAAGAAATCGACCAGATTTAAGAACTGACGGCCGACAGGTCCACAAGTCCCAAATCAGAAATCAAAATCAAAATCATCCGCGACCATACCGCCAACCGTAGCCGGCTTATGTGTTGGATTAGGTTGGATTGTCATCTTACATCATCAATTTTTCTTAGAGGATCGACGAGAATTCAGACCGACTTAAGTTCTTTTGGTGTCAGCATCATAATGCCATCATTGGTCTGATGAGTCACATGCGCCATTCAATTCTGCCGGACATAAAAATGGCCATTCTCAGCACCCAGGAAGAGTGCGGAACATGGGCCAAAGGAAATTGCTAATTAGACACTGAGACCTTTTCTTTTCGAGTGTCTGTATAATCTGGCCGCTGCCGAGTGGTAAGCTGTACACACCGCTGAGTTCGCAAAGCCGACCCGAGTACGGAAGATATTTAAATGTCAGATCGTCGGATCCATAGGAGGGTCGGGTCGGGTCCGACCCGACCCGCTGACCAATGCTGTGGCGACCCGACCCGACTCGCTTGCGGCTCAAGTAGTTTGATCTCGGCAATACATTGATGCCAACAAACTGGTGCCGCTACGAGCCGCTTGTCAGTCTAGCGCTGTGTAAGAAAGTCAATGATAAATAACACCACCTTTCTAACACTGTTATTAACAGGTAAATTACATTTCTATTAAATTCTTTTGGTAGACAAGCTTGTCATCTCGCTTGACCTCTCCACCTCCCGGTCTACCTTGTCTTCTTCCAATTTACAGGGAAGCAACTCTACAAATAGCCAGACCCGACATTCACCTTCCTCTCCAAGAGCAGCATCCTCGCGGAGCTCGGGCTCACTGAGGACCAGTTCCTTGATGTCGTGCAGGGACATTGAAGAGACAAAAGGCTAGCGTATTAGTGATCATGATTAGCAGGACAACGGCGGCGCGGCGCGGCAATGACTTACTTACAGCAAGACAAAAGGGCCACCATCTGATGGGTCCTGTCATTATTATCTGATTGATCTTATCTGCACCGCCCAGCACTGCCCCAGAGAGTCGGGTCGGGTCGGACCCGACCCGACCCTCCTATGCCTCGGACGCTCTCTTAAATGTGGCTTGTGTAAGTTCGAAGGCAGGAGAGTCGGGGATATAAACTCTTGGACATCCGACTCTAAAAATTAAACATCATAGACAAAGTGGGTGGCATATGGTAGGAATAAGACCTGTGAGTGAAGTGGTCCATATCTGCACTGGCCAAGTCTCGGTCACAGTTCGTGCAGGGCTCGCTGTCTTTTGGTTTTTGTTAGATCCCCGTTCAGATCAGGGTTAGGTCATGGCAAAAGCTCGTGGGAACTTTTTGTTTTGTTTCCGTTGTCTTTTTGAGGGCGGTGCAATTTTCTTCTTCTTTTTTTGTGCGGTAGGAAAAAGTCGGAACATTAGAACGCGTATCCATCGATGGCAACCTGCCTAGTTGAGACACATGATTGGGGCTGCAATTTTGATTTTGACTTGTTGGCGTTCAAACCGTGGGAACAATAATCACACCCCATCACCTAAAATCATCCTCAGGTTGGCGAAGTGATAGAATTACAAGAGCGCGGGAAAAAACAATCCGGTTCAATCTGATATCCTTAATTGTAATTCTCTGCCACAAGCCAGGGTTTCGATATGTATCCCCCCCTCCCCTATCGACCCGTTTGACAATCTTGCGGAGCGACACGAGTACGATAGGTTGAAACCTTTCGGGTTTCCATGCTTCCAAGTCAAACTTATTGCGAACCATAAACACAAAATTATGGTAAGTAAGTTAGTTTATTTCTTTCTAAGATGCGCACGACTAGTTAGATCCTGAACTTTGAAGAGCCAATTACGGACAGTAGTGACTCGGAAATAGCCTTCATCGCGGCTAGAATTTCCTTGTCATCCGTACTCAGAGCCCTTTTGCTGGTAAAATTTGCTGGAGCACCAAACAAGGAGACTTCAACGGGACAGACGGTGCCGGGCGGCGGCAGGGTGCCATTGAAAAAGTATTGGCGAAAGTAACCAATAGTGCAGAGCGACGGCGCGGTGTTGGAAGTGTGCTGTGGTCATTGAGTTAGTTATGAATAGAAAAACCCCAGATGTCGAGCGCACCCCTGGCGAATCCTGCGTCAAGAGCCCAGATCCTGGGAATGCTGCCTGAACCCGAAGTGCTCTTGAGATCAAACCGGATAATCAGTGACCGATACCCTACAGAAGTGAGACTCACCCGGCCTTGGGTGTAACTGGGTCTATACAAAAGCCAGGTTAGCACCACACATATGATATAGGCGCGAACTCAGCACCGGCACTCGTTGTGGTTAGGAGCAGAGGAAAGCTGGTATTGGCCGCAGCGACGGGTCCATTGAATCGATCCTCCCGATAAACCTGCCATCCACTAAACATATAAGAGTTGTTGCGCAGGGGGAAAAGAAATGACAATGAAAACGTACGAGCAAGAAACTCGACTTGACCCCACGAAAAACTCGGCGAACTTGGACGTTCTTGCTGCATTCCGATAAAAGTCTGTCACCTCTTGGACCGAGTCTTTCACCTCCGCCGCATCACCACATTGTATGGCGATCGCGGCATCGTCGGTGGGAGTTGCGGTGCTGTTGGTGGTGCAGTCGTCCTGGAATGGCGTATCCTGTTGGACTGAAATTGAATACAGTGTAGTGCCATTTCCTTTCTCGAGTGCGGCCATGCCCTGGGCAAGGGCAGGAAACCATTCGTACGGAGCGTAGAGTGATTTAAAAATAGTATTGCGCAGGAGTGAGTAGTCGACGAGGCCATATCCCGTGGATGCGAGTGCCGGGATGGGCGTCCTGCGAACAGATTCGGTGAGGGTCGTAAGCCTCTCCGCAATTTCCGCAGCGGTGGGTTTATAAAACGCGCAAAGATCTGGACCAGCCGCTGCGCAGCCGTCAAAGAACGTCTGTAGTGCTTTGTCCGTGTCTGTCGACTCGATGGTTAGGTTCGCTGCATGGCTTGTCAGCTGCAAGATGGGAGCAGGAGCTAAACAAGCTTGCCACTGAACCATGCCTCGGGGTCTACCACGCCTGAAATCTGATGTTAGAATGCGTACACTAAAACTAATCCGAGGAGACGCACCATCTATGAGGATCCGCTCAACCTTATCCTGCAGATTGTTCGGCAGGGACGCAGATGGAGTCAAAACCACTACTCACAGGGAACATAGCAGCAAAAGTTGCGCCGATAACCGATCCGTATCTATTTTTCGGGCTTTCAGCGGAAATACATACTCAGTGTGAAGTACGCACGAGGTTCCGTAGTACTTCAGCTTCTCAAATCCGAATTTCTGCGTCATCAGCAGCATATCGCGAGCCACATTATCTGTCGTCAAATACTTCAGTATCTGTGACGTGTCCCGCTGTGCAGCGATGGCCCCAAGAAGGTGTGCTCTGCCCCACGCATTAGGAATAGCATTTGACGACGCGTTCAAGGAGGCGGGCAACGATCCAGCATTCCACAAATCTCGCTCCACCTGCGTCTGAAAAAAAGACGCCTGAGGGGTCGAGTAGCGCACACCTGGAGTGTTGAATCAGTTTAACATGCCCTCATATTCAGGAGAGATCAGGGAGTTTACCCCGTGGATCAAAGCTAACGATATCATATTTGGTCAATTCGGTCCCAAAGACCACTTGAAATTTCGCGGCGTTCTCCACGAGAGAATCGACTCCGCTCCCTCCTGGTCCACCTGGGTTGAATAAGATTGGGCCCTGATAATCGGTCCCTGAGACGTTCGCTGGCAGACGGATGACGGCGAGGGCTGCAGTGCCAACATTTGGGTCAGAGTAGTCAAAAGGGACCTGGACGAATGGTCAATCTTTGAGGTTTCATTCCCAGCCAATGGAACACACCTCCAAGCGCGTGCATTGAAAGATCGAATAGCACGGTACCCACTGCAAATCCTGGCTCGGCGTCAACTGTTCCTCGAGGTGAATACACGTCATCTGGGCAACGATCTAGGTGCACACCTGGTTCCAGAGGAAGGTATCAGCGGCCTGAGCCACCAACGGGGACAAGAGAAAAGCGGAGAGCAAGAATTGGATCGAGAAAGCGATCATTGTTTGGGCGCTGCCCGGAGGGGTCGACGTTAAGTACTCTGACAGTCGTCTGAGAATATGTTAAAAATAATTTGGTCCGGTCTCTGCCTCTCATGCATGCAGCACGTCGGCTGCCGCTTCACATACCGTATTACTCACAATTCAGAATTTCGTAAGACGGGACACTTCTCCGGCCTGCCGTTTCCTTTAAGGAATCCGACCGAACAGCTTTCACTGCGGTCCCATTCATTTCGGGGGCTGAAACACTTCACAGCTTTCAATCAATCAATGAGCTAGCATCAGGTTCACTCACTTGGGTCTCACCGTTTCTTAAATGTTTCGAATCGGCACTTGCCGGGAACACGGGAGTCGAACTATGACGTAATGTGTGATAAGCTCTCAAGCGGCACTGCTTACGTTTCCCCAACGGATATTGGCGAGCCACACCATTCACCATTCAACCTCTATCGCGTTCGCACAAGCATAAAGAAACCACACTAGACAGAGGGGTATTTTGGCGATGGGTTTGGGGAGCGGTATGGGATTGGGCCCGGGGGACATAGCGTTGGGGGTACGAGTCCGCTGTCACGGTGAGTAGGAGCAAGCCGTACGAGCTCGTTGAGAGCGCGGGCGGTTGTGACGTCGTTCCCGAGGGCGCTGCGTATGGCGTGAAGGGCTCTGAGACAGGAGGGTGGGGAGGTGGACGTCGTGGGTGGTGGAATCGCCGCCCGTACGTTTCTTTTCGCCGTGGTATACCTATACCTCAATCCACTCCCTCGTAGACGATCGCACCCGCAAGGATCGTGGGCGGGGTAGGATGCGGCGGCGCTCGAGCAAGCACGAGGTCGTGCCGGAGTCGGTGTGCCCGCCCAAGATGCGAAAGAGGTGGAAGGCGGATGTACCTGCCCCGACGTACGGCCCGCCGAGAGTGGACAAAGGCCCCGTGCACGAGGAGCCGATGGATGTCAATGTGGATGGCGCAGTCAATCTATCAACGCAGGTGAGTCGTTTTCGTAAATCCTTCCGTATTTTGAAACTCACATCGCTGTAGGCGAGCGTACCTTCTCCACCACCGCGTCTCCCTCGCTGTGCGCCCACTGCCTCCACGCTTTCGCTCCCCCCTCGCGCCACCGCCGCTGCCTGGAGTCCCTGCGGGTCCCTCGCCTAGTACGAGCTTCGCGCGCCTGAGCCTCATGTCACCGCATCTCAGCAATGTCGGCCCGCGTCAGGCTTGGTTCTCCGTTGGGGAGCCAGACATGGGTTTGGGGAGAAGCATGGGGCAGCAGATATTTGGTGGCGGCTAGTACAACCGCGAGCACGAGCAAGCCGTATGAGATCGTCGAACGCGCGCGCGGGTGGGACGTCGTTCCCGACGGTGTGTCGTATGGCGTTAAGGGTTCGGAGACAGAGGAAGAGGGGGAAGTGGATGCGGACGATGGAATATCCGGTGTGTCCCTTTCTTGTTGTACCCGTGCTAAGCCTACGATCTCACTCTCTCATAGATGAGTAGCCGCCGCTCGACATCCCCCAGCCACTACAACGCCCCCTCCGCCTAAGCCCACCGCCACGTCACCAGGTCCACCGCCGCGCCCTGCCCGCCCGCGAGGCCGCCACCACACGATCGTGACGACCCACCTCGCTCACTGCCTTCGCTAGCCACGCCCACACCTGCGCCCAACTTGCCGGCGCATCCTCGCCGCCGCTCTACGTTGCCCCGCCCCGACACTGCTCCCTCCAGCCGAGTCCGCTTCCACGTCACAGCGCCCGCCATCGCAGGCTCTCCGGTCTTTACTGACGCGCACGCCACTGTTCCTCCTCCCTCTAGCGGCCACACCACTCTTTCAGCGTCGCGTTGCGCGCCGTTCCAGCTGTGGACGGGACGAATCTTGGAAACTACGGGAACCAGCGAACGTGAACAGGGACGGTGAAGGTGGGCTGTGGTGTAAGTAATATATAATGTGATGGTAAAGTGAACATGAAACTTGTAAAAAAAAATGCGCATCGCGTGAGGAGAGGCTAGTAGGGCAGATGGAATGCAAGTAAATACTTATTATCGCCGGGGAATCACATATCGGCGAAAGGGGCCCGTCGTTGAAATGAGCCAAGAATGTCGAGACCACGCCTGGGATGACGGCAATACATACGTACCGCTCAAGTACCGCTCGCTCGCAAGCCTATTTCTGCTATTTGGCACAGATTCTGGTGAAACGAAGAGTATCCCGGCATTGAATGTAAAGCGGCGGGCAAAGAGGATGGGATCGGGTGGGACTCGCAGGAAAGGAATTAAGATCTTCGAGACGGTACGTTCAGACGAGATGCGGTTACGGCCAGAACGTGCTTTAATATCCCTATGAGGGATTGTGCGTGCAATAGCCAATATTCTGGGCTCTGTACTCTGGATCTGCTTTAAACTTCCCCTTTACGTCCCCTCAGCAGTCAGTCATTTGTGCCAGGACCAAGGTAAGGAGATATCCACCGACTCATTCGAAGCCACAATTAACATTGCCCGTCCTTGTCGGCTAAGACTGGACCAACCAGCTCGTCTGAATCATGAAACACCGATCCATTTGGCTTCGAAGTTCCGTGCAGGTGTAAGTAGTTTTGAAGCCGATGTGTTATGGATCAAAAGCCCAGGCAAGGCGGTCGTGATATGGGATAAGGATCAAAAAGCCAAGACAAGCCGCCGTGGTTGGCCGTAGCGACACTTGAACGCTAAGCAGACTAGAACTCACCGTATAGAAAACCAATGGTTTAATTCACTAACGGTCCCGCGCAAAGAGCAAATGGTTCCAGGCAATCAAAGGAAGTCTCGTCGGGACAGTCCGCGACTCGGAGCTGATGCCGTCATGAACTCAATTGCGATCCACGTTCTCGGACAGTGGAGACCGCAATGCACTTCATCCGCATGCTTAACGTCACCTGGTATAAGAACATATAAGAGCGGCTTCAGATGCACGTTTCATCCGCAACTTCGACGATCACCTTCAAATCATGTTCCCCACGTCCAAACTTGCATCTTTCGTGATGGCTGTCTGTCTCGCATCCCGTGCGTTGGGCGACTGCACTCCCACTTTCACCGAAGGCACGCCCTACAGCATTAGCATGACCGAGCTTCCGGGCTTTGTCTGGGTCGACAATAGCACGCTAGGCTTTCTGGGTGTCAACCTTGTCCGTTGAACAACTCAGTCTTGAATTTTACTCACAAGAAGAGTGTAGAAGTCGACTGTTCCTGCAACAGAGTGGTACCTCTCAAAGACGCCATTCGGAGGTTACGTCTTCTCGTAAGCCTTCTGAACCGCATTCTCACTGCGCTTTTGAACTAAGCTCGCTCACTGTTAGCATCGACACTGCGATGACCAGCTGCCTCTACGCCAGCAGGAACGCCAAGGTCCCCGGAAGCGGCAAGATCTACCACAGCCTCGGATGCTTTGACTCCACTGGAGAGCTCGGTCTCGACGAAGACTTTACCTTTACCTGTGTTGACTGCGACTCCAATGGTGGCACAAACTGCTACATCAAGAGTTCGGTTACGACAGAGTGTGCCAACACTCCCGACAACGACCTGCACTATCCGTCTGGGGAAGACGAGGAAGACGAGATCAGGACGGCGGCGTGCGCTGAGACATGGTATCAGAAGTGGGATGTTACGGCTGTGGCTTAGGATGGTTGGTATTCCTAAACAGAGAATCTATACGGATGTTCGTACCTTGCTGTATAAACTTGATCAGACCTCAATTTTTCTTGTCCTGACCTGGGTTTGGCTGCAGCACATATTGAGTGAAGGCAGGATCCAGACGGACAGAGCAAGGTGGCCTTCGGATCCGATAGGCGATCCATGCAAATGGTGACGCTCCTGGAATTTAGATGAGCTCTTTGAACAAACTATTTATCTTGGGTTCAGTTCTGTGGGCAGACTAGTGGCTGTACACTTTTGAGTGTAGAAAAAAAAAAAAAAACCCAACTCAGAATTTTTTTCCGATTTGTTATTTTTTTTAAAAAAGTCGAAAGTGTACAGCCACCAGTCCAGTCTGCTCCCAGGGCTGAGCCTAAGATAAATAGGTCAAAATCCAGCGAAATCCGCGACTGTGGTACACCCTATTCATCTCTCTTGTCCCACAGGTATGTAATAACCATGATTTATGCTGTTCTGCTCAGTTTATCTGGTATGTGTGCTTTAATTATCAAAAGATAATGGTACAAGGATGCACTCCCACAAGTTGGTTGCATCTACAAAGTTGAAGACCGTTTTCTATCAGTTCGTCACGGCGGTGGCTTTGACGACAATGGGCAAGACACCTGTAAATGGGATTAAGTCGTAGTAACCGGAAACTACGGGGACAATGATCGCCTCACCACCAACAGGGAGCACATACCGCGGGCGGCCCAGAGTATGTAGAAAATTGTTGATAATGAAAGCATGGGCGGTGATCGACACAACTGCAGTTCATCACATATTCTTAGCAAGAGGGGTTCGAAACCACAGGTCAGATCAGCGTACATACATACGGCATCTTTGTCTTCCAGAAAAATCCTCTCGAGGACGCTCTGCGCACGTCCGGCTATGTGTGCCGCCGTCTCACACGAGTCTGCCTGCCACAACTCGTCTTTCTCCGTGAATCCATCTTCAATGTCAAATTGGGGGAAAGTATCAGCGATGTAGCTGCGGGTACTACGCTGGTCGCATCTGTGCACGCCGTACTCCTCACGGCAGTTCTAACGAAATCAGCTTTCATTGGAGTGGACAGCGAAGGATGAACCTGCCTCGACGATAACAGGGCGCCTGCTCGAGACACCTTCGAATGTAATTATGTTCGTTTGGATTGCACGCCTCATTGGGCTACAGTACAGCTTGTCCGGCAGCGGTATCATTGCTGCGAGCTCTTCTTTCCAGCGCTTGTTCACTGCCGCAGCTTGGTCCTTCCCGATGGCGGTGAGCTCTGCATCCGCTGGACAGATGGAAATTTGAGAAGATATATTAGAGTGGGCGTGGAAGCTGTGGAGATGCGACTCACGACCCCAGTAGAGTGCCCCATCGCCATCAAGCTTCGACCAGTAGCTATATCTCTAGATCAGCCAGGGTGTATCATGGGCCCAGAAACAATCAACAGACTCGTCCCATGCCTGGTTGCCGTATTTTTCCCGCCCAAGGTTATCTGCGTTCAATCGTATAAATTACAATTGATGGGTGAGCGGCAGTTCGGTAAAGACGCACGATACCCTTGCCCATGGCGTCCGAAGAAGAAGAGTTTGTACGAGGTGTTCGCTCCGCCACTCGTGTTCAATCCACTCAATTTCGTACTGAGCTTGGACCAACGTTCATCGGAAGGGTCCAAGAGCCCGAATCGCGGGGGAACCTTCCATTCCTATCTTAACATTGGACTTACAGGATGCGGTCAAGTTCTATAACCTACGGCTCCGATAGTAGCCGGAATTGCGAGGGGATCATCTTGCGAGAAGAAACCAGAAAGTGTCTTTCATGGATGGTTGAGCTTTGTGAAGCGGATACACACTGAGCGCACCTCGTACGCGAACATCAGGCGCGAGTGTGGTGGTTCCGGTCAAAGGGCGAAGGTTTCACACAATGTGACAGTCACGTACACGGTGCTAGTGTTGCCGCAACTCGACTAGCTCGGCTCGGCTTCGGAGCCATCACGGGAAAAAGCCAGCCAAGCTATTTTGCAAAATACAAGCATCCCCTTCCTAAGCTCCTAAGAGCAAAATTTCACCACGAAAGACTGATGAGGCAGCGAGGTACTTAAGTGATTAATGAGCGTTCATGAAGGGTCCGGCAAGGACCTGCCGGAATAATAGATTAAAAGTGGAGTTTAAAACGGCCTGGTGGGCCGCCGCTTCGATTGAGGCTTGGAAAGTCAATAAATGTCAGATTGAGGGCGGAGATAAAAACGGACCACATGAGGAGGTGGAAAATCATCGGAGGAATGTTACGCGCTCAGTTGCGCGCTATTTTATAAAGAGAGTGAAGCTGAGCTGAGCCAGCCGTTGCTATGGCGGCTTCGCTTGGCTACGGCTCGAGCCGGCTTCACCCGCGGCTTAGCCGTGGCTCCTCCTCCAGAGGAGGAACTGCCTCAGAATCACTCTTAGAATTGATTCCCATGTGTTGCGCTTGGTAAATTCAATTTTGAGCTCAGAATTGATTCAAAATCGAAATCTGAATCAGTGTAAAATTGCCAACTCTGACTTCCCCTAATAGTGGTGCACAGAACCCGCAAGTTTACACTGTGTGCGCTGTGCCAAAGTCTTCGTCAAAGGAGAAGTTGAAACTTGAAAGGACATCGTGGTTGCATCATGATTCTTTGGACTTGTTTTGGACCTGTCACTTTGATTTTTTGTCTGCCTTTCAACCAGCTACAAGAAAAGTGCTACTTGCAGACCATGCATCCCACTTTTCAGCTCGAGAGTCTGAATACATTGCCATTGCCTATCTGGGTAACTTGTATACCAATCATCGGCTTCAATCTTTGCCTCATGCACCCTATTTCAGAAAATGGCCCTGGCTGCCGCGCAAGGCTCTACAAAAGACTTAGAAAGAGTTGAATCTTTCTTGAATCAGCATAGGCCATCCGAAGAGGCGAAGTCCTTTCTACCTGTATTTTATGCCAAATCTCAACCTGATGGGAATCCCGTTGAACAGTGATACTGCTTCCAGTTTCACTGCAGGTGCCATCATGCATGTCATGAATCACCCAGGCTCTACTTTCGTGCGACACGTCCGTACAGATACAGACATGTCTTAGCGGCACAGGACTCTCATGATGCCACCATGTGACCTTCTCACAGTTGAAACCCGGCCTCGGATTCTAAAAGCCGCAGACTCGGGGAGTCTGCGCCACGGGATACAGAAGACGTTAGGGACTAGGAACCCGTACAGACGGATCCTAGTCCCCAGACGCACCAACAGCTGACGCAGAAGCGTATACGAAGTACATGAGTGGTTGCAGACCGATCGGGGTTTGAACCACTGGATACGATGACAATCAGGATTAGGAAACCTGAATGTCGGGTCTCCTAAGTCCTCCAACGCCACGGAAACCAACACAAAGGAGTCTAGGAGTATCAGCATTAACACTCCTTAATGCTGCAGTACAGGAACTGATCGCAATTGACCATGATCACTTTAATTTATTAGAAGCCTATATAAGCACAGTAGAATCTCCATGTACAGTAGATTCTACCTCATCTAATCTCAGGCTTTTACCTTGGCTTGACATAGGCATTGTCTCCACCCTGCCCCGCTTCCTCCACATCGTTCTACGGGTTGTATCCACGCCCTGGGTTGTATACCTGAGTGGATACCACACCCTCTTTGACTCGTTCCGGGTTCCGCCTCACATCCCAACCTATGACATACGGCCTCCTAGGGAGGATGCCGTACGACTGGTCTTACTGCTTGGGGAACACATGAGCTACTAGCGTCTATCAGGTTTATCCTGGTTGGGGTTCTTGCCAGGTTACTCGCTGTTTAGCCGACCCAGAGGCCGTTGCTGACAATGCAGGCCTCGATATCTCACCATGGGCAAACCCTGGTGCACCTGGATTCCAGGTGCCTCCAGGGCATGTTCTCTGCAGGTTGTGAACTGGTGGACAACAGACCAATAAAGGTCCTTGGGTGGACAAAGAATTAACAAAGGTGAGACAAAGGGCAGGCAGGATTTTCACCACCCAGCAAATCTTGCCTGTCCTTTGTCCCTCCTTTGTCTGTTCTTTGTTGACCTAAGGACCTTTGTAGGCCTTTTGTATTCCACATTGTAGCCTTCGGACCACATGCCTTGGAGGCACCTGGAATCCAGGTGTGTCGGCTTTTGCCCCCAGTGTCTTTGAGGTGCCTCTGCACAAAAATAATCCTCAGCCTAATGGGTGTGGCGGCCTTTGCAGACCTTTGGCCATCTTTATGTCAATGGGCTCGATTTTTTGACTCGTCCAAAGACCATTACAATCCCACTCTCACAGTAGGCTTCTTGGATTTCACCGCTACATATAGAGGCAACTACATGGCGCCACATGAAAGTGAGGAGACGGCTCCTCTCATGTCCTCTACTCCTGGATTTTGACGCATGCTTACCAGGGCTTGGATCGTCGCCATTGATGATGATTTCGCCCAGCAGACAAGGCGCAGCCAAGATGCTCGAATGAAGCCGGCTATGCGGTCCATCAGGTTTACGGGGTTGACGAATCTGCTGTTCTTTCAAATGCGGCCTACGAGTCATCAGCATGTCAACGAGATCATAGATGGTGCTGAGCGGGGCGTATCAGCTCTCGTGTGCCTCGTTGTCCTATACATTGATTGTTATTCCCCAGAAAGCCTCGGTCTTGTTTGGATACCGGACGAGCGACTTGAGGGTCGTATATTCGACTTCATGGATTAGCAGTTAGTGATTAGCGGTTAGAGGTTAGTGGTTAGAGTTAGAGGTTAGAGGTTAAAGTTAGCAGTTAGAGTTAGGGTAAGGTGTCTATAATAAAAAACCCTCCCAGCCTGACATTGAACGAAAAAAAGCTTGAACTGCAGTCTGTCAGCTTCATGAGTGACGAGGATTGAACACGGCTATCAAGACTGGACGAAGATCGCCATCAAACTCACGAAGATCACGATCAAACTGACAAAGACTCAACCGAACTATGACCGACGAGTTTGTATACGTCCCGGCTACTCCAGTGCGCCGAAACTTCTGGAGTGTCATGCAAGATTTGGCCGATATCAAGGTGTCGAATTAGAATACGGCGTACGCACGGAGGCCAACCGTGACTGTATAGATTCCCGAAGGGGTCCAGATGGTAAGGTTATAGTACCCGTATCACCGTATTTACGGATACGGTGGGTATTTTTACTGCTGTTTGCTGAGAGTCCCCCATGTAATTAGGTTATTTCAAGTGTCCGGCAGAGCGTGCTAAATTATGCTCGGAGAACAGATCTTAGACGGTATATTCGATTTCCGAACTAACAAAATATTATTTATCTTCTGCCGTTGATTGGTATGTTTCAGATTCAATTGTTCAAATATTAATCTCCCGGAGATAATCCTCCCAGGATGTTAGGCGTCACCGAAATCCTTGAGGAGCAGTGCGACGACCCCGTGAGGCGGGACGTTTTTCACTGTGAAGGTGCCCACGGCGGTGCCATTGTCGGTGTGAGCCCATAGATCCTATAATGCGGAAAACCAAATCAGTTTCGTCTTTCGTTTCAGACGCCTGGCCAAAGCACGGACCCGGACGGAGTACACCCGGCCTGCGCGGATCCAGGGCGACTCGGTGAGGTTGAAAGACATTGTAGACGGTCCACTGAGGGTGTTAAGCTATAAACATGGTGAGTCTTACGTAGCCCATCAGGTTTAGCAAGGGGGGGTGAGCATACCAACATAATCACAGTTCCGTTTTGTGAGGGACCGCTCCAGTATTGGGCAGGGAACGAACTGTTACTGGTCCAGTCAGGCTGTATAATATTGAACTAGGAGAATTTGTGTAATGATAGGAGCTCTGACGTTTTTGCCCCAACGGAAGGGCGAGATACTCTTGCCGACAACGCTATCTTGGTTAATTGCGAGTATCTCAGTGTTCTTGAGTATGCCAAGTATGTCGTGTGTGATGGCCGACAGCTGAAGGAAAAATCAACCAAGGACGGTGAGCTGGTCTCAGGATGAACAGACGTTTGTGCCAATCTGGATTTGAGGATTCAATGCTGGAACTAACTGCGAAAGAAATAAAACGCACTAGGAGCGGTGATTTCATCAACGCCCACGCGGTGAAGTGGGACTTCGCCTCCTCGAACGTCAGACCGCCGTTTCCGAGTTGGAGCTTGACGCAAGAATCAGAAAAATACTTCTAATAATAAATTTGGAAGTACCATGTCCATGTCATTGTGGCCAGAGAAATCCGTGGCTTGAGTGATGAAAGAGTTGCTGTGGAAGTTTATTCCCATGAGTCCGACTGATCCGTTAACCATGCCGAAGATGCGTACAAATTGATGATGGACGCCAACGAGCTCCACTTTGGCGCAATGTCGCCTGTGACCTGGACAAAACACATTAAATTTGAGAGAATGCTATCGATATGGCAGACCAATTACACGCCAGCTGTGACCCAGCTCTTTGCCCCAGCTGTAATCCACAGTGAGCATCCGGAGATTCAAGTACAATGGTAGGATACTCACAGCCATACCTGCTCCTGTCCCCATTCACAAAGAGAAAAGACGAATGGTGGTTTCCCGCTGGTTTGCGAAAGCGTGGCCAGGGCATCTGCCATACGCTGGTACTCTAAAGTTGACAGAAAATCAACAAGCGCAGGCTCAAAGATGAAATGTGCGAACATACTCCCGAGCATCCCTTGGCGAATGACATTGTCAGCCGGGACTGAGAAAATTGTTTTGTGAGAGAGGAGCCCGTGATCAGGTAGCAAGAAGTTACGCACTGAAGCAGTTGTCGTATCTAACCAGCAATGTCGGTCAGTAATGGAATGCGGAAGGTTTAGACACAGACTTGAGGTAGTCGAAGCCCCAGTCTTGGAAGGTGGTGGCATCGCGGAGTTCATTCTGGAACGACCCTGGGTATCCCGCACAAGTCTCCCAGCCCGAATCACTGCCGGTATGTCAGATCCAAGACGGCCAGCAGATTGAACTCTTTACCTGTACTAGTGAGCATCGAAAGTCAGATAACTAGACCACATGCATTATGTGGGAGCACTCACAATGCCAGTTTTTCTGAGAAAGACCAAAATCAATGGGTCGTACCTCAGAAAAGAGTCGTCAGGACGTACAACCCCAGAGCATGAATTTGGTCCGTCATGTTCTTGATATCGGGGAAGCGGATTTTGTCTGAAATGCCAAGTTCCACCGTTCATACGTACGTAATAAAGTCATCCTACGAACCTGGAACGATGAAGCCGTCTGCATCCCGGCTTTTCTCCGCGTAGCAATCATCGACGTTAACATAATTGTATCCGACGTCCTGCAGAAGTCTCTCAATTTGAGGGGGTATTTGAGCGCTAGTAGAGCAGAACTGACCAAAAGACCAAGAGCCTTCATCAGATTGGCTGTAGTTACAAGCAGGTCCTGGTTGATGTTGCACTGTTCCGCTGTCAGAATGCGTTCGTTATTGCTGGCGTCGAGCGCGTACCTGGTAGGCGTTCCAAGCTTCTCCAGGTCAGTAGAAATCTAAGGCAAACGAGGAGAAATCGCACTGTTGTATCCCAAGACTAGGAACGAAATATCAATGATTGGGAAGAAATAATGGAGGAAATTTAACTTACCTGGCAAACGAGCTACCCCATTGTCGAGCGCGGCCACAGAAACCAACAAGGACGCTAGCGCAGCACTGCCAATTACTGTGAAAGACATCATCGTCTGTCCTAGATGTGCATGGTCGAATGTCTTTTATACGCTCAACGACGCAAGGTCCTATGATCTAAAGACTTCGCCATGGAGCAGCTGTCAGCCCAGGCTATACAATATGCTTCCCTATGATCGAACGATGGTTTGGGGCGAATGGGAGGTTTGCGAAGTGCAGGACATTGGCCAAGCGTAAGGCTGCCCCGCACATGATATAACTCCATCCGGGGTCCGCTCGCTGTAAAAATAATGCGCCGAGCGTTCATGTGTCATGTCGTCGATATGCACTGCACTTGCAGCCCAATTGGGCGTGGCGAAATCACGTGGTATCCGCCTGTTTCAGTTCAGAAAAGTCTTCAAACCAGGTGGTTGGCGAAGAAGCACCGCGAAGTTTATGATTTCCAGCTTCACCCGTCGGAATAGATTTGTACAAAAGGTCACAGGATACTATTCGGAATGCCGTTAGGTAGGCGAGAATGCTTCCCAAACGCTTCCCGGAACTCAGGAGCGTGTGCACCCTGATATGCATAGAGCCTACCGGTACCATTCATCGTTGCCTACGCCATATTCTTGACTTGCTTCGGTGTGTTTTCGGAGGTGTCATTATTAAATCTTCCATGAATGCGGTCTTTGGCCTTAGGCGGGGAAACGCCGTTGAAACTGCAAACAGCTCGCATCGATCCATTCTTAACCATCATGGCCGCGCCATTCATTTACGTCCTAACCGCTCCCCACAACGCATCCTACTCCACACTGCAGACGAGCTCCCCGTTTCTCCCACACGCAGCGCTTTTCTACCTTCCCTCTCCCCTTTCGGCTACAAGGTCCCCGGAGAAATTCAATGCTAATAGCGTATTGTGGCCCGATAACGCCCCGCAGTACATCAGAAGTATCCAATAATGTACCCCCCACCTCTACCTCAGTGACCACGCCACCGTCGACTTTCGGAGGTCACATACTTTGGGAATCGGAATATAGAACTCTTGAACATCTCGGCGTGATTTGAAAATTCTTGGCTTGACAGACACCCCCTTCTAGTTGGGAAAGATACTCGTATTTGGACGCATACGGGACGTGCCGCGAGCATTGATGTCGACGTTCTGCTCCGCTGACTCTCAGTAACTCATACTATTGCCCATGTGGTTTTTATGAGTACTCTCTCTCTCCTACCAAATCATATTCGAGTGAATCGTTTCAAACCTGATTCAGACCCTCTCAAATCGCAACTACTTCTAACAAAGTTTGATGGTCATAAGAGTTAACTTTTTGGCTTGCAAAAGTGGCTTGCGCCTGGACAGAATAATTTGTTTCGGGTGTGGGCATGGATTTTGGTGGCATCACCCGCCCACGCCCTGCTTTTTAGCTTACAAGCCATTTTGCCGGATTGACATCAGCCAAAAAAACTGAAGTGGTTTGCACTCACTGCACATCATGTAGGGCCCTGGCATTGGATTTTATGGGACAGATACATTATCATATGTACCCTGTATGTATGTAGGACATCAATTGTCACATAATTTTGATATTTGGGGAATGCTTTGAAAGACGATGAGGACGACTCATGCCCGACATGCAAGCCAGCGGGTTTGTGGAGCTTAACTGATGGACCAGGCTTCCGGAAATCCACCTGGATTCTCCAACAGAGTCGAAACAAGCCCTCTGAACAGCGGTTCTAGGTTGTGGCTCTCGGTAGTTGACGTTGGTTGTACCAGGGTCTTGACTGCAACCAACCGAATGAGCATAACTACTAAAATCTTTGATGTAAACTGCTCCAATGAAGACATTTGAATGTTCTGGAGGATTCTCAGGCCTAGGATGTGCCAGGACATTGTTCTTTTTCATCAGCAACAAAGTGGCCATTCTTGTCTGATGCCATCAAAATGAGCGTAAGCACGGCTTGTGACGAAAAGTCAAGGAATTCAACATGCATGAACAAGGTCAATCTTGCATGTCCTGGACAGGTCCCAGTGACCTAATATTTTGGGAGGGACAACATATATACCTGAATAAACACGTGATAGAGCCAGAATCACGGATATTCTGGTTACAGTCCTTGTAGCTCCGTTGGATACATTTAGCAGTTTTGGCATTCAGAAATATTGTCAGGATTGCATTTATATCAAAAGTTTATATGATTATGGCTGTATCACATGTACTCTTAGGTATATATGTTCTCCATCTCAAAATACTAGGCCATTGGGACATGTCCTGGGCATGCTAGGTGGCATTTGGCACAGAAATGATCCAGAAACACAGATTACCTAATATATGATATTTTTATAAATCGCTCTCTATCACTAATTGCACTTGAATTAGTCCGAAAGATCTACCTAGGTTTCATCCAAATCAGTGCAAAACTGGTTGAGTTACTGGCAATTCTTTGAAAACATCCCAAAACAGGAAATTTTTGACCACGCCTTCGGTTCCAACATTGGCTGTAATACTTTCAGCCGCTCGTGAGCTCCTGTCTTTGAATAATTTGATTAAGGGACAAAACTCGCGTCAATGAGGTTGTCGTGGGGAACGACTGCAGAGCATCAGCTTGCATCGAATGGAAGGTCAAGGGACACGCCGCATCCCGAAACTGCTCCAGAACTGTGTCGGGAGGTGCGTCAGAAGTGCTTTGAGTTCCGCCATTTTGTGGCGTGACGGCGAGAATGTGAGGGGAAGGAAGCTGGATAGCGGATCAATAGTAACGGCATTCACTGCCAAGCCACGATAGCCGAGCGGTGTGTCGGGTTTCCTGGAATTGTGTCGGATTTCCTGAAGACCGTGTCACTTGCGGCGAAATGTCTCGGATTTGCTGATTTGCGTGCGGGTTTTCCTGGATGTGTCGGATTTACTGATTTTTGACAGTTGTGTCACTGTGTCGGGTTTTGTATATACTCAAAACATCAGTGTTCATGCCAATTTACATGTTATTTTTCAGCATGATTGGAGCAAGAATGAATATATGGACCTCTGGGAACAAATGAGAAGAGTAGGATGAAATGTCTCTCTCTTCTCTCCTCTCTCTTTTCTCTCTTTCCTTTTTGGGATTTAATTCTTTCCCCTTTTGCCTATCCACAACACCGCTATCTGCCGGATTTCAAGATCGCTCACCTCTTTACTAACACGAATAAAATTACTTGATATAATGGTGCATACGGACGTGGCAATATTCGAAACTTCACGCACAGGTAACAAATCATCCGTACGTCCCCCATGATTATTTTGCTCTACTTCACTTTTGCGAGAACGTGCCCATCGCGGCCTCCTCGCGCCCCATAAACTCGTGGTGCAGTGCATCAAAGCCACGGAACGTCGTCTGCCCGCACAGCTCGCGTACGATCGCGGCGATTTCGTCGAGGAGCTGTCCACCAACGAGTCAGCAACAAGCATCAATGGCCGCGAGAAGAACAGAACAGCCACATACAGTAAGGAAGCTCCCGAGCGCGATAACCGCTACACAGAAAAGCAAAATGAGCAGGCACATCCCATCATGGGTAATGCAACACACCTGTTGAATGTGTCGGCAAGTGTTCATCCTGTTTCAGCCCGTTGGTTAGCTAACAGTCCATACGCTCGACGGGACGAATGGCTGACCATCAACACGCTCAACGAGAGCTCCTCGAAACCGATGCTCGCGCCCTCGACCTTACCCGCAACAAACTCAGCATGATGCGTGTCCGACTCCGAGTCCTCTGAAACGCTCTCCTGTTCCGCGGGGAGAGTCACTGGTACAGGTGCCTGACGCGCATTCCGGCCCATCGAGCGGATGAGCGACTCGTGGTATACCAGGCGCTCGCGCAAGCAGGGAAGCGAGGCAGGCAGCGGCTGTCCCGCTTCGAGTGCATTCGCGAGGATGTCGATGGTCGCAAAGATGTCGGACAACTACAAAAATTAGGCATCAGCGATTCGACTGGCTTTGAACACACTCACCAGATTCGGGTTCAAAAACGGTGTCTGAAAAAAGGTCCGGTGAGAAACCCAGCGATAACAATAATAAGAATGGACCCACCCGGTGAACGAGGATGCTGCACCACTTGGCGTCCAGCTTCGAGAACGCCCCAGCAAGAAGCGAGAGCGTCGTAATCAATTTTAGCCTTGGAATCTATCAGTAAACAACTTTTTTTTAAATGAACCGGTGTTTCAACGTACTCTTTTGCATGCAGCAGTTCGTACTGTTCATGCGGCCACGAGCCCCTGTCGAACAAGTTCAAATCAAACTGCACAAACCTGGAACGAGGCACACAAGAACAACGACTTACTGCACCTGCGGCTCCCAACGGCCCATTTTCAGCGACGGCGCCAGGCCCTGCAGCCGTTCCTGCACCACCTAATCAGCCAACAGACCAACGACGCAAAACAAGGACAACATACAAACACAACCAACACCCTATGCGCAACCTTCCGTATGCGGCGCTCCTTCGGCGACACCTTGGGCTCGTCCTCGTCCGCAGTGCCCTGGTCGACCCAGTCGATCGTCTCCTCCTTCTCCAGGTGCCCGCTGCGCGCGCGCACCTCCTCCGCGAGGAACGCCTCGACCTCCTTGCCGAAGATGCTGCCCTGCTCGCGGAGCGTCGCCGCGAGCGTGCGGCGCACGAGCGTACGCGACGAGGTCGGACGCGGGAATAGCATTACGATGCCCTACAAGCGGAAACCAATCAAATCAGCCTGAGTCAAGTATATCCCACAAGAGAAAACGCTCACTCCCGCCGTGAACCCAATCATCACCAACACCCTATACAGCGTGTGCGTGTCAGTCAATCCAGATCCTGGCTATGGATAACAAGTAACATACGCGCGCTTCCACCCCAGCGCGATCCCCACGCCCGAGTTGGACACGAGCCCGACAAAGTGCGTGTCGAGCCACGAGTACCCGACAATAAACACCGTCGTGACGCCGATCATCGTCCAGAACATCATCTGCGCCGGCGGGGCCGCGATCCGCGCGAAGAGGTATGGCGCGTTGAACAATGTCTATTCGTTTGCCACACACCACAACGTTCAATCAATCAATACGTATCCGTTCCTCAAAAAAAAGACGCACCGTAACCACCACTACCGCATATGCGTTCCCGCTTTTCAGCCCGGGGGCGGCGATATACCACACCACCATCCCGTTCAGCAGCCCCAGCGCCGTGCCCACAATGCGCGTCGCGAGCCCAAACAGCTGGTCCCCCGCAAACGTCGCCAGCCCCATCTGCGCCATGATCAGCGCCCACAGGCCCTTGTTCGCGTAGTAGAACCACGCGGTGCGGGGCACGACCGCGGGGATCCAGAGCGCGAGCGAGACGACGGCGTGCCGGAGCGCGAAGATGCCCTCGGGGGTCTTGAAGAAGCGCAGCGCGCCGCCGAGCGCGACGCTGAAGCGCCCGAGCGCGGAGGTGGGCGGGCGGGCGTCGGGATTGCGGCCTGCGGGTTCGTGTTCAACAAGGTGAGGTTGAAGCCGGGACGGGGAAAGAGAGACCCACGTGGAAACTTGTCCTCCTCCTTACCCTCTCCACCCACCACCGTCTCCCCACCCACATCCGTCTCGCTCTCGCTCTCAAACTTCGTCGGGTCGCTCGCGGTGCCCATGGCCAGCGGCTGCTGGTCCGCGCTCGGCGGTTCGCGGCTGAACATCATGCGCCCGACCTTGCCGAAGCCCGGGGGCCACCACAGCCTGGGCGTGGGGCGGCGCAGATCCAGGTCCGCGACGAGCGTGAGGACGCGGTGGACCCGCGCGGCGAACGCGTCGAGGGTGTCGCAAAAGACGAAGCAGATGAAGAGCGACCTGTACACGCGTGTTAGCTCCCTGCCCTAATGCTCCACCTCCCTCCAACACCCAACACAATCCAACCCATGCCACCACGTTTACAGCCAACATAAAACCAGCCAGCAACGTTTCAAAAGCAAAAACAAAACCCACGCACCTAACCGCAAACATCTCCTCATCATCCAACCCCTTCCCCACCCCTTCCAAAAGTCTTCCCGTCTCCTTATCAAAAAACCTCTCAAACGGCTTAATCAGCCTCACCCTTCCGCCCCCCTCCTTCCTCCACTCCCGCAACATCGTCCCCAGCGCGTCCCGCGCCTCGCATAACACCCGCTGTCTCTCGTCCAACTCGGCCTGCCCAGTCTTCCCGCCAAAGAAGCTCCTCCACCGCCGCTCGTTACACCCCTGAAACCACTCCCTCAGCGCATTCATCCCGTCCTCGGCAGCCTTCCTCAACGGCGCTGACGCCTCCGCCAAAATGGGCACGAGCGCATCGAGATCGTGCCCGTGCCGCGCCTCGCGCGCGCGCACGAGGGCGCGCCGCTTGGCGAAGCGCGAGTGCGCGGCGGGGTTGAAGTTGCCTTCTTTTTGCTCCCGCACGTGGTCGTGAGAGGTGGCGGCATCCGCGCGCGCGTCTTCGCGGTTCGCGTCCGTGACTGCTGCTTGGAACGCGAGGAGGCCCCTGTCAAGTATCTTAGCGTTCGTTCTACTGCCGCACTGCCTCGCCGTCTCCTGTCCTCTTCCGCTGCCGCTGCCGGGGAGGAAGGAACACAGATGTCTGTCTCCGCGCAGTGCGCAGAGTACCCCGTCCCAAATTTATGACAGAACTCGAGAGTGGCTGTAACTTCTCCGTGCTTCTCTTTTTCCCGTGCCCTCGCTAGCGGCTCTCTTTCCTTAAACCAACAAAGAAACAAACACTCACGATCCCCTCAGCCCCACCGCCCGCATCTCCGGTGCCAGCCGCTGCAGATCCCCCGGCCCCAGCCGGCCGACGCTGAACTCAAGCCCGATGAGCCCGAGCTGCGCGTTTAGTGCCGCGAGCGCGGCGCCGAAGGATGTGCGGGTAGATGCGATCTGCGCGTGTCGTTGGTTCGTAAATTTGGATTATATCAGAGTGGGCGGTTAATGCGGCGACTCACCTTCCCCGCCAACGCATCCCACGCCTTGTGATCGGACGGGCGCGTCGCGAGCGCGGTCGCCTGCAGCTCGAGCAGCGAAAGCGCGGACCCGAAGAAGGCGCGGTCGAGCGTCGTCCTGCGCGAGTTGTTAGTACACTCTCCAGGCTCCGAATAAAATCAAGAAAGAATTTAAGAAAACGCTGGCATCACACGAAGGTAAGTAACAAAGGAAGACGAAACACTCACAGCCACATATGCCCCAGACTCTCCGGGAAGACGAACACGAGCGACGCGATGGCGATGGCGAGGTAGTAGCACGTCGGGATGAGGAACATCTTCGCGATGGTGTATTGCGGGGTGGGGAGTACTGTGCGGACGGCACGTTAGAATTTGTGCACACAACACCACGCAATAAACAGAGAGGATTCGAAGAGTGGGGAAGAGAGGAGACTGTTTGACATGGAAATAATCAAAGACAAGAAATGAGCTCAACACGCACACGGCCCCGTCGAGCAAAACACGTCCATCACGATCGTGCCGAAGATGCCCATGAGCGCGAGCTTGGGCATACGGGCGCGGAGGACGCCCATGGCGAAGGTGCCAAGGAAGAACATGGCGCCGTAGACGGCGGAGGCGCGATGGTCGAGGAAGGCGCCGTGGAAGGCGAGGGATTGGAGCTAGGGCAGGCGTTAGCGGATAAAATTGAATCAAATAATGAGAAGGGAGGGACACAACACACCTGCAGCGCGGGCGGTATCCCGGCCACGAGCCCCTTCTGCGCTGCGGCGAGGCGCGCGGCGAGGAGGGCCTTGTCCTGCACGGAGATCGCGGCGGCCATGCACGCGGCGCCCCACGCCCAGCCGAGGAGCATGCCGATGAGGAGGGTGAGGCTCGCGAGGACGAAGACGGAGAGCGCGAGCGAGGGCGGGAGGAGAATCGAGACGATCGCAGCGAAGAAGCCTGCTTGTCTGTGCCCGCCAAAGTGTTATTCCAAGAGTGGATCTAGAGTAAAGCACACACCCCATAGTCGCGAGCGTCGCTTTGTCGACGAGCAGGACGATCGCGGCGGCACTGGCGAGCACGCAGCGCACGCACGTCTTGAGCATGCGCGGGTTGCGCAGCGCCGGCAGCGCCCACGAGAAGAATCCTGGTGCACCTGGTGGTCCTTGTGGTGCCTTTTCCGCTGCTGGTGCGGGCTTCGCCTCCTCCTCCGCCTCCCCACCCTCCGCGTCGGGCACGACGCCCTTCTCCAGATCCTGCGTTGCCTGGGTGTGCTTGTCCTTGTCGGACGCGAGCTCAGAGGACGCTGCGCTCATCGTGGTTGTGAGCGCGGAAACAAGGTAGTCGGTCGTTGGCGAGCAACCCCTTTCGTCACCGACAAATCACAATTTCACATCCGACGCATCACGCATCGATTTTCCCAAGATTTTCCGGACATACCCGCTCGACGCCGGTCGCCGCATTTTGGGTGAATGCGCTGACGCTGCAGCCGTACCTCGGTCCGATTAAGTACTCCGATACTAGTATTACTACTTAATAGCACAACCCAGTGACCGCAGTGCAACCGAACCGAGATGTTTCAACCAGTCGATACGAGCGCGTTTCAGCTTTCTCCACCTCGCATTTTTCGCAGGGCCAGAAAAATTTAACACAAAGAACTCAATACTGCCACATGACCTGACCCCGAATCGAACGGGGGTCCTCTGCATGAGTTGTACTGACGACGGCATCATTATAATTCAAAGCAGATGTGGGCCACTCCACCTCCAGGTCGTATTCTTCTCTTCTTCTTACTCCTTGCATGTGCTCTAATGTTCTGGTTGGTGGATCAGTTCAAAAAACTGGACCCAACACAATCCACGACCCGACCCGAGTCGAACAGGGATCCTGTGCGCAATCGCCCATGGTTGCGGCTGCGCAGGCATCCTGCGCAGATGTGAGCCACTCCACCCCCAGGTTTTACCTCTTCCTGCTCCTCGTGCTCAAACACTAATTATTAAGTAAGAATGCACCAGAAAAAAACTCATCGCTACCCACATTATGACCCGGCCCCAAATCGAACGGAGGTTCTCTACATGAACAGCTCGGCTGAATCCAACTTACAGATTGTGGACCACTCCACCTCCAGGTCGTATTCCTCCCCTCTTTGCTCCATGTATGTGCTCCAACGTCTGTTTCATTTCAATTGGTTCGTGGACAAGACAAAAAAAAAATCGATAACGCCACGTCTAGGACCCGGCCCCGAATTGAACGGGGGTCTTCTGTGTAACTGACTCAGCGATGAGGACCCATTGAGCACAGATGTGAGCCACTCCACCTCCAGATCTTATTCCTCCCTGTCCCGTACTCCTTCCTTGACCTTTGTGTGGTTGGCAAAAATAACTTTGCATTTGAATTCGTCGCAGAGCATTCCTTCATTGGAAAGCAAAAAAGAACGAGTTTGCGCGTCGGCATGACCTAGCCCCGAATCGAACGGGGGTTCTCTACATGAACAGCTCGGCTGACAGCACACTGATTCAAAGCAGATGTGGGCCACTTCACCTCCAAGTCGTATTCCTCCCCTCTTTGCTCCATGTATGTGCTCCAATGTTGGTTTCATTTCAATTGGTTCGTGGATAAGGCAAAAAATTGACAATCGCAAACACTTGACATGACCCAACCCCGAATCGAACGAGGATCTTCTGCATAATTCTTTGCAAAAGTCCGAATAGTTTAAGCAGATACGGGCCACTCCACTTCCGGGTCTTGTTCTCTTCCTGTTTTCACACCCTTATTTGCGCTTGACTAGGATTTCACACAACCTTCACCTTCACTCCCTGACCGACTTGCATGATGAGGCCGGTCATTGGGCTGTCCGTGATATTTAAGACTGAACCTACTGTACCTTGAGCACACCGCAAGCGCATACCCCCAGAAGTTTCACCTAAATGCCCATCTCTTTTGAACGCCTGATATACTTAGAAAAAAAGATGGTGGCCTTCTACGTCATAACCTGGCCCCAAATCGAACCGGGGTCTTCTGCATAATTTGATTAAATCAAGGCCACTTATTCGAGGCAGATGTGGGCCACTCCACTTCCAGGTCTTATTTCTACAATCAGCCACCCATGAGTACTTCAACTTTGGGTTTATGTTGGCGGGCAGGGGGGGGAGAGGGTGTTGCAGTGGCTTGAGGGTGGCGTGGGCCCTGAGTCGAGTGGGGTTTTCTGCAAGAATCTCTACATTGAGAGCAGATGTGGATCGCTCCACCTCCAGGTCTTCTTCTGTCCCTTGTCTGACTCCTCCTATGTGTTTAACCATTGTGATTTAATTCATTCGTAGACAAGCAAAACGAAAGTGGAATATCACACCATGACCTGACCCCGGATCGAACAGGGATCTTCTGCATAATTTTTTTAAATGACGGCTGCTTATTCAAAGCAGATGTGAACCGTTCCACCTTCAGGTCTATTTCCTGAAGCTATTCTCACTGGTTTGGGTGTGTATTTCGAAACATAAAAATCGACTGCAAATCATACCCAGATTCACCTGATTGACTTCAATGAATCAAAACCCGGTTGCAGCTAAGTACTTCTGATTTCTTTGGAAAAAATGACAAGGAAATACGGTGTGGGCATCTTCTGCATATACACTTGTTCAGACCACCTATTCAGGCCAGATGTGAGCCACTCCAGGTCATATTTCTAAATATCTTCTGACTAAGTGTTACCTATGAATAAAATTCAGGGGTCATTTACTAGCACGAATGTTGTCTGTTTTTATGAAAAAAAAACTAACAGTCCCAAAACTTTTTAGACCCACCAAGGCCTCATCTCATCGCTGACCTTGCAGCAAGTTGTGTGTCTTGTCAGTCGCACCTGGTATTAGCGAGTTGTGCAAAAGCCGCAGGAGCTGCATGCGGCTTTTTTACATTGTGCAAAGCTGCATGACTTCTTAGGATACTATTGAGCTCAAATGTGGTTCTAGACCTCAAAACGGGTATTCAAGGCCCGAAATATATTTTTCTGTAGTGCATTAGTATACCAAGCGTGGGAAATTTAGTCTCTTGCACTGATCCCACTCGCAACCTCATTCTGAAGTCTGTTGGTTACTGTCAGGGGAACCCCCACTCCTCCCGCCGTTCCGGCTATCCCTCCGGCTATTCCGGCTATTTCTCCGGCTATTCCTCCGGCTATTTCTCCGGCCTCCGCTCCGGCTATTGCTCCGGTTATCCCTCCGGCTAATACCCCCGACCTTCTGCTCGCCTGCTCTCGTTGGCACGTGCTATGTGACCAGGCCCGCGATCATTGTAGATACCTCCATACACGTGCTACTGGGTAGTTACCTATTCATATATAAGGTTTCACCTAGCGTGGGAATCCTCATCCTTTCTTCTCTTCGGATTCCCCCGCTAGGTGCGTAGTATTCCCGCTCCTGTATTATAGTACATATATTTATACTTCGGATTCCCCTGTTAGTTTCCGTGCTTTGCGCCGAGCTTAAGGTTGCCCTTACAGCAGAAGAAAGGATCCAAGGGATCAACCGGTCAAGATTGGGAAGTTTGGTGCAGGTACGGATTCGGACCACTACTCCAGTGCTCCATCCTCCCCCACTTCAAATCTCGACCCCTCCTCCATACCGATGGACCAACTGCCTGCCCCTGCCTCCGCGCAACCCGAGATCCCGAGTGTTCACACTCTGCATCTGGCTTCCGGAGCCATGGACCGGCTCACTGCTGTCGAAAACTCCCTCGAGAGCATCCAAAACACGCTCAGCCAGCTATTGCGGAGCGGCCAAAATCCACCGCCTGCCCCCGCCCCTGCTGTTCTGGCTTCGGCGTTGGGTCCAGATTTCTCAGCCCCCCACCCAGCTCCGAAAACGGTCCTCCGACTGAACCCTCCGGCCGTTTTTGATGGCGACCGGACACAAGGACGGACATTCCTCTACTCTGTCCCCACTTATTACCGGCTGGTCCCGGAAGCTTTCATGGCGGACGGGTTCGTCTCGCAGGAAAAACTCGTCCGGTTCGCCATGTCCTTTATGTCGAAGGGCGCGGCTGCTCGATGGGCGGAACGACATGCATCAGCTGACCCATTTTCGTTCCCTACCTGGACCAAGTTCGAGGCCGAGTTCTGCCTCCAGTTTGTAGAGGAGAACGAGCAGGACCAAGCCCTCACCAAGCTCGAGTCCCGCTCGTACTTCCAAGGCCCCCGCGACATCTACCGGTACACGGACGACTTTGAGGAACTGACCGTGACGGCTGGTTACTCGGACGCCCTCATCTGGGTCACCAGGTACTGTTCCGGCCTCGATCCGAAGATCAATGTCGTGATTACTATGTCCGGAACAGCCCCCGACCTCACCGACTACGATGGCTGGCGTGTATGCGCTTTCCGCCAATACGAGGCCTTTGCCCACGCTCCGACCGGAAATCCTCCGGCGTGGCTTCCGGCTGCTTTCCCACGGCCACGCACTGCGGGCGTGTTTCCGGCTCCGGCTCCAGCTCCGGTTTCCGTGTGCGCTCCGGTCTCGTTCCTCCGCTCCCGGCGCCTGTTCTTCCAGCGGTTGTTCCAATGGACGTTGACTGGGCCCGGACACGCACATTCCCACGCACCTGTTTCCGGTGCGGCGCCGCCGGACACCTCGCCTGCGAATGCCCCGTCACCTCCGATGTTCGGCATATGGACGTTCTCGACGAGGTCATTCATCAGCTAGGAGATGACCTCCTCGACGAGCTGTTTGCCCGTCTTTCCACCTCCGCCTTGCTTCCGGCTGAGTCGAAGGACAGAGAAGAGACGGACCCAGCGGGTTTTCCCCATTCGGCCGAGTGAGCGGTGCGCCCTCGGTCGCGTCCCCAAATCGCTACGCCCTCCTGTATTCAGATAGTGATAATTCATTTGATTCAGAGGTAGCAGCGAGAGGCGCACCCCCCGTTCCAGTTTCCGTCCGAGTGACGGAGACTCTTCCTTCCGTCCTAGAGACGGAGACCCGCACTGCCCCCGAGCCAGGAACGAGGGCAGTAACAGAGGCCCCTGTCCCCGAGCCGGGAACGAGGACAGGCTCGCTTCAGCGTGTTCACCGCCCGAAGTGGGAACGGCGACTTCCCCGGCAGTATGTCATCGACTCTGTCGAAGGCCGAAACTCCTTGCACATCCCATTGGATCTGCAGTCTGTAGAGACTGCCGCCTGGATGTCGGTGAAGGCTCTGGTCGATTGTGGAGTGACCGGAGACTTCATTGACTTGGAGTACGTCATCTCCCGTAACCTTCTGGTCCGGCCTCTCTCGCAGCCTATCCCAGTTCTCAACGTGGACAGCAGCCTGAACCAAGCGGGCGGCATCACCGGTGTAGTCGATATGGTGGTCGATTACAAGGGGCACTCCGAGCGCATCCAGCTCGCTGTAACCCGACTCGGGAAGCAGCACGTCATCCTCGGTTACTCCTGGATCCAGAAACACAATCCAGAGATTGACTGGGAGACCAAGGAGGTTCGAATGACGCGTTGCCCGACCGGATGCCGCACCTGCCGGGATGAGTTGCGGGCCGTCTGGAGGAACGAAAAACTCGCCGCCTCGATCCTCCGGCAGCTGCGTGAAGGTCCGAGTCCGTCTATCTGTGCTGTTGACTCCGAGGAGTGGCATGGAGATGATGGGTACGACCCAGCTGACAACGGTGACTTGCCGGAGCTGTGTCCAGACTCGGAGGACGATGATGACGGAGAGGATGACCTCGAAGAGGGTGATCACATTTTATACACTGTGTTCGCCCCCATCGAAGAGATTCGCGCCAGCAGCACCGTCTCGCAGCGCCTCGCGGAGGCCTACTCCCAGAACTCTGCACCCGCCGGAACCAATGTTCCGCCCTGGGCTGCAGACTTCTCGGATGTCTTCAAAAAGGAGTCCTTCGACTCCTTGCTGGAGAAGCGAGCATGGGACCACGCTATTGAACTCGTCCCAGATGCGAAACCGGCCAACTGCAAGGTCTACCTGATCTCCCCGCTCAAACAGAAGGAGTTCGATGCCTTCATTGCAGAAGGGTTGAGCACTGGCCGCATCCGTCTGTCCAAGTCGCCGATGGCATCTCCGGTCTTCTTCATTAAGAAGAAGGACAGGGCCCTCCAGTTCGTCCAGGACTACCAGGCACTCAACGCGATGACCGTGAAAAACCGGTACCCGCTCCCTCTGATCAACGATCTTATTAACCGTTTGAAGGGAGCCTGGTTCTTCACAAAACTCGACGTCCGGTGGGGTTTCAACAACGTCCGGATCCGGGAAGGCGACGAATGGAAGGCCGCGTTCCGTACGAACTGGGGGCTCTTTGAGCCGCCGGTGATGTACTTTGGCCTTACCAACTCCCCGGCTACGTTCCAGACGATGATGAATGACATTTTCCAGGACCTCATACTTTCCGGAGACGTTATGGTCTACCTAGACGACATCCTCATCGCGCATTCCGACCTCGCCCGTCACCGTGAAATTGTCCGAGAGGTGCTCCGGCGGCTTCGCGAGCACCGCCTTTTCCTCCGACCGGAGAAGTGCGAGTTCGAGAAGTCGACAATTGAGTACCTTGGCGTCATCATCTCGCACAACCACGTCGAGATGGACCCCGTGAAGGTCACCGGCGTTGCCTCGTGGCACGAGCCTGAGAACAAGAAGGACGTGCAGCAGTTCCTCGGCTTCACGAACTTCTACCAGAGGTTTACACAAGAGGCATGCCCCGTGGCTTATGAAAAAATAAGCCACAGTGGCTTATTGACGGCTTACACGCGGCTTACCGGCGGCTGTTAGCCGGATTTTGTCTTTGTAGGCTCTAGACCCCCGGCAGACTCCAATAAGCCGGCTGACAGCTGCCCAGCTGCCAGCCATAAGCCGTCAATAAGCCACTGTGGCTTATTTTTTCATAAGCCACAGGGCATGCCGCTTGTGTTATCCGGGCGTTCTCGGACATTGCCCGGCCGCTTTTCGACCTGACGAAGAAGGGCGTGGCCCGGACCTGGACCCCTGCCTCAGCTGCCACGTTCCAAGCCCTCAAGGACGCGGTGACTGCGGAGCCTGTCTTGGTCCTTCCGGATGAGTCCCGGCCATACCGGCTGGAGGCGGACAGCTCCGACCGGGCGACCGGAGCGGTTCTGTCCCAGCAGGGGACCGACGGGAAGTGGCGCCCCGTTGCCTTCTACTCCAAGAGCTTGAATGATGTCCAACGGAACTACGTGATCCACGACAAGGAGATGCTTGCAATCGTCCGAGCTCTAGAGGAGTGGCGGCACTTCCTCGAAGGCGCACAGCACCCAGTCGAGATCTGGACGGACCACAAGAACCTGGAGTACTTCCAGAAGTTGCAGAAGCTGAACCGGCGGCAGGCCAGGTGGTCCCTGTACCTGTCCCGGTTCGACTTTGCCCTGTTCCATCAGCCTGGATGCCTTATGGGACGTCCGGACGCACTCTCGCACCATCCGGACCACGGAGCCGGTTCAGAGAACTCGGATGTTACACTCCTTAGGCCGGAGCTCTTCCGGGTTTGTGCCATGGAGGGGATTGCAGTCGGCGGACCCGAAATTCCTCTCCTGCGTGATGTCCGGAAGGCGTTCGCGACTGAGCCGGAGCTCGAGGACCCTGTGGCGCTTGTCGCCCGGCAGCTCCTCAGAAACCGGAAGGCTCCTCCCCCCTGCTCGGCTGAATGGCACATCTCGGACGGTCTCCTCCTGTTCCGCGGCAAGATCATCGTGCCGCGGAATAAGGACCTCCGTCACTGGATTATGGAGCAGCACCATGACACGCGTGTCGCCGGACATGCTGGCCGCTTCAAGACATTGGATTTGATTTCCCAGAACTACTGGTGGCCCCAGTTGTCCCGACACATTGGCCAGTACGTTGGAGCCTGCGATGCGTGCAACCGAACGAAGGCGCTCCGGCGACTTCCCCATGGTGAGCTTCATCCGACCGAGATTCCGGACAAGCGCTGGGACACCGTCTCGGTGGACTTTATTGTCGAGCTTCCGGAAGCCCACGGGTTTGACGCGGTCATGGTTGTGGTCGATGTCCTCGGTAAGCAAGCCCACTTCAACGAGTGCCACACCGGCCTCGGTGCTGTCGGAGCTGCCCGGTTGTATTACCGGAACGTCTGGAGGCACCACGGAACCACCCGGAAGTACATTTCCGATCGTGGTCCGCAGTTCATCGCCGAGTTCACCTGCGAACTGTGGCGCCTCATTGGTATTGAACCTGCTACCTCCACCGCTTACCATCTGCAGACCGACAGCCAGACCAAAAGTGTCAACCAGGTACTCGAACAGTTCGTCCGTATCTTCACAAGCTACAAACAGGACGACTGGGATGAGCTCCTACCAGCAGCCGAGTTCGCCTACAACAACCACATCCACTCCTCGACGCAGCAGGTACCGTTCATGACGGACACCGGCTGCCTTCCTCAGATGGGTTTTGAGCCAAACGGTACGCGCTCCGCCAACGAGTCCGCCAACGAGTTCCGCGACCAGATCGCCGCCGGAGTCTCCAAAGCCAAAGCTGCCCTCGTTAAGGCCAAAGACGAGTTCAAGCTGTACTACGATCGCAGGCGCGTGCCCACGCCGGAGATCAAGGTAGGAGACCAGGTCTGGGTGGATGCCTCCGACATTAAAACGACGTGTCCGTCGCCCAAGTTCTCAGACAAACGGCTCGGACCCTTCAAGGTTGTGAAGGTTGTGGGCAACGGTGCGTACAAGCTCGAGCTTCCGCCGCGTTACTCCCAGCTTCACCTGGTCTTCCCGGTCGTGAAGCTCGAGCTTGCGAAGCCAGACCCATTCCCGGGACGCCCTCGGCACGACGAACCACCGCCCGTCCTCCGGCCGGACGGAGACGAGAGGTGGGAGGTCGACGAAATCCTGGAAGCGCGAGTCCGATACGGCATCCTCTGGTACATGGTACGCTGGAAGGGTTACGGTCCAGAGCATGATAAGTGGGTAAAGCACTCCGACGTCTTCGCCAAAGACGCTGTCGACGCCTACTACCGCCGCTACCCCAACGCCCCGCGCCGGATCGCCTCAGCTGCCTTCGACTCGCTGTCCTTCCAGAGGCGCAATCTTCGGCTCGTAAATTGCACCGTAGTCGCTGTTTTATTGTTGACATCATCTTACGTCTCTGTTTGTGGCCCCAAACCAACTGCATCTCCGGAGGGACACTATGCATTACCGTAGCCATGGGAAATCATGTCCAGTTCATCTTCGTAATTCGCTGAAAATCTTTGCCGGACATAGCCGTTGAATAGGTAGGGAAGCCTCGTACCCGGTAAGAAATATTTGACTCTATACATTAAGCGTTGCGAATGCACTTTTTCAATCGTCACATTCTGGCAACTACTGATGACGGCACGATACGAGCCGTTCTGCTCGAGTCCAAGCTGTTCTGCTCGAGTCCAAGCCGTTCTGCGCGAGTCCAAGCCATTCCGCTCGAGCCCAAGCCTAGCCAATGCTTACTTCAATGGAGCAAAAAGGAATGAACACTAACACACCTGTATATGACTACGTCGAGTTTGAAGATAGTTATGCAGCCGGTAAATACAGCAGGTTCATTCGATTTTCTACCTTCGCTGCAATAAAATAAATGAATGGGAAAGTCGTTCGCAAGCCAATAGTAACTCCCAGTTCCCTTGAAAAATGCCGAATGAAGAAATATTTGATCTAAGCCGCAACTGACCTCCAATGTAGGCCTAGGCCTGTCCTGACAGAACCACTCGCGGCACTGATAGATGTTGAAACTGAAGGTGCAAAAATGCACAAACAACTTTTTGCAAGCCACAGTACTCAGCACAAGCCATAATGCCCAGACCCAAGCCGTTGAGCCAAGCCCAAGCCAAGTCACGTCATCATAACAGTGGTTGAATTACTCTGTTTGCTATTTCCATGTTTTGTTCCTACCATGGATGATTAGTGGAAGGGGTATGTGCTCGAAGTATCGCCCTGTATCGCTCAGAAGGCCCAACTTGGAGTATGCAACAAGGATGATGGTATCCGTCTCAAGCTGCACGCAAGCCTGATGGCCGGACAGGCAGGCTTGTGGTAGGTGAGGCAAGCCGTTTCAAGCCCAAGCCCATTGCACGCCCGCATGCTCAACTACATTGCGACTTGTACCAAAATGTACCGAACTAATTGTGTCTACCACACCAGCCATATGAGTCGTGAAATAGCTATTGGTGCAAAGAGGTATATCATCGCCACGAGTGCATACCGGATGTAACAAGCCCAAAGGTCAAAGAAAAATTGACATTGTAGATGGGTGTTCTTCCAGCGGGGACAGTGCCCTACTAGTATCACATCAAGGAGTATCACATCAAGGAGCAAAACATAGTTAAAAAAATCACAAGCCCTGGAAGTGGACATTTACTACACACAGTAGAGTCACTCAGATTAATTATATAGCCTGTGACAGGTAAGAAATAAATGCAAGCCCATCTCAGATTTTGGCTGGGACTAAGTGAGCAAGCGGGCTTGGGCCCAAATCCAAGCCCAAGCCCGAACAAGCCCGTTGGCGCGGGCGCAAGCCCGTTTTGCAAGCCGAAATGTTAACTCTCGTGTCCCGAGTAATATTATGTCTATCGGGCCAATCGTTCATCGCGTGTATCGTCCAGGGCAGCTTTTGAAATACAAGTTTCATTCCCCACAAGTACGATTCTGTTCAATGGGTCATTTACATACATATTCTGGATTTCGCATCAAAGATCAAAGCACCAAAAATTGCGCAAAATATCTCTCGATCTTCATCCACGCAGCTTCATCCGTACCACGAGTCAAAACTCCAACATGCCCGTCGGGCCGTACAACGACGATACCCCCGCTCTCAATATCAACATCCCATTTCTGGTGCAGGGGGTGCAACAGAATCCCTGCTGCAGCCTTCACGCTGAGAAGGTCGCCGGCGGAGGTTCTTGTAGGCGGAGAGGCATGGTTCACGTACGGCGACAGACATGGCACGTCATCGCAGTACACTGAGGAAATGTCAAGCAGAGATGGCTTTCCCGCTTCAGAAGGGCGGAGGCCGAGATGCTCGCCCTGAGGCAATATTGGCCCCTCGAAAGAGAGATGGGATGTTGTCGTGATTCCGAGGACACGGAGCACTGACGATGCACCGGACGGTGAGCGCATCTCAAGCCGCGTCCAAATCCCATCTTGCCGGAATGCCGCCTCGCTGAGCGCCACCAACTGCTCGGCCTTCACTGAGGTGAGGCGCCCAAAACAGACGAAGATCGTGAATCTGCCGTCACAAGGTGCGGCGTTCAGAATTTTGCAAATCAAACCGTCGCTGTATCTCCGAACCGACGCAGGAAGGAGTCGCCGCCCAACTATCAGGCCCTCCCCTCCGACGAGGTTCAACATGGGGGACGGCACACGGGCGACATCGTCGACCATGTGATTCGGCGCGTAGGTGATATTGGTTCCGGCCTGGAAGGCAGCATGGTCGCGATTAAACGAATCTAGCTTTTTGATATCTTCCGGATTTTCACTCTTTCCATGTTCAGCGTGGAGGCGAATGAGCTGTGCATCCATCTGCACCAGCTGGGTCGCAACCTGTCTGCGCTCCAGTGCGTATGTGGACAAGACCAGCGACCGGGCAACACCAGCCTCCACGAGCGCAATCTTGATAGCAAGGTTGTGCGCATCCATCAAAGAGGTGTTCATCCCAAGAGCACCTTAACGAGTTCAACGAAGGAATTAAGTAGAAGCAACGATAGTCACCTTTTGGACTGTGTAGGTGAGCAGCATCGCCAACGAGGAAGATGCGTTCCCTGACGTCGAATGAGGACGCAACTCGCTGGGCAACTCTATAAATCGTGAACCAGTTGATCTCGTCCCATGAGAACTTGTAGGGATGGAAAACCCTGTGGATGGTCATGACAACGTCCTCGAGAGTTGGATTTCCCCCGCGGTCCAACTCGCAATAAAAGCGAAGGCAATTCCGCCCGTGAATCTCCTCCCGAGGGATGAGCATAATGGTTCCATGTGCACTTGCAACGACGCTGCGAGTCCTTATAGTGAGCTTGTCTAGGTCAGGAGGAATCTGATAAAGCACGCACGTAACCTTCTGAATGTCTGGAAAATCTGTTTCAAAGCCTAAGACGTCGATCGCAGACCATACGGAGTCGTGTGCGTCCCCTTCCAATCTCACGCCGTATTTGTGCAACGACTGGCGGACAGTGCTTCGGCCACCATCGCAGCCAACGACGTATCGCGCTGTGATCTTTCTATGTTCTCCGTATTGCGATTTGAGAGTGACGATGACTGGATTACGCTCCGGATGTTCTTCATCCAAACGCACATCAACAACGGTCCAAGGTCTAAGAACAGTAGCGCCACAAGTCGCTGTGACTGCATCTGTGAGAATTTTCTCGACGAGGCCTTGACGAATTGTCAGCCTGAAGAGATGTCAAACACAATTCTGTGGGATGGTGTTTATTCAACTCACGCATGCAGATCTTCGACATCGAGTTCTCCAGGGAAACAATCGCTGAGTGTTTTACATGCCGGAGGGTTAGCGGTCATGTCCTGAACGCGCATTAGCGCGGGAGCTGTTTTGAACCTCTGCTGGGACACTGACCCAATACGCGCGTTCAGGGACGGGTCGTCCGTTCGCTAATATCGCTTCATCCATACCTAGACTACGGAGCACTTCAACGGTGCTAAGTGTTAAAAGATGAGTCTAGTGTATGAATTCAACATCAGCGTATGGACGTACCGGCACAGAAGTGCATCGCCGCGTCCCCATTCATGGTCCATGAAATGGTTAGAATCAACAATCAATGGACGGACACCTAGTTTCGCGAGACAAAGCTAGATACAAGGAACTGAGTGTGATCGGCCTCGTTCTTATCAAAGGACCCACCGCAAAGAGACTTCCCGCTGGACCTGAGTTTTAGTTTCAGTGAGGAATGGGGGCACAGGCGCAGCGTCGATGTACCTGCACCTGCGATCAAAACCGGATGGACCTTGTCCAGAGTTCCGAATTCTGTCCTGAAGTTGCTGCTATTCTGCATCGATGGGGCCATTCCGGTTCAAGACTCAGAAGTTGGTGATCATAGCTCGTTAAATAGGGATGCAAAGAATGAGCATCCGGCTTACGAACAGATTTCGCCAGTTGTACGAGGATGCGAAAGTTCGGAGGATCTCTGTAACGTTTTCGTAAATATATTAAACCATCTACGGGAGAGAGGTATTCAATGACCATTACGTACCCTTGCAGCACCTCTCCTTGGATCGGAGATAGAAACGGTCTAGAGAGGCCTGGGCTTTCGAGTGGCGCAATTTGGGGTGGTAGGTGGGTAGGTAGGTGGAGTCATCTGGAAGTACTATATACCGAAGTTTGAGGCGAAATTTGCGCAGCCGGTATCTGGCTAATACAGGTTGTTTGCGCCGAATATTATCGAAATCGCCTCCAGCTAATATTTGGCAACTACAGGCTATCTCCGCGAGATATTCGCCGAGTATTGGCCCGAATATTGCTCATATATTAGCTCGGATTTTTTTTCGCTACTTTACTGGTACTTGTAATTGCAATTGTAATATACATATATTTGAAACGAAGCCAATTCATTCATTCAACTGAAGCTACAAAAGTACAAAGCACTTATGTAGAGGAACGCACATCCTACCGACTGTCTGGGAAACATGGAAATTAGCCGCCGCGTCAATAAACAAGTGCCATGCTGAGCTTACCGCTGCAAACGAACCCCGTTTATGCAACAACCGCGCTTCAACTTACTTGGATGGAGGTCAAAACCGAAGATGGAAGGAACAGATTCAGAAAATATAAATCAGGAGGCATAGATTGGCTACATATCAGAAGTCCCAGCGCCGCAATCTCCTGTAGAGCTTCCGGGATGAGGACAGTTAGGAGCGCAGTGATGAGCACCTGCTGGGAGCGGTCAATGGCAATGGCGGGTCGTGAACGTTGGTGTCCATGATTGACTTGGCGCTGTGGGTCGAAGGCGATGTCAGCTCGGATATCCGAAGACAGGGCACGGCGAAAGGGCAAGTGGCAGGGGAGTATGCCGTAGGGAACATGATAAGGGAGTAAGAAAGGAAGAAGGAATAGCAATAAAGGGGCACTCACGGTCTCCATCACCACCATCCAATATCCTATGTCCGAGTCTTCCGGTAGGGAAGATGGGATAAAAGTAAGTGGACACGTTAACCGTAGTGGTTGGAGCCGAAACCACGGGTGCGGGAACACCAAAAATAAGACGCAGAATAGGGCGACTCACCCTTCCCGCCAGCGCATCCCACACCTTGTGATCCGACGGGCGCGTCGCGAGCGCGGTCGCCTGCAGCTCGAGCAGCGAAAGGGCAGACCCGAAGAAGGCGCGGTCGAGTGTCGTCCTGCGCGAGTTGTTAGTACACTCTCCAGGCTCTGCATAAAATCAAGAAAGAAAGAAGGAAAGAACGAACGAAAACGCGGGCATCACACGAAAAGATCTCGAAGGTAAGTAACAAAGGAAGACGAAACACTCACAGCCACATATGCCCCAGGCTCTCCGGGAAGACAAACACGAGCGACGCGATGGCGATGGCGAGGTAGTAGCACGTCGGGATGAGGAACATCTTCGCGATGGCGTATTGCGGGGTGGGGAGTACTGGGAGGTGCGTCAGCGGTGGCGGTATAAGTAAGGAGGAGCGTTGGAGAGGAGGGAAGAAAGGAGACGAGAGGAGAAGGGGACCAAAAGAAAGTAGGTCCGCCACTGTAAATGCAAATGTACAAAGCACAAAGGACAAAACACGCACACGGCCCCGTCGAGCAAAACACGTCCATCACGATCGTGCCAAAGATGCCCATGAGCGCGAGCTTGGGCATGCGGGCGCGGAGAACGTTCATGGCGAAGGTGCCGAGGAAGAACATGGCGCCGTAGACGGCGGAGGCGCGATGGTCGAGGAAGGCGCCGTGGAAGGCAGATTGATGGGTGATGAGAAAGTCGCTCTGACAACGGTTTCAACCACAGAGTTGGCAGAGAATAGGGGGCTCCATGCGGCTCCGAGGTTCCAAGTTATTCAGAATATTTAGTAGAATTGACTGTACGAATATTAGAATATTTGGGAATTGTGTTGATGGTTGGGAGCTAAAATGTAGAGTCCGGTTCCAGAGTTGGCATGGAATATACTAGGAATTCGGTCGTTTGAGCTCATGGTTGGTAAAGCAGAAAGGGATGGAAGATGGCGAAAGACAAGAAGTAAGGCCGTCAAGTTGTGGCTTGTCATCCCCTTCTGCTGCATGATGATCTGAGTCTCCGAACTTGCCCCAGTTCGCGTTCGAAGCGAATTGGTCCAATAATTGAAAACGCGCTGATCATGAAGGGGTAAAAAAATTCGGGGGTTGTCATCGATCGGGGGGAGATTACAATGGACATCCACCCTCCGCCACCAAGGTGCACAAGCAGGTTTTGAACATTAAATTGCAACAGTACCCACTGGGAAAACTCGCAACGAATCCACCAAGAACACTAAGAGCGACATAATTACAGTAAAAACTAGATCTATCAATTCAAATCTCAAGTTTCCCCAGAAAACAACATTTTATGGCGCCGCGTTGAAAGTTGAAAGTTGAACACTTAAACCGACCAGGTAACCGTGACCTCCCCATCGTTGTACCAGTTCGGGTCCAAAGCCGCCATCGCGCCCTGAGTAAGGTCGATCCCGTGAGCGCCCTGGCAGCCCGGGCAGAGATCCGCGACGACGACGTGGATGGTGGTGCTGCCGTCTACGGCTGGCGGTTAGAACTGATAGAATACGCGATTAGAAGTGTGAGTAAGTGGAATGCGCACAGGTCACGGTGGCAGTCTGCCCGCAGTGAGCGCCGCCGGCCGCATCCGTAGGGTTCAGCGCAACGGCGAAGTCTGAGTTCTGGATAGCCCATCCACAGGAGCCTAAGCCGCCGTTAGGGTAGTAATACGTTGCTGGAAATGAAAATCAAAGAATTTGGTGTGAGTTATATGGATTCAACAGAGAATTGAAGGATAACTGACCGATACTGGTGTGCGAGGTACCTCCTCCACCGCCTCCGCCGCTCGGGGGGCCACCGCCCGTGGTGTCGCAGTAGATGCTAGCAATCTGCAAATCCGAGATTTCGGCGAATGTGCGAGAAGGGAGGATTGGGAACGAAAACTGACGTTATTCTGCCAGGGGCTGGAAGTTGCCCAGCCTCCGGTCGCATCACCAGGATAGCTGAAGGTCCACATAGTGCCGGAGCAAGTGGTACCGCTGTGGAGAATATACGGGGTGACTCGGTGTAAAAGGACAGACAATGAGAGAAACTGACGTATAAGCTACATAAGAGAAGGAAATAAAGCCAGGTATACCGTAAGTGTATGGAATGCCCGAGGTCGATGTACACACCGTAGCAGGTCGCGCCGGTGTCGGGCCCAAAGCTCCCGATCTGATTCTTCCAGGTACTGGGGAGCGTGGTGCAGGTGTTGGTGCCGACCGAGATCACGGCGCAGGTGCTCCCCCAGTTCAGCGCCTTGCAGACGTAGATATTTCCCGGGGTACGTTTCTGTGCAAATGGATGAGTTTAGGTTGGTCGAAAAGAAGTGTAAGCCGGAGGGCGAATACCGCAAGATCCGCTCCAGTATCCGAGTCGACGGGAGACGCTGAGACGACACCGGTGGTGAGGATGGTGGCGAGGAGAGCAGTGAGACCTTTGGAGACGTGCATCTGTATTTAAGCAGAGGAGAGTCGGCTTGAACGACAGTCGAACAACCGCCCAGATTTTATATCCCAGGACTTCCGAACATGGAGGGGAATTGACCTATGCACACGGGCACGCCACAGGAAAGGATATATGATCTTTGCGAATGGTTAGATGCTCTTCGCGAGGGTGCCGCGATGCTTGCCGACGAGTCCCGACAAGTGTCGTCGGCGTTTACAAGAGTTGAGTTCCCGGCTTCCCGTTATACTTGAAACACGAACACAGTTATGGGTGGTAACCTTCATTCCGGCGACATTGGGTGTAAGCGGACAACCATTCAAAATAGTCGGCACGAAATTCTTCCTGTAGTCAGGTTCAGTACATCACTGTGGATCCGGATTATTGGCCTCTCAACCAAACGAGAAATTTACTCACAACGGTTGGAACTCCCTGGGACAAGTTTCAACCCATCTCTTCAGGCCGTAACTGCGGTTTAATGAGGCTACAGAAGCCTGAGGGACGTGCCGCGGTCTTGAAAACTCCCCGAATGGACCACTGCGACGTGTCGGTCAGAGGATGAGGAGTTCTCTTGATAAATTATAGTGGCTTGCAAGTCGAACGACTCGGAGTAGGCCATCAAAAAGTTGAGGCTCATTAACACAGAGAGAGAAGGTAACACGTGGCAAAAGGATGCTGACACGTTGCGGATGGAAGGCGATCAAAAGTTGACCGAGGCTCGGAAATCAAAGATCGAAAGATGTCGTTAATGCCGCTATGCCTTTCTGTCAAAGATTGTTCATGGCTTCTTGAATTCTTCAGGCACCAGTAAGAGACGACATAAAATTTCTGACGCGGGATTTAAGCTATCGTGCTAAATCCATTCAAAAAAGAACCCGATGGTGGTAGGTAGGTAGGTAGGTAGATTTACACGGCACGGTCCCGCTTAGGAACGCCGGTTTCCAGGGGTTATCCCGGTGTGTACACGGTAATTACACCATTGCCCCTGGGCCTCCTCAGATCCCTCTAGCCGAGCTCACGGTCGCAGTGGATTGTCGGGTGGTCCGGACCAGCTCGCCGCGGTAGAACTATCGGAACCTGAAGAAGCAAAAAAAGTCAACAGATCAATGGAAAAATACCTCACTCAAGCATTTCGACGCCACACAGGCACTGCATAGAACAACTCCAGGACTTCATACGCGTATTTTGCAACTAGTGCGATCGTTGGGCGAGGATAGATAATGGCTCTCAAGAAATCCGTGTTCGAGAGTTCCATCATCTGGACACGCAGGTCTGGAAGTGTGGTGAAAAGCTGTCCTAGAAAAATTGCTCTTAATTCTACAAGTGATTCTGAATGCTCACAAATAATCAAGGCATGTTCTGGTGTTTCAACCTCATTCTTGCAGAACCTACAAAGTCGCTCGTCGCGAGGCACATGTTGATGCGCATGATCAACATACCGCAAAATCTCGACGGCTAACAAATGAGTTGACAGCATCAGAGAGGTAAGCGCCTCTCGGTGTTTCTGTGTCTTGACCATTGTTAGATAATGCCGCATGCAGGAGGTAACTTGGGTTGGTGATTTGTCCTTTTGTGGTTCCCGACGGCCGTGGAGCAGGTAGAGCTTATCAGAAGAGTCAATTTCGTCTTGCAACCATTCTAACATAAGTTTGCGCACGAGTTTCGCGTAAGTCTCGACCTCTTTATCAGTGGTTTGGCGAGTCAACACGAATTCAGGGCAAACGAATGGCAGCCTCGTAATAGCCTTGGTAACATCTGACACCCATGATTTTTTACCCTTCTCCGCCAGTTCAATTGAACTGTTCAATGCGGCGCGAGCATAGTGATCATCGTTTAGGCCCAGAAAATATCGAAGGTGATTCAAGACGAGGAGAAGACGACGAACTCTCAGAGGCATTATCCCAGTTTCTGTGAAGAGGGGTGCGATCATGGACCGGCTATGTAAGTTGAGCATTTGACGTATGAATGACACCTGAACTTTACACAACTGCTTGACATGCACGTCTTCGCTGTCTGGTGTAATCTCACAAGCATGGATTAAGTGACAGTCTACGCGCGCCATGTACAGTTGTTTAAGCTCCTTGGGTGTAAGTCTGCCCGTCATGTCTTCAACAGCCATGATCCGATGTCCACAGTAACGCGCCGTGCTTGCTTTGGCTGTATAGTGCTTGGAAAGCGGGTTCCGAGTGTCCGTGCGCCAGTTGACGCCGACATACTTCTCATCCGCCTTTACTTCAAGTTGTTTTGAGCCCAGGAAGAAACGAGGAAGCGGGATGGGAACAGCGCCAAAGATCAAAACAATTGTTTTGATTAAGTTGACGAGAATGAAGTTCTTCGCGCACCATTGTTCGAGAGATCCCAATTTTACTTGTAAGCCACGTACGGATAGAGAAACAATCAATAGATCATCGGCTTGAGCTAGAAGAGATATGCGCACGCCCGCAAGGAATAAATCTTCGAAGTCCGGAAGCATTGACAGGTCAGCCAGGAACAGGTTCCAAAGAATCGGTGACGCCGGGTCCCCGGTCAGCAATCCGATTAGCGCTTTGAACATCGATGATTGCATGTCCCCGTGCTTCACGTAGTACGACATGCGGTGGTATAGCATTCGGAGCCAGTCAAAGAGTCTGCCGCCCATAACCATGCGAAACAACTTCAACCATAGGGTTGGTTGATCTGTGGATGGGAAAGCGTTGGTGAAATCAACGCAGGCGACATATAACTTGAGTCCGTTTGCCTTTGCCCACTCGATTAGGCAGCGCAAGATAAAGGGATTGTTATTTGTGCGGTAACCGGGACGAAAACCGTTTTGGAAGCGCGGGATTAGAGCCCGAGCCTCTGCCCAGTCTAAAATAGCCCAGTGAACGAGGATCGTCAGGCCTTTCAGAAAGCAGCTTTCAAGAGCGACGAGTCTATAGCTGTCTGGGTTGTCGTGCGGCTTTAGACGTTTAAGGATCCCTATCAGCGGTGTCATGAACCAAATAGACGGCGCGTCCCTACGCGCGGTGCACTCGTTGTACAGTGGCGCCAAGTCCTCATTTGGAACGGCTAGCAAATCAGCGTACGTCGTTTGGTCTTCACCCGGAGAGCTGTCCAAGGAATGCTTGCGCAAATGATCTTTTAATCGACCGATGTCCCCCTCATCCCATCTTCTGCTGAAGAAACCTTCGGGAGTTTGATCCTCTGTCGTTTCCGGAAGAAGGCCAGAGAGAATTTGGTTAATAGCATGTTGGGCTTCATCGAATTGAGAGGGGAGAATTTTCGGGGGATTCAGCCGCCTTTCGAATGTATCCTTTAGGTTGGATGCAGTAACTGAGATGGGCGCTGGTTTCGGATCTACGAGCCGTCGAATTTCCTTCCAAAAAGCGCCACTTGACTCGGCCTTCACGACCTTCTTGCGGTTCGAGTCCTTGATACTCGCCAGTCTGTCTCGGCCTCTATGTGGTTCTGGATACTCGGGGCGCTTTGATCTAGTCTCGAGCGACAGTCCTTCCTGGAGTTTATCATCGGGTATGTTCGCCGAGACTTTGGGAACATTGATGTGCTCAGGTGGGGTTTCCATCGCAGTTCTGCTAGGTGACGATAGGACCGAAAGCGGCGTTGGAAGCGAACAGGCATCAGTAGCTGCCTTTTTTGCACTAGCAAGGTGACCATTTTCCGCGGCGTTTTCTATCTTGATGTGTCGAAAGTGGACAGGAGCAGTGCGACCCTTAATCAGTGAAATAATGACCTTCGATAAGTCTCCATTCGTATTGCGCCACCCACAAGCATCATTATTGGCTGCGTAATACACCGCCGACCTGATAGCGTACTGCGAGCGTGTGTAAATCTCAAGGGACCTGAACGTTGGAGCTTTTTGCAGCGCAAGAATAACGGCGAGAAGTTCGGCACGTGGACTTGTTTGTTGACCCGTCAGTCTCGCGGACGTGTTGAGACGCGCGTCGGGTCCCCAATAAGCCGCGGCAGCTGCTGCAGCAGTAATTTTTCCAGCATTGAGGCAGGTACCATGCACCACAACTTTGATTTCCGGTGTAACCGAAGAGACGGGGCCAAAGAGCTTCCGTATCTTCTTCTCGTCATCTTTTCCGGATTCCAGCGCCGCAATGAAGAGTTTGTCAAGATCGGATGAGTCCGGCAGTGTTCTCTCCAATTTTTGCTTCTTCCTCGGGCTCGCAAACAGAATATTTTGCGCATCAAAAGTAAGCTTGATTTTGAGAACCGTTGCGGCATGGTCAAATTTCGGGACACAAGGGGAGACTCTGAAGTTGACGATCTTGTCCCAGCTGGACTTGGAGCATGCGACGTAATCAATGACTGTACGGCGCATTGTTTCTTCATTTTTGCCTTGAAAAGAGGTAAAGTTGCCACTTTCCGGGCCGAGACAGATAGCGCCGTTCACTATGGCGAGACCATAATCCCCAAGCAGTTTGCACAACCAGGTTCCTCGCGTAGAGACGCGTCCCTTGTCCTTTGAGGCGCGGGGCGGATCTGTTGGGTAAGCCTTATTTGATGCAGTGCGCGCATTCAAGTCCCCGTGTATCGATATTTCGAAGTCCGCGCAGAACGCCAAGGCAATCGAGGCAGCAAAAGCTTCACACGGGTCCTTTTCTAGCGTACTAGCCCACTGTGTAGATTCCGGAAGCAGATAGACATTGTAGATGAGGTGGTGATTGATTTGTATTACCATAAAATCAGGGCCTGACAAGTCTTGGCGGTATTTGAAGGGGATTGAAGAGCGGATTAATACCGCAACACCACCCCAGGAGCTCGCAAAAGAAGCATTCGGTCGTCGTGTGCGCGACAGAAGAGTATAGCCTTCAGGTACGTCAATAGCATCATGCATCTGTGGGCGCAGATGAGTCTCTTGAAAAAGATTGATATCATAATTTTGGAAGCCTTTACGATTTTTCGGGCAGCTCAGTAATAAAGCAAATGAGCCATTGATATTCCAGCTAAGAATCGAAATTACATGCTCGGTATCAAGAGGGCGCGTACATGGTAGCGAAAGTAAAGTTGGAGAGGAGAGTGGTGGGATCACGCTAGATCCATTTTGGGGTGGCGCAAGCAAAAGAGGCGGCAAGGACAATGTGGTACTCGAAGGTGATGTTAAGCAAGGTAAAGTATTTGAATGAAAAAACGGGGGCTGAGCTGCCCTTAGACAAAAGACGACGCGGCGCGGGCTGTGCAGATCTCGTACCCCATGCGGGGGGTGCCGTTCCAGGTGGTGATGAACCACGCGGCGTGGGCGTCCGCCTCAAAGGTGACGATCACGGTGTACTCGTCAGGTCCGCGACGCGACGAGAAGCGGGCGGTGCGCATGACGTTGTGGCCTAGCACACTCATGATTAAGTTGTGGGGCGCGCGATTGAATTTCCCCTCCCAGTTGAGGGGCCCGAGTAGCACCTCACGCGAGGGGTCGACCCTGACGCGCGGCGGGGCACCAGCAGGAGCGCGAGGAAGGGAGGGAGGCTGGAGTGGGGCCATGGGAGCTGCCGCGATGGCAGGACCAGAGGTGACCGGCGCGACGGCGGGAGCAGCGGCGTAGGGGAACGCAGCGGCGACGGGCGCAGCTCCCACCGTGGGCAGCGCGAGGATAGGGACGGGCGCGAGGGCAGGCGCTATCGTCGGCGCCGCGTAGTCGGGGGCAGGTGGCGCCGTCGGGAGGGCAAGGGCAGCGGGTGCGACGATATGCAGGCGCTTCGCGCTGTCCTCAACGGCGTCGTCGCGGGCGCGCTTGCCGTTGGCGTTGGCGTTGAGCATCTCGCTCATGATGGCGCGGAGGCGGGCGTCCTGGGCCGCTTCGATGATGGCGGCATCAGCGGCGCAGGGAGTAATGGGCGCGGAACCTGCAGCGGTGCTAGCGCGGGCAAGGGACACCTTGACGGCGTGGTCGAGGGCTTGGACCGAGGCCTGGAGCGATGTGATCGTCGCGGGGACCTTCTCGAGCTCGTGGACGCGACTCGACACATCGTGGAGGCGGTCGGTGATGTTCTGGAGAGCAGGGCCCACCTTGGCGAAGTTCGAGGTGAGCTGGTTGCTGGCCTCGATGAGCGAGGGAATGGCGAACGCTCCCTCCTCCGCGGTAGGCGCGCGAGGACCGGCTTCGGCCATGTCAGCCGCGAGTCCGACCACTTGGGCCTTGATGCCGGCGAGCCCCTCGTGGAGGTCGTTGGTGAGCTGGACGAGGCGGGCGTCCATCTCGACCGCCGCATTAGCGAGCGAGTCGACGTTACGCGCGGTAGTCTTGTGTTCCTCAACGCCGAAGCGCTTGGGTGGCTTTTGAGTAGGGGTGAACTGGATTTTTTGGAGGAAGGTGGGGACAGACGTGGAGGGGCCGGGAGAGGAAGTGGGAGGGGCAGGTGCCTTGCCCTTGCCCTTGCCCTTGGGATCGCCGGTGAAAAACCTCTCGAACTCGGGGTCAGCCGCCTCCTCGTCGTCGATGAAGGAGGGGAGAGCGAGGGTCTTCGTGACGATATCTTCCTCTGTGATCGTCTTGGCGTGATCCAAGATAGCCGAAGCCGGAGCAGTGGAAGTGGGCTCCGTGGGAGCCGAGAAAGACGGAACGGTGATCAGAGTGGGAGCCGTCGCTAGTACGGCAGCAATGTTGGCGGTGGGGTTGACAGGTGTCGACATTTTGTTCGAGGGAGTGGGCGTTTTTAGTGGACAAAGAGCGAAATTTTAGAGGCGATTATACGGATAACAGGGATCAAGAGGGAGAGAGAGAAATAATTTTTTTCGATTCCCGCCTTTATACTAGGCTCCCCTAGTTCACGTGGTTCTATGTAGTCCCACTGATTGACAGGTGGTGGATTCCGCGAAAAGGGTCGAAGGAGACGGAGTTATACTAATAGACTTAATACTATGTAGGCTCCCGCAGTTCACGTGGTTCTATGCAGTCCCACTGATTGACAGGTGGTGGATTCCGCGAAAAGGGTCGAAGGAGACGGACGGAGACGGTATAGTTCTTGTCCTTGCAGTAGGTATTTTGTGCGTCCCGTTCGAGGGCTCTCAGATGGTCTGTGGTGGTACTCTCGCGGTCGTGAATGTTGGATCCACTGCGGTATAGACACAAGGATGATCACACCGCAACACAACGGTTTTTTGGATTGTTATTATGTCTTATAACGACGATCACGACCGAAATCACAGCTGGGAGGTGCACTACCGAGCCTCTAGGGACACTTCTGTGAGTGTTTAGGGTGGTTAGAGTCGCCGCGCAGGGTGTTTCAAAAATCAGTGATGGTGGTCAAGACGAACAGAGAGAACTGCGCTGTGGCTGACTCCGAATGCTATTCCTCATCAAGTATTCCTGAACCGAATATTCCTTGAGCCCGCTAGTACTCGTCTCCCCCAAGATTACCGCACCGTTAGTTCCCGCAAAAGAGATTATTTGACTTCACCACATTGACCTCTCTCAGATCAGTGATTGTTCTTGGCGGCAGGATGAACAAAGCTCTTGTGCTAATTCCAATGGCTCGCATTCTGGTCCCCGGACAAATAATATGGCCGCACGAAGAAGTCGCAATCAAAATCTGGCATGTCTTGTACGTTTTAACATTTCCGCCACAAATGCATTCGCTCATCGCCGTTAATTTACAGGCAAGCAATATTTAGACTCGGCAATTCAACGATCGCCGCGGGGCTAAGAAGGATTCAATACAGCTACCCGGAGCATCTTACAAATCATTATGACGCTGGATTGATTTGTTTTCCAGTGAACCAGGCCAGCGTTTAGTGTTCTAATCTGCTAGTATACGTTCGGAAAACTGAAATCCTTGGAAACGAAAAGTACGACAGAGGTCGAAAATCAACTCATGATTCTAGCACAACTATGAAGTCTTCGCCATTGATAATAATTTTCAATGACATCCCTCCAACACGGGATCCGCCGTAGATACATATACAAGGTTGCCATCGACGAAAAAATGCGGAGTCTACTGGTGAGCCTAATGAGCAGTGCTATTGACCTACAGTAGGGGACAGTCAAAGGCCACCTTTTTTGTAGCATGTAAACTGCTCTTTTTTTTGCCAATCTGAGTTCAGAAACAGATCCGGCTTGTAAAAAGGAGCCTAAAAACATATTTTCAGAATTTTCCCACGAGCCATTGGTTTTCTCAATATTTTGGGCTGTTTGAATGAAATTGTATGTACCCATTTGGGGCCTCTGTACCTCCATTTATGTTCAAATTTGGTTCAAATGGCATGAAAATTCCCAAGCACCACCTCTGAAGTGATTTAGGGTCCAGCCAAGGTGATAATTTATGCATTCCTACCATTTTCTAGCTGAAATCGATGCCATCACTGTCAGATCAATTAATTTTTTCCACCTAAACGGCTCGTCAGAATTCTTTGATTTTCTAGGATCATGACCGACTCATCAAAAGGAGTCGATTGGCGAATTTTTCATATTTTTACTGATTTTTTCCGGGATTCTCAATGTTTTGAGGCAACTTTTTGGTGAAATCAAGGATTCTACAAATTTCGCTCATACCATCTCTTCATTTGCCCCTTAATTTGCCCAGTGACTGGTTTCCAAGTCTCCAGATGGCATATGTTGGGTGGCACATACCACTTTTCCACGCTTTCCAAATAGGTGGACTTTGACTGTCCCCTACTGTAACAGATGAATATTCCCTATTCAGTCTCGCTGCAGTAAATTTCAGCCTTATGGTTAAGGAATAAAAGGGAAAAAAAGGTGTACGGAAAGTGACATAAAATAAGAGTGTTACCAACGCAGAACAAGCCTGAGCATCAACTTTTTCTAGTGCATAATAGATCCCGAAACCTGCCTCCAGGGATCTAGCCCATTAGAACACTTGCCACAGACTCAAATATCGTTCAATGTTCTACTTATGGGCTCATCGTCTTCTACTGATAAATAAGCACAGGATGAGCCACTTGTACTGCTCATCAATTCCCCACTGGTCATTCCTAAGCTGTGTCCTGTTTTTTATGTAACCATGATTTTGGTGAAACAGGTCTAGGGGCCTGCTGGGATGCCTACAAGTCAAATTTTGTGTTGATACTGTACTCATAACCATCCACATGAATGAAATGCATACCCATATCGGTTTGATCGGTGCTATTGGATCTTCCCATATATTTTCGCCTTTAATGAGTGACAAAAGGGAGATTTTATGAAAGGTAAGAATAAAAATTCTGAGAATGCAGTTACCTGCGCACTACAAATGCGACTCGATTGAGCATTGAAATGAGGAAAACAGTCCAGATCTGACTGCACAGTGAGTGTTCTATTGACTGCTTATCAAAGATGATGATGTATCTCGCACAACCACGTCAAAATGGACCCTCTTGTGAGCAACGGCCTCTGGGTCAGCTAAACGGTGAGTAACCAGGTGAGAACCCCAACCAGGAGAAACCTGATAGACACTAATAGCTCATGTTGTAGTGGGAGGTTCAGGGTGGCAGCAGGATGAGGGCATCAGGTATCAGGCAGAGGCTGTAGACAGGGATCAGTACATGCATTAGGCGCCGCCATGAGGCAGGACAGAAGAGCACACCTGGTACCGCACTTCTACAAGGCATTCTGGGTTATCTGGGTTTGTCTGGCGGTCTCCAATGTGTTCCCTGAGCAGTAGGACCAACTGTACAGTGTCCTCCCTAGGAGACCGTATATCATAGGTTGGGATGCGAGGTGGAACCCAGAACAAGTCAAAGAGGGTGTGATATCCACTCAGGTATAAAACCTGGGGTGTGGACGCAACCTGTAATATGATGGATAGGAAGTGGGGCAGGGTGGAGACAATGCCTATGTCAAGCCAAGGTAAAAGCCTGAGATTAGACAAGGTAGAATCTACTGTACATGGAGATTCTACCGAGCTTATATAGGCTTCAAATAAATTAAAGGTGATCGCGGTCTGTCGCGATCAGTCCCTGTACCTCAGCATTAAGGAGCATTAATGCTGATACTCCTGTGCTCCTCTGTGTTGGTCTCCATATTGTCTGAAGACTAGGGGACCCAATGTTCGGGTTTCCTAGTCCCTATCATCATTGTATCCAGTGGTTCAAACCGATCAGGTGAGTGGTCGAAAATCTGATTGATTTGCAACCATTCATGCACTTTGTGTACACCTCTGTGTCAGTCGTGATGCGTCAGGGGACTAGGATCCGTTGCTATGGGTTCCCTAGTCCCCAATGTCTTCTGTATTCCGTAGTACAGACCCAGTGGGTCTGCGGCTTTAGAATTTGCGGTCGGGTTTCAACTGTGAGAAGGTCACGTGGTGACATCATGGGAGTCCCGTGCCACTAAGACACATCTGTATCCGTACAAACATGTCACGCAAAGAAATAGAACCTGGGTGATTCATGACACCTGTCAAGGTTGCTGGTGTCATCGCTTGGCCCATCCCTGAGAACAAGAAAGATGTGCAGCAGTTCCTCAGCTTCACAAAATTCTACTGGAGGTTCATCCAGGGGTTCTTAGTTGTCCCTCGGCTGCTCTTTGACCTGACAAAGAAGAGTGTAGCCTGGGCCTAGACTGCTGCCTTGGCTGCTGCATTCCAAGCACTCAAGGATGCAGTGACTGCGGAGCCCATCCTGGTCCTTTCAGATGAATTGCAGCTATACCGGCTGGAAGCAGACAGTTTCAACCAGGCAACCGGAGCTGTTCTGTTGCAACAGGGTGTGAACAGAAAGTGGTGCCCCATTGCCTTCTATTCCAAGAGCTTGAATGACATCCAACAGAACTACGTGATCCACAACAAGGAGATGCTTGCAATCGTCTGAGCCTTAGAGTGGTGGCGGCACTTCCTTGAAGGTGTGCAGCACCCTGTTGAGATCTGGATGAACAACAAGAACTTGGAGTACTTCCAGAAGTCCCAGAAGCTGAACTGATGGCAGGCACGGTGGTTGATGTGCTCAGAACCTATATAAGAAACACACAAATAACTCCACTTGACTCGTGATCGGCACAGAAACAGTCCAGAGACTGTTCCAACAACCAACAAACAAATCAAACGGCAATATCTGCACGTTTCCAGAGATCCCAATGAGTTACAGCCCTTAGTACAGGGCCTTGTAAAGGTTGTAGGGAGTAGGGTTGGACACGGGTACCGGGTCTACCTGCGGGTTTGGTTCACAGGTACTCACAGGTATGGGTATGGGTTGGGATTTCCCAACCTGTGCCATTTTTGTGTACCCGACCCATATACCTGCGAGTTTCCACAGGTTTTTCAACCCCATTTTTTTGCCGTCTGCGCGCAGCCTGTGTAAACTTTCTGCACAGGCTGATGGCCGATTGGCTGTCACACACCACTTGTTTTGTCACACTGTGACCAAAGCATGTGATGGCGATCTTGTTCTCCTAACTCGATCTGCGCACTCCAAGTCCAACCCTCATGTGTGTGATATTCCATGTGTTAATCGGTCTCCTGCCTTATAAATGAGCAAGGTGAGGGTATTATTCACCTTTTTGTCAGATTGACTGACTCAAAAGCTGCTCTGTTGTGCTCAAAACTCGAAGCAAGTGCAAATTGAACCCTGTTTCATCCTCGTATTTGTGAAATATGGTGAGTAAAGTCGGTCTCCCAGCGGATAAATCAGCGAGAGCGAGGTATTATTGTCGAATTTATTGAGTCAAACCCGCCCCACCACACACCCATTCTTTGTGAATGCAACGAGCGCAGATCCCTCAAACGTCTCCTATAAATTCAGCACAGTTTTGCAACTGTCCCCACTTGACTATGCTCCCTCACCGCGATCCTGACAGTGGCGCAAGCCAAATTTCGGGCTCTGCTTCCTCTCATGCATCCAAGGCATCCAAGGCCCTTGGCAAAGTCAAGAACACTGTCAAAAATGTTGCCACCACTATTGAAAAGGCCTTCAACCATCCTCAACGCAAGAAAAGTCGCACATCTAAAGCCCAGGCTACTATCGAGGGTGGTGATGAGGAGCTGGCTTTCCTGGGCCGCGCCCCCACTCAAGGTACATTTTTATCAGCTTTGGTCTTTCTGCTAATCTGGGAATAGAAAAATCGGATACTGGACACGGTACATCTCTGGCTCTTGACCATACTTTTTCACGCACTAACTTTCTGAACAAGGATCATCGGGCAACGAACACAGTACAGTCAAGCCACTTACTAGATGTGTTGTTTACTCACTTCTTGCGTCTAGATGAATCAGACAACGAAGAAGGTGGATTTCCTCTGCCAGCTTTTTCACTGAATTATTTCCTGAAGGCAATACGGACAACAACCATGACAACAATAACACATCCAATGCTCTTCAATTGGTTGAAACACCATCGGTCCAGGAACTTACAGAGGAAGAAAAGCTCAGTACATATTGTTATACGTGTTTTATACATTACTCTCTCAATGTTTGGTAGACGAGATGAAGAAGAAGTGGACCTCTCCGATCTACTCCTTCTTCTCCGATGTCAAGATTGGCCAGGAGGATGACAGTCGCCGCTATCATTTTTTTAAATGTGCCGCAGTCAAGTGCAAAGGTATCTTATCCATTTGTTACTGTGTTGCGCTCGACTAATGCCCTCTTTCAGGTCGTGCATCGAAGGGAGTCAAGCGAACCTACGAGAATGCTGATGGCACTCGAGCATCCGACACTGGCTCCACCGGGAACTTAAAGAAACACACTCTTCTGTGTTTTGGCGAGAACATTGTTGAAGCAGCAATCAAAGGTGAGGGCGTGAAATATCCCAATGGTTCCATTTTTGCAGCCTTTGCTCGCGCCGGCCAACGTCCTGTGAATGTATCGCATCGAGCGCACACCAGTCCGGAGGCTCGGTAAGCCTATTTGTCAACTTGCAAGCAGGGACTGATGTGTACCAAGTGCCAATATTGTCTGTTGGGTGACTGAGAGTACTCGCACCCCTCATTTGGTCAACGACCGAGGGTTTCGAGAGCTCATGCTGGCCGGCCGACCCAATCTTGACCTTCCCAATGGTTGTACTGTGTCCCGAGATATACAAGCGTCATTCAACAAATGTAAAGGAACCACGGACAAGTTACTTCGAGTAAGCAGGTCCCTCTCTCCAATGCAAAGCGTGACTGATGCTTGGACCTCCCCGAGTCTTCGTGCTTTCGTTGCCTGGACTGTTCATCTTCAACATGAAGGCACACCTCTTTGTTTTCTTTGGATATAATTGAAGTGTCTGAGGTATGGATATCACCGGAGATTGAGGCAAATAAATCACGTCCAATATTTGGCCAATACATGCTGTATTGGGCGAGTATTGGCCAAATATTGGTCAAAAAGTGGTCGACCAATATTCGGCCATTATACGTTGTATTGGCCAAATATTGGTCGGATATTGGACCGAATATTGGCCACATATTGGCTGTCCCTTTTTTACCTAGGGCTGCCGCCATTTAATACATATTATATATTTTTTCCTCGCCCACATCGTACGATCGCGAATTCAATTGTACTTAAGAAGATGCATTGACTATCTACTACATGCGGGCTATTGTGTGCTTACCAGCGCCCTGAGATGCTCATCGCGCTGTCTCCTAGCCCCACATCGTGTTCTTGTGCGTAGGGCGCTGCACCCAGTCAAACTGAGTCTTGTATATCGCGTTGTCACTGGAGAGGGCGAGCAGCGGCTCACTGCAAAGACGTCGTAAGGAACGGAGCATCGAGGAAAGGCTAGCAATAGACATACACTTGAACTCGTGCGCTGGCGCCAGTCCATCCACGCGTCGAAGCAAAATATCGAGCGCGGGTTGAGTTTCGTCGAGACTAGAGCGGGGTAGTGAGCTATTGATTCCTCGGGAGAAGAGAACACACCGCGTACCTGCGACAGCGTCAAGCGAGATCTACGGGGCATGCTATCAACCAGATGGACAGAGGCACGGACGACCGCAAATCCACGCACCGTAACACTGATCCTGCTCTGCCAACACACCACCTCTACCCTTACCGACGCACGCAGCGGGCCCTGCGCGACGACCGACACCTTCGCGAATTCGAGCTGCGTCGCCAAGTGGAGCGTGTTCCCGTCGAGGCCGACATTGAGCGCGAGCATCTCCTGGTCCGCCTCCCCACCTCGGCGTACAGCTTCTTGGTGTCGTGTCGTAGACCATGCCACTCTGAAGCCCGTTAGCATGATCACCCACGTCCACGTGAAGAAGGACGCTCACATCGCAAAGCCGGGAAGAACATCGGGGACTACATCGCCGACACATCGGTAGGGGGAACGAGAGGAAGAAACACCACGTACACTGATTCAAGTACTGCTCCCCCTTCCAAGTCGGCAGCACCTTCCCGCCCTGCGAGCGCTCCACGAGGTAGTCAAAGAACTTGTCCGAGTGGCCCATGTGCACGGGCGGCAGCTCGCGGTGCTCGTCGGTCACCGCACGGATGGGGCGGAGCTGCGGGCATCGAATTTTTCATCAGTGTCGATGCGGTGGTAAGAGGAGGACCTGCGCCATCGCCGTTCCAAAAGACGAGTGGCTCGGGATTCTGTGCGCGGATTCAGGTGTTTGTTCATCTGCACTAGACGGAGTGTGCAAGCACAGAAGGTCTCTCAGCCTATGGGGGCATGAGGTCGGCGTTGTCGACGCCCGGCATGCGTCTGGCCTCTGATGGCCTCAAAAGTTGCGGGGCGCGCGAGAGGAGCTGCGCGGGGAGGGTCAGAAGGGGCCCCAGGGCGAATGGCATAGGACATAAACTCACCCAGAACGAGGTGGCCTTTGGTCAGCCTGATCAACTCTCGCAGACTTTACCAAGTCTCCCGCAACTCCCCCAAGTGCCTGCTCGCATGATTTTGAGGTTCCCGCAGAGATTACCATAAGAGATAGCATGCTGCAAGGTATAGAAAAACCAGGAATGAATGATTGTTTTGAACGTAAAGAAGCGCTTGAAACGGATGGGATATTGCATCTGCTGGGTGGAGAAGTGGGGTGCGGGAGGCCAGGGTATAGATGAGGCGGTTTGAGCGGTTTCAGGGCACCAGAGTCCACGAGGGTCGAGATCTGGATGCCACGGTGAGAAGAGAAAGCAAGGAGGACGCGGTCACGCGCCGCATCACGCGCGTCTCTCTCTTCACCGCGTCCTCGCTCTTGCTCTTTCTTGCTCTTCCTTTATCACCAGCACCTCGTACTCGGCTTAGCTTGAAATTAAATGTCTTCCAAACGTCCAACCTCCTTGAATTCAATTCAAAATGAGCCAAACCCCTTTGGTAAGTATGCGTACTATTACGCACCAATTATTTGCTCGAGGAACTAACCACGGTATGCAGAATCTTCGCAGGCCGTAAAGAAACGCAAAATAGATAGAAACACGTTCATTAATCCGTACGCCCGTCGAACAACGGAAGCTCCGTCCTCAGGCTCCACACCTCCTCCAAATCGTACCCCACTTAACACCAGAACCAACGATACTCCTGCAAACCTATCACTGCCGTCTTCATCGTTAACCACTTCGTCTCTCCTGCTTCCTCTCCGAACTGCAGAGTTTTCACCCGTTATACCGTTGAGAGACGAAGAAGATCTCTTTCGCTCGACAATTGACCCTTCGTTGGATTCCCACTCTACCTCCAACCTCAATATTACTCTGCGACCAGCTTCATCGGAACCTCTTTTGCCTCCATTCCAACTTCCTCTCGTACAAACTGCTCCGAACGTCCTTCACCCGATTAGACACCCCCCGAAACCTGCGCAAGCCCCGTTGCCGAAGGCTGTTACCAACAAAATCGTGCAGTTGCAGGATCGTATCTCCGCTCTGGAAGGAGTCGCCTACGACCTCCGAGATAAGCTTGAAGAACGTGACGCGGATATCCGTGACCTCGACAACGAAAACCTACAACTGTGGCGACGAATCAATGAGCTCGAGCAAATTCACGGAGACAAGCTAGAACGTATCATCGACTTCATCGAAAATAACGAGTTCACGGGCACTGGCGCGACCCATACTTCCACATCTGGGTCAGGTTCCAAGGGCAAGAGCGAGCGAGACAATGTCTTCAATGTGAGTTCATAATCACGGTCAGCGCTTCACGTGAGCCTGATATTCAATCAAACATTAGACAGCTATGCGTAAGGTTTTCAAGGCCGCGATGGGGCACGGCGTCAACGTCAAACTCGAAGTACTGGCGAACGACACTCCGATAAAAGCAGGTGGATCGTATATCGCTGATTCTGATAGTAAAGGACGACTTCTACGACCCGACTGGAGCGCCAGCTTCAACGAAAACAGCCGATGGCATAAGTCTATGCTCGAGTTTGCTCGCAAGAAAGCCCCCATCTTCCATCCCACCATGACTGAATCGATGATCAATGCGAAGACGGATGACGAGATCATGGAACGACTAGAAAACGTATTCAAGAACATCAGCGATAATTATCGGCGTGCACAGCGAAACAAAGCGAAGACTAAGGGTGGGGAAGATGCGGGGGAGAACCAGGAGGAAGGAGAGCATGACAAGCGAGCGAAGGAGCTGAACCGGCGGGGAACCCGTAAAGTTCGGGTGGGTATTTTCGTGCAATTTTTCGTTTGTGTTGACCAGGCCACCGACAGAAATGTGACGAGCGACTTGCAGCGTTCCAAGAGACTCATGGCGAGGTTCCTCCTGAATGCAGGTGGTTTTTCCAAGCTCCGTACCAGAGCAGTGACGAGTCCGATGACTCTGACGTCGTTGATCCTGGAACTGACCTCGAGTCCGGTGATGAAGTCCCAGTTTCAGCTACGAGGAAGCCTTGGCTCTCCCGCCCACCTATGTATCGTGATCACGAGGTAGAGAACATCGACTTTTCATTCAGACTTAACTCATTTTCCCAATGTAGGTGACCGAATGGGTGTCAGATCTTGACAACCTTGTCATGGCTGCGCGCGGAAAGCAGAAGAAGCTCCATCGCAACAAAACGTCGGCTCACCCTCGCAAGCGCGGCGAATGGAAAGACAAAGGTCTTCCGAGTCTCCAGGCAAACCAACTGAAGATACCGCTTGCCGCAGTCCTGCCTGCATGGCTGGAAGATCACCCTGAATTTGATGTGCCTTCGTGTGTTCGTCGAGAGGATGACGACGAGATGGAGAAAGATGATTAGCTTGGGACAGTTTGCTGATATTACTATTCATTCTACTTCGTATTCATCCTCTGGGTCCTCCTCTGTTGCCTCCTGTATGAACCTGATTAGTACAATACATAGCGATCACTTGAAGGCACAACGTACGTGATCGTAAGCAATGGTAATCCACAGTGCTTGCTCGCAGACCTCGACCGGAGCCAACACAAACTGGCCTGACAGTCGTTCAAGAGAAACAACCTCGCACGATGCAAAAACTTCGGCATCCCAGGCTCTGACTCCAATATCTGTCGCCCTGAAAAAAATTGAGGAGGCGATTTCAAAGATGTCCAAGCCGCAGACAATACCAGAGGTCCCAAGGGAAGTTTGTGATAACCGTGCTTGGGCAGAAGCGCGCCACAATAGCACATCCGGTGGTCAGTTTGCTCTTGGCCGGCAGGTTTTGTTGGATGCGAAATATGTGGTGGATACGGACTGGAACACGGGAATCGATGTAGGCATATTGAGCTTTGATGCCTCGCTGCTGGGTTGCAGCACCATAACGACGGCGGTGGATCCAGATATGTGAGAAGGATTCAACCTCACCCATAAATGTGATCGCAGTTTTGGCGTGAGACATCTCAACGTCTGCAATAAGTAAAATGTCGGGCGCCCAGAGGGTTTGTAGATGCCGGAAGACAAGGTGGTAGAGTCCATCCTCCATCTCTCGCAGGCTTTTCTTTTTCGAATAGCGCGGGTACCGAATTTTATCTGAGTATGACTGATGAGTACAAGTTGCCGAAAACGTTGAACAAACTGTACCGAGGTTCCTGTCGGCTTGGGCGCGAGTAATGTAATTCTGTAAGGTTCCATGCCGTTCACCTTTCTCCGCCTTCAGATGAGACTTGAGGACATTCAATGAATCAACGTCTTCGGGTGTAGGATGTGGAATCTGCTCAAGACGTGCAATCTGTGTGCAGGAATTCTTGGTGTTGTGAGACAGTAAGAGAAGATGGAACTCACAAGGTCCAGGATGAGAGTGGTTTTCCACCAGCCACGCATCATCGTACCCTCTAACTCCCCGCCGGAGTGGCCATTGGTGTTGAAACGCCCCAGAAAACCGTTGTTCCGTTCGTATGGGAAGGTCCACCAACCAGGTGCTGGTCCATGTTTCAAAAACTGGGGCTCAAGATGAACAGCGGCGTAGTGGAAATAGGGGACAAGGTGACAGTTCATGTCGGCCCAGGATTGGATGGAGCGCTGTACGGCGCCACATCCACGCTTCACCTCGTTTGGGCTGATTGTGTCGGAAGTGATGATGCGTATCCCAGCCGTAAACTGAACCAAGTTTTCGTAATGCAGCCGCAGTGATCTATTCATTTGGACCGTCTTGATGCGCTCAAGCTCAGCCTCGCTGGGATTCGGATTTTTGGCCAGATAATTTTCCTTCATGCGAGAGCGGACCAGTTTCTCTTGTCTCCGTTGAGCAGCAGCGTTCTTGGTGTTCTCGGCAGAAGGAGGGGCATCGACATTGGGGATTTCCCCGTCAACCTGCCATGCAAAAAACAAACCAACGAATAAAACAGTGATCAAGGAGCGCCACTGATCCGCTTTGATAGAGCCGCTGCCGCGAGCAATCTAGAAATGGTGTGAGAGGAATTTTTCTCCGACCGATTCAACACTCACAGAAGGGGGCATTCGACTGACCGAAACCGGCCATATAAGTCTACTCAAAAAATCCTCGGGCTTTTTGGTAGCTTCGTTGTCTATCATCCCGTTCTTTTGAAGAATCTCACGGAAGAGATGCTTGATGATACCTGGAGAAGCGGTCAGTAATACCAAGCTACAGAAATAAACCAGTGTACCAAGGAAGATTGCATGCATCAAATCAAACAGGTTCATCACTCCGGGAAGCCAGTTGACCAGATTGTCCATGGCTGACCATCGTACTCCCCTCCGACGACTGATTTCTTCTGCGATTTCCGGTGAGGCATCGCGTGCTCGAAAAGCGTACTTGATGTATCGCCACGGATCGCGCTCATTGATCTCTGATTTTTATTAAGTAGATTGCCAAACTGAAGAGGAGGACAAACTTGTTGAATCGAAAGCATCGCGGTCGACGAGCGCAAAAAAGGGAGTATCGCAGTGGTCGCACATGAACCATTTGGAAGTCACCGCAAGCAGCCCACTGGTTTTTCGACTCGCGGGGAGATCTGAGACGTCGGTTCCAATTTGAACATGGAATAGGTCTGGCTCTGGCTCGCCCGAGACCTTGAGGTAAATTCCTGAAAGACATGAATAGAGAAAAGGTTATAAAATAGACGCACATACCATTATACAATTTCTGGAAATGCTTGACACAGATATTCATGACATTATTGAACTGTTCCTGCGTTGGCTCATGGGGACCGGGGAACATTGTAATCAGAAAGGTCTCTTCACGAAGATGCCGTATGCCACGTGGGTTATTGCAGATGGTTCCGTACATGGCACCCGTTGAGTGACAACCTGCTTTGACTGCTTGAAACCTAAAGAGCAGGCTAATAATGCGGACAGTATATTCATAAAGATGTACCAATCAATATTGATTTGAAGAATGAGTCCATTGGGTAGAGCAACGAACTGCAGCTTTAGCTCGTGAACGTCGACATCCTTGATCTCCCACTTGCCATTCCGGCGACGTTGCAAGCCAGCCTGGACTGCCCGCCAGCCCCAGCCATCCGTGATGTCTGTCATTGGCTTGTCAAGATCCGAGAACGCGGCGTAGCCTTTCAAGGTAACTGGTTCGCGAACTCCGGGAATATCCTCCGGCCCGCGCCACTTCTGCCACTGAGCGACCTTCCCCGCCTGAAGGGCCATTCGCTGCAAAGCTTTCTCAGGAGGGGCAAAAGGAAGCGTCAATGCAGGAGTTCTCTTCTCGCCGTCGGAGAGCCGTTTGAGGGTGTATAAGATTCCCGAGCAGTCAGGCTCAATACAGTTCGGAGATTCGAGCTGGGCAAGCTCTTGCCGCGTGTGTGGCTTCCACCAGCCAGTGCAGAGGAAATAATATGTGATCAAGCTGTCTGTGCAGACTCCAAGACGCTTCTCGACGGTTGGCAATGTACGAGCAAAGTCCGAGAGACCGTTGATATTCGAAGAAGAAGCTTTGAATGCGATCTCGTAGCCAGCGAGGATAAGCTTAACAACTTCTCGAGTCATCCCATCAAAGGCTGCGCCAACGAAGATTCGAATATAGGCGTTCCGGATTGCGGGGTGGTCGTCAAATGCTGAAGGTATGTTGTCTTCCTCGGCCATGGATTCGGTTGCCTCAAAAATAGAGGCGCGAGAGCGGTAAAGTGGATCTGCATTTATCTTGTCGACATCTACCGCATGGCCATCATCCTGCAGCTCTGGAGAGTCGGATTCATCCTCAGAGGTGTCGCAGTTATCACCCTGTGATGAGCTCTCGTCTTCCTCGTCTGAGGAGAAGACAAATCTCGGGGAACTGGGTGTATAGCAATCCGTTGCAGGCCATTGAAAGTCAGCATCGGAAAAAGCTGGCGACAATCCATGAGGTGCGTCGTCCGAATCGTCATCGGGGAATCCTAGAGGCTCTGGAGGAGGGGGAGAGCTCGAGGCTATAGTTGGCAGGGGAGGAGAGGGGACCCGAGTGGCCGCTGCGGGGTTTAAGGAAAGACGGCGGTCTGCAGCTATATGTCGAAGGATTGTCTGCTTCATCTGTAAAGTTCCATGTTCTCCTTTGGGCCGACATTCGGAGCATAAACACCACTCATACTGAGCGTCAGAACGGCTCATAGTCGAGGTGCGGGTGGGCAGGAACGTGCGACTCGGTGCTGCTTCGGGTTGATGGCGTTACGTAGAGTACACGAACCTACCTGCGTATAATTCACGATTGCGATAGGTTGTGAAGAGGATTTTCCGAGGTTTAAAAATCCGATATTTATTCGTAGGATACTTACGCCATCGATACATGAAGTCAAGACGAGTCGGCAGGCATCCGTGAGCAAATTGTTAAACCAATAGAAGCAGTGGTAAGGTGACGTTGACAGCCAGCGTCCATCGAGACCGAGTTGCAGAGGTTGAAGCTGTGGTAGGTGACTGAAGAGTTTCATGATCAATCGTTAATATTGATCAATAAGACTCATGATCAGGAGAAGACGCGCGAGCTCAGCTGCATCACCGGAGATTGGGCCAAATAAATCACGATCACTGCATATGTAGATATTCAAAGTCCATGACGAAGTAAGAGCTATCCAATATTCGGCCAATACTGGATGTACTGGCCAAATATTGGTCGACCAATACTGGGGCCCAATATTCGACCAATATTTGGCCAATACATCAAGTATTGGCCGAATAGTGATCGTGATTTATTTGGCCCAATCTCCGGTGCGATCGCTCCGCTTAGGTGTGCCCTTGATTTTAAGATTAAAAAATAAATCAGTAAATTATACACCTAGAGCGGGGCTGAAAAAAGGTGTGCCCATTAATATTGCAATAACAGGCATAAAGCAAATAAACGCGCTTCGGGATCGCATGTGCGGATGTTTGCGCAGCAGGGGCGAGGAAGATAGTGGTCAAAGCCAAAACGGACTTCTTTGGAGGGAGTATGGTGATATCAAGGAGAGTTTGCGTTGAAAAGGAACCAGCCCAAAGAAAACTGAGGAGGAAAAAAAGGGGGGGAAGGAACGAGTCCTGGAAAGAAAGAAAAAAGTAGGTGGAACAAGGGAGATGGGGACCCAAGCACCAATCGCTCTGGTCCCTAACGAATTATCAGACCTGAAACCGCGGCTTTTGCGACTGAAATGGTTATATTCCCTTGAGTTACGAGACGACTCGGAATGATTACGCGGTAAGAAGTGATCAATTTTTTTTTCTTGGTCCTACCTCATCGCTGCGTCCCTAGCCACGAAACTTCTCCGTTGGGCAATTTTTCCCAACCTGTGACGGCCGTTGAAACGGGTGTTGCAAAGGTGCTTTTCAACCACCCATTTTAGTGTTTGTTCTGGAATCTGTGCACAGATGTGTATACCTATCAGGCTCACCTATCGGATGCCTCTCCTGTTTGCATCAAAGCGCTGTTAGTTAGAAACAGGCGGCCGCCCGGCAAGCTCCGAGGCTGATTGCCGCAGTTCAACCACAAGTTTGAGGTGGTTTTTCCAGAAAAAACGACGAAGGGATGCTGGAATGGGTACTAAACCATAAATTGAAGGGAATCCGAGTCGAAATTCACCGGTGTATCAATGAAATTGAGATGAAATAGTGAAATGAATCAACCACCCGTCGTTACGGCCGAAGTGGCCTTCTGTCACCGTCCCGTCCCGGGAAACCGGAAAAACGGCCGTCAAATCGACGGCCGTTGCCGGTACGGTAACGGGCGGCAGCCCTACCTACATGTAAGTACACCGGCGTCCTTGCTGCGCCGTTCCAATTCCCGGGCACAGGATCTGATCGCTACTTTCCGGTGGCGGGACAAACCCAGCAGTTGAGTCTTGACAACACATATATGTGCCACACGATATCAATTTCAATGACCGACGATGAAAGCAATGAACATGGCATTCACTGACTCAGACCCTCCCGTCGTTGGTTTTCCTCGGCAGCGCGGACGCGGAGGTCCTCTGTCAAGTCCAGACTGATACCTAGCAGTGGTGGTGGAACTGGTGCACATCCATCTACCGCATTACTCCCCGAACTCAGTCTGGTATCGTCCCATTTCTATGAAGCTCATGAACAGTCTTAAATGATTCGATATGTTCCTTTCGCTTTATCGATCGGGGGTTGGTTGAGAATTCCGGTTCATCTGGGGAAGAGATCAAGAAAGTTCCATATGTAGCCAGGTTTTGTCTGATAATACACAGCGGCGGGAATTCCTTGCATCGAAGCTTCCCCGAGCTCCAAGTCTACAAGCGTCATCTCCCTGGTACGCGTATCCATGGGACTTTCTGAGCTACGAGTAATTAACCCATAGGATCGACAAGGGTACCCACGCTTGGAGGATCAGACGCCTTCCTCACGAATATCTATTTCAACACCGCCGGCAACCATTTTCCTGGACATGTATTTTCCTTCCGGAAGGAATGATATTAAATTAAAACAATGTTTTTATTGATCCCCACTTTCCTTCTATACCGATGCCCTGCACCTATCGACCGCGTTCAAGGCGCTCGTAAACTTTGATTTCTCAAGACGGGCCTAGAAAGCTCCAGGAGCCTTGAAGTTGTCTTGCGATCCCTCCATGTCGACGGCACTGCCAATGGTCTGAGTACCTCCCGATGCAAAGGCAATAGCAGAGGGGTGGCCGCTCAGTTGGCCGCTCGAATAGAGCTGCACGTCTCCGTTCATTTTCTCTCGCAGGTGCTGCCGAGTGTTGAGCCTGTTCAGATTTATTAGCCGAGATATTAACGCCTAGAGTTAAAATTGGGAGACGAACACAGCCAAGAATGAGCATGCATACACTGAAAGAATAGATTAGCTGTCCAAATTCACTGAACGCCGAAAGAAAAAGGACGTACTGCGGCTCAGGACGAAGAAAAACGGTCCGTGGATGAAGGAGGTTTCATATTTGACGAACTGAAAAAAGTGTTGGACTGTCATCCAATTTCCCCGCCCAAAAACGTACAGCTATCGCGGTTGCAATTGCAAAGACGCTGAAGATTGAAATTAACCTTACTGAATGATCACCTCAGGCCACTGCGTAGTGCGTACGTCGTCAGAAAACCTGGTGCCACGGCTCAGCAAGGAGGACTCTCGAGGTGGACAAGATACCTGCCTGTATTGAGCGAATATGTCGGAAAAATGGTAAATAACTTGCAACGGTCTGAGTCTGCTTGAGACCTTGAAACGGCTTCCGACGGCTTCGAAGGCGTGGCGGAGCGGCTCACAAGACGTCCCAGACCGTTCCAAGGTGCATGCGAGTCCCGACAACCTTGAGGGACCTTAAAACCAGTCTGGAGGGGCTTCACTTGAGCATTGGAGTAAATAAAATCAATCAATATTATTAACACGTAGATACATGTCCTCGTCAACGCAATCAATAATATAATGCATTCCTGCCTTCCCACCAAAGATTGGGCAGAGTAAAGTGCTGCGGACGATGTGCTCCAGCGTGATAAAGCTGGCAGTTGTCGCTGGCATTTTCTCTCGAATAGGACAGTCCGTGCGCGTATTGGGCTGCCATGTCGTCTTCCTGAACGGGCGGACCATGGCCAAGTCGATGGCGGCATTTCCCGGGAGATGGCAGCGGAAGACAAAACAAAGTTCACCCATCGCAATAGGATCGTCATCGGTCTCGTAAATGATGCAGTCAAAACGGGGAGCATTGCGGCTGTGCTCGGTAATCAATCCTGGGTTCCGCCACTTCGCTCTTGGCACGAGGACACAAAGATTTTTCCCTTACCAACTCTACGCCACACCAACACACATGTATCCCACCCTCGAGCTCGAACATGCATGTATTCCGCCCTCAAACATGGTGCGCTCCACGGCAAAAAAAATGTTGACATTGTACATGTAACATAAACCGGCAATGCTCCACGCAATGACGCCGTTAGCAACGGTCGGCGCTATGAGCTCCACCCTGCTCGTTATAAGCGCGGTACAACTTGTACAAGAACAACTCTTGTCGGTGGGCTTCTCGCTCAGGCTTCGAGTTGGAGACATGTGTCGTGTCCGAGTCCGTACGACGAGGAAAAGGCATTGAATTGGGGCTCGAGGAGGGAGCGTACGGCAGCATCTTGTCAGTGAGGTGGAGCGAGTGATGTCGCCCACTATATCAGCCGACAGTGAGTGACGCCGTGACTCCACCTCTTTGGTTTCGAACCACCACCATCCCACACCCTGCCATCCCCTCGCCACCCCTCGCCGCCCGCTGGTCGTCACAGTATCAGGTATGTGATATTTCCAGCTGCGGCAGGCAATATATTAATCCTGTCTATTGTCGATCTGTGCGTGGGCTCAGGTATGCTGTTTACCTCCACCGTCATGGTGTTGTCTTAATAACTCAAGCTTGTCTGCCTCTATGCACCTCTCTGCGCAAGTATGTCTAATCAAGCCTCCCTTTCTTGCCGCCATCATCTAATGCTACACTTGCAGGTATATTACCTCCAGTTGTTGTAACGGTTCGTTCTCAAAGCTCATATGTGAGTAAAGAGTTTCCTTCTCGCATACTCCCGCTGACTTGATTCAGAACCTATTAATTTCTGGCCGCTATCCACTACAGCTACACCGTAGTTCGACGTAGTGTTAGTACTGATTAATATATTCATTTTTGACCGCTTTTTGTTGTGCCTGGTATGGATATTTGAGCCGAGCATTGGCGAGTTGTTGACAGTAGGAATGCTGGGCTTATGAAACCTTGAGTGTTACTGGAAGGTCGGCTGTCACCCGAGCGCCTTGAGAGAGCCTGGGAGTCACGGCATGGCTTGGAAGATGTTACGGATTTCTTACCTGTGTGCTGCAAGCCACTTAAAACCATATGACCTTACAGTGTTTTGCAACGCGTCCCAGGACGTTTCAAGCTGATCAAGATTTTTCCGACATACCGCATCAAACTGTTGATAGTCCGGTTCATACCCCTGAAAAGTTATATTCTAAGTATTCAATTCTGAATCACGGGCTTGAAGCAGGATTCGAAGGGTAGGAAATACCGACCTGGAAAGCTTGGCGTGTTGCTTCTGCGACCACAGATAGTATATCATGGCAGTAGTGATCAACAGGTCGCATGCGGCACTAATTCCCATGCCGGTGATAGTCCAAGTCCAGCAGATAAATTGAGGGTCAAGTCGTAGAGATATTAGAGAGACCGTCGGATACTTACCTTCGTCCTCCCAGATTCTTTGATTTTGACATTGACTTTGATGAATGAAATCAGGCTTCTCTTTTTTTTTGAGCAAATTACACCCGGAGTGAAGCTCACGCGACGAGAGTAAAACCTGGGGAACTCGATCAACCGCTGAGTCGACTGAGCATCGAGCCCAAAGATTCAACTCACCAATTCCACAACCTACACACAGGGAGAATTCCAAATGAGAATGACCTGGCACTGTGTCTTGGTATACCTACCAAACTGTCCAATGCTTAGAATGCACTATAAGTACATATGGGCATAATTCCCACTTGGCAATGCCTGATTTCCATCGCCCGACAGCTTCTTCGCCTATCGAATCTATCAACGTACATCTGTCACAATCTATTCTTCCTAATCTTGGCTGAACCCGAACACCAGTCTCGAGGAACTTCCTCATTCCCGTTGTTATAGTAGGTTCCGTCTCGAGTATTTGTCCTTTCACTGACATGGAATAATGAAATCGCGAACAACTGGACCATTAGCGCGATGATGTCCTCGACAACCACTTGGGCCTTCCCCTTGGTTTAACGGGAAATAGAGAGGAAAAACGAATGTTGCGCGTACCAGAAGACTCCTAGGACAAAACATTAGCTGCCTCGACGGAATAAATAACTTACCATGTAGAGATGGCTTGCAACGGTGCATAGTCTCCGAAGTTCGTCACCGTGTAGCGATAGTAAAAGATACCCAACAGTATGACATGCAAAGTGTCGAGGAGGCTAGAGGAACTGGATAAACTTCAAAAAGGGAGCCGGAAAAAGACTCACATGAGCACGCCCACCTGCCAAGTAAAAACGACCTCTTTAAGTAACGTTAGATACGGGTCGGCCCGCGGGCGCTGATTTTCCAACCGTACCCGTACACACACCCACCACATGTCGGGTTCAAAACCCAACCATTGGATATTGATATACTAGGTTGTGCCGATCTTCTCCTCCCAAGGTGAGGGACGATGGAATTCATCGGTTCGACAAGATTCTGAAAGATGGGTGCCAGAGAGAAATATGTCCCGATAGCGACAGTATCAACAGAATGATGTCCTGGGAAAGCATTCTCCTTCACCCGGAACATCCGATATTTAAACCGAAGTGCTTGGTCGCGCTTCGACTCGGATTTGACTGGGATACAGTACTTATATCACGCTGAGTGACTGCATTCTGTCATTGTTCGACCGGTGACCGACATTCGTGCAAGGTGTGAGGCTTTTATCTTGCTCGAGCTTCTTCAGCAGCTGCTTCTGGAGATGATCAAACTCGGACGAGAGTTCCTCGATGCGTGCGTGTCGACAATTGAGGAAAGTTTAGCAGATCAATGCCATCAGACTCACAACCAAACACACCCCTATTCCCTCCGGCCGCCTGGAAGCGAAGCGGGATGTTCATCCTGCTTCCCGAGCTTACTATTTTGTTTCACCATGTAGAGGGAAAAGCTCCGCAGTCGGGCGGAGGATAAGCGTACGGGTTCCCCACATTTTCCAAATCCACCGTATAACAACTCTCCTGGCTCGGAAAAGTTTGAGAATTTTTTTATATCGTCAGTTCTCGTTCCGACCGTCCGTTTCGATTGACGAGTTAAAAAAATACAACATTTATCGGATAATACATACAACAATCATACTCGGCCGTCATCAGTTAACAAGGGAACTGTCGGGAGCGTCAATGGCAGAATCCGACAGCAATTCATACGCATTTTCTGAACGCGGCTTGATGATACAGTCGAATTGAGAAGGAAAACTGGGTCAAGTCAATACACGGTAAATCGAACAGTGTGGAAAGCTCGCCTGAGGCTTCCTGACGAATATACGACGTCTGGGATGATATCGTTCCCGTGCTCATCTATGGCTGGGAAGATATCGCACGTCGCGAGGAGTGTAGCCGCAAATCGCAAAAACGGTACCCTCTCCGAAAGCCTTCCCCGGGCACACTCTCCGGCCGAAGCCGAAAACCAAATCCGTAACCTTGTCCATTTCAGAGTCGAGGGTTTTCGGTATCGGTCGGGGTCAAATTTCATCGGGTTTGGAAATACCGCTTGATCGTGCAGCATATGCCTATGTGAGGGGTTAACGCTGATACCATCCATCGAATAGTGTTCCTCACCAAACGTTGGGTATGACGATCGAGTCCTTGGGTAGATGCATACCGTCATAGACGTCGTCCTGGTTGAGAGAATGCGGTATACCTAATACTCGTTGAGTACAAACACAAGGCGATCTAGCGGGAAAATACCTAACGGAATAGCAGGATTGAGCCGGAAGACTTCTGTAACGATGCTTCGGACGTAGGAGCGACGCTTTGTCGGAGATGGTGGGTAGGCGCTCTCGACCAATTACAGAGCCAATTTCTTTCTGCGCCGTGCCTGAACCGTGGGATTCAACATCATCGCCAGGAAGAAGTTTAAAGTGCCGATCACGCTCTAACGTCCAATGGGCATTAGAATTAGCTCGTACGCAGGAGGGGAACGGCATACCGTATGCATTCCGCCTGCTGTCATCGCGGATGTAGCCCAC